>OY855910.1:12504520-12864520 GCA_963693305.1 Meandrina meandrites
TTGAGCCTGCTGCCGACACAGGAGCGTGCTTACTGATTGTTTGAGTAAGTAAAGTTATTGCGTGATTCTATTCGTTCTTTTCCAGTGGAATAATTTAGCTTTGTAAACCATTCATTCGCAAATTAGGGAGTTCCGCCATGTTAAATTTCTTTTGTTTATTTAAAAAAGTGAGAAGAGATATGGGGCAATACGGGGATCATACGAAGAAAGGGAATAAGGCTACAACTGCGGCGAGTTATGAGGCCAACGCTCCTTTAGTCTTTTAGCGAATCGACTTCGATGCATCTTGCATGAATTTTTGGTTGTGCGTCTAAAGACAGATAATTTATATAATCAAGCCAGATAACGCCTGCGGTCAATCTTGCGACAACATAATTTACACAGCATGCATGCTCAATCCACTTTCGCTGAATGATGGCTTCGACAAGTTAAGACAAATTTCCCCTCCGTCCACACCATGATATCTAGAATACTTAGCAATTGTGTGGCGGTTTTCCCCTCACCTCTGTGTTCGGGAAACTCTCCCGACGCTGGTTCACAATCAAAAGGACTGTATCTTTCCAATGGTTGCGTTTTATTCTCTCACAATCTCGTTCGTTTTGAGGCCCTATGCGCCAACTTGGCGCCAGGGGACAGGAACTAGGAATCTCGTTCACAATGTTATACTATCAATCACTTTTCCGTTCTAAATTGAAGCTTTACATCAATAGCTTATACATCCGAGAAATGAAATACAATCATGCTGCGGTTAAATCTTGGCTCGCTATATCCTATTGTAATACATAGCCTTAACGCGGAGTTTTACCTGAAGGCCGTATTTCCGCCGCGTAACTTAGGTTTAATGCGAATATCTCGTTCGCGTTTCAAGCAATCGAAGAACTGTTCACTCATCTCTAGAATCTATGTTTTGCGGTGTTTTGTAAATTTTTTTGGGTGATTTTTGGGGATATTTGGGAGGAGATAGTTTTTCTCAACGGATTAGTGAAATTTAGAGAAATGAGAAATGGTGAAGATTTAATGTGATTTTAAAATTTGAATTTGAAGTTAAAAATTAGTAGATGGACACCCAAACAGTTCCCTGACAACCTGGGATGCTCTTGCGTTGGGGTCAACTGTCTGGTGGTGTTCCAAAAATAATTTTCTTTCCTCTATCCCTTCTCTAAACCTCTTAAAATTTCACTCAACTTCAGGTAAAACCCCGCCTTAATTAAATCTATTCTTAGCTGTCTTGAACAGTGCGTGATATATTGCCTATGCAATCTGTAAGTAAAGTCACGCAGTGACGTAACATAAACAATTCGGATAGCGTGATATGAAATTACAATTGATTATTATCAGACACTCTCCTGGGATAATACATTAATCTTAATCTTAATACATTGTATGTCTTTCGTTGATTGTTATGAAAATAAACGGCCACGCCTGTGGCCAAAAAGATCCTAAAATGGGAAGGTTTTGATTTTGTCCCAGCAAATAGAGCTCGGCCAAGGCAACACGCGCATACATATTATGAATAAGGTATGATTAATTCATACCGAGCAAGATACATAAAAAAAAAACAACATTAAATGCATGTGGAAGAGTATGGGAAAGTGTCATATTCTTACACTTTCTTTCGAATTAACAATTGAAAACATCATCATTGGGCTCATCATGTATTTCAGTTGATTATCAAGTATTAGACGCAATGAAACGTTGTCAAGCCATAATCTGTACCTTGTGCTTCTATCTGGTCCTCCATGTGGTTACGGCAGGTAAGTGCAGAAGTGGTTTGAGCAAGCAAATTAACTTGATAATACTTTTGTTTATTGCAAACAGATTATTCTGCCCCATTCAAATGTCACAGATGTAACGTAAAATCAAGAATTTATCGCGCCTTTTAGAATGGATATTGCTCGATAATGGAAATATGTTGTTGTAATGGTTTTAATGACCAAGCGAGAACCGTTTGCAAACGCGAGATTGTTTACTTCGGTCATGCTCTGTCAGGCAAACGTTTTGATTCCTTGAGATGGCCATTTAGGTGTGTTTTAGAAATCTCCGTGGCATATCCAGACTTGCCTCGTCAAAAACGTTTCAGCAGAATACATGTATTTGGCGGTTTTAGTTTCTTTCAATCAAAGTTTTGCTATAATATTAAGAAAAACTGGAAGTGAAAATTGCTGTTGACTTGTGTTTTACAGTGAAACGGACTTAACCCGGCCACCTAAGGTTTTTTTTAGCCAATCACAAGACAAGTTCAGAACAAAAGAATTAGACTTCCTTCATCAGCGGACCAATCACAATAAGGGGTAAATTTAACTGCTGATGAACGAATTCGAATTCATTTCACCGTTAATTTCCTTGAAAGTGATTATTGAGCACTGATGCAATTATATTCATATTTTGTTGTTGCAGTTGTGTTTTACGATCCAATCAAAGGTCTCCAATCATCATGGTCTTCTAGGAGTAAGTACCATGAGTAAAGTAACATTCCGTATGCATTTTTTTTATTCAATTGCTTAACACCGCACACCGTAACAGTACGCAGTATGCATTTTTCAGATTGCATTTTTTCGACTATTTTGCTTGGTTACCAAGGAAAATGGTAAGAATTGGGATCATTGGTGGCACTCTCTGACACACATTTTTGTATACTCTCAAGGGACTGTTTTAATTTGTCAAGGGAATACTTTTCGCTGTGGGCGATAAAAACGTCACTGGATAGGAATGCGTCCGCAGTTTTCGATCCCGAAATGTTATTTTTACGCGTCGCTCGTCATTTAGCCTGTCTAGCCTTACAGGTAGGTATTTTTTAAAGATCTGTGCTATTCATCGATTGAATTGCTTAGTTTTACATGCTTAAAAGCTGCTGCGAATCTTCATTGTCAGAGGATATTGGCCAATGCTATTTTCTATTGTTACAAGTCTATTGTTTGTCGTCTTCATTGAAAGAAGTATTTTTAGCTCGTCACGCAATCTTTTGTTTTGACCACAATTCACGGACTTGATCACGACAGCAGCTTCTCAAGACTTCAGACAGGAAAATGGTAATGTACAATATTGCTTCGAACTTAAATGGAATTTTTAGAAGGATCGGTAAAGCCACTTAGTGAAAAATTGACTGCAAAAAGCCGTCGGGCTAAAATTAAACTTACGCTTTAGCGTGAATAATGCAGGATCTCACGGCTTCAGAAATATGCAGAATTTTGAAGCTTTGATACATTAGTAGCTACATCTTGAAATGAGAATTAATCTAAAACAAAACTTCCTTCAAGTTTCTTTCATTTGCCCAGTTAACGTTTGGAATTTTAGGCTTCTGAAGCGTATTGATTTGAAAAGCGCATGGTGACATCTGATATGCAGCGTGCGGCCGACTTACTGTACCATCGCATTGTTGTTTATTTAATAATTGTGCTCAGTTTACGGCCTTTTACATGCAAAGATTTACTACAGTACTTCGGAAAATGCAAACAAGTATTTTTTTGTTATTAGTTATAGTGATGGATAGCATAAAAAGCAATCTGTGTGTTAATTTTGTGGAAGGAATTCAGTAGTTTTCCGCTATCTCACGGCAATCTCACGGCTTATCTCCAATTACCGCTTTTCTGTACCAAGATAATACCACTGGTGGTTAAATAAATGTCAGTGACAGTTATACAGAATGAAAACCTACCTTTCATAAAAAGCAATGTGAGTGTTAATTTTGTGGAAGGAATTCAGTAGTTGTCCGCTATCTCACGGCACCATGATTCGCAAATTATTATCCCCAGTTACCGCTGGTGGTGGTTAAATAAATGTCAGTGACAGTTATACAGAATGAAAGCCTACCTTTCACCAGAGTGTTTCGAACTAGTGTTATATTTTGTAGAAAGAGTTCGTGTTTTTGCGAGTTGTTAAAATGACGCACGGAGGTGAAGAAATTTTTTTCACCGTCTTCAAGTTTGGTTTGGGATCAATTTACCAAGGTTGATAATTAACATTTCAAACCATGAATTGGTCTTTCAGCGTGTCTAGTTGTAATAAACGTTTACTTCAGAAAATAATTGTTTGTCTGAATTTAGTACGCATATGGTATATTTTTTCCCACTCGCACGTTTGTGTTAAAAGCCGTAAAAGAGCTAGGAATTTTTTTTTTTTGGGGGGGAGGGGGTGGGGGGGTGGGTGGGTGAGCGCTAATAAAAGCCTTCTGGACTGTGAGTCAATGGGTTAGTGCATCACAAATCGCTTTCAATACTAACATTTCCCCAATGCATACTGCATGCGAAATAGTCGAATCTCGAAGAGATCTTTGATTTGTTTTAATTGATAGATAGATTTATGGTTGCTTCAGTCAAGCAAGCCTTTCCGTGTAATCTCATAATCGCGTTCTTATTCTGCCTCTTCAGTGAGCTTCTATCTTTTTCGCATGCCGGAGTAAACAAAAAATAATTTTCGCTCACAGGAATTTAAGCAGTTATGAACAATAAAACAGTTTACAGTAAATTAAAACGTAACGCGAAAAATTCGAATGACGTTTTGATCCCTCTTCGGTCATAATCATGTCAATGCTCAAAATAAATAAATAAATAAATAAATAAATAAATAAATAAATAAAAGTAATAATAATAATAATAATAATAATAATAATAATAATAATAATAATAATAATAATAATAATATGGAGAGAAAGAGACAATGAAGTAAGAAGTGTAAAAATATGTAGAACAAAGTATGAAAATGAAAAAAAGGAGGTGTAAAAACAACAAAAGGCATGCAAAAAAAAAATCTTGGCACGAATTGAGTCAATTTGTACATTGAGAGTAGGTCTTTGTCTATTAATTTAATATACAAAAGAAAGTCACACTTGTTTTAAAACAGAAAAATTCTTCCTGCGATCCTTTGTGATCCTTTCAGCCAAGCACTATTTCTCATGAAAATGCTTTCCAGTGGAAGAGGAAGAGCATCTATTTTTCTCAATACGTTTATGAAAATACCAGCGTGTGAACCCGACATGACCCGCATCGCAAACGTCACATTCAAATGTGTGAACAAGACACTGTTGCTTCACAACGGGTGGCATACCTTCACACAATTTAAGATCTTAAATTGACTGATGGCGTTGTTATGGGCTCTTCCCAGGGGCTCTTACTAGTCAATAGTTACTACCAAGTGGTCGTCTTTAATTCGAAACTGTGTCCAATCTATGTGCTTTAACTTTTCAGCTATCGAGTCCCATGCATCTCACGGCTAACGCCTTCTTTCCCTGAGCATCAACATGGAGTTTTGGGCGGTCTACTTCACCGGCGCTCTGTATAAAGTAGAACACGAATTATAAAGCACTCATCCAAGTCCTGGAGTGGGAGGGCAAGATGCCCACATATTACGGTAAAAACGTGGACTACACGCCTTGCAAAACATCAACAGACAACTTTAACCACTGCCATTCCACGTTTATGTTCACCATGGAGATGGATAAAAATGGCATTCTCCATTTCTCGACATTCAGCTGCTTAACCGATCTACGCACCTAGAGAAAGAAGAGCGCGTGAAACCCACAAAATGCTGGCCTCTTGCTATATTACATGAGTCATGCCGATAACTTGCTTTACGTCCTTGACCGTGCATTTTGGCTGATTTCTTCAAACTAGTTTTACTTCTCAGGAGAATATGATTGCTTGAATTGTTGTTTTCTCGACTTAAATACCCGGAAACCTAATGATAGATAAGATAAGATAAAACTCTATTGACGTGTCAATGCCCCATAGCCTGGAAAAATCTCATACTAATTTGGGGACACAAACTAATAGATATTACGTGGGTTGTGTTTTGTAACTTCCCTTTACATTTTTTGTTTTTTTATTACAAAATATATATATAAAAAAGATAATTTAAAGTTTTTGCTGATCTAACGTCTTGGGATAATCAACTTCACCATCACCCGTTTTACTGTTGTCAAAGCAACCGATCATCCTGTTTCTTCATCGGCTGATATCAGTGGATCAGAACCCGCTCGTTTCTTCTTCCATGTTAATATCAAGCTTTAGCTAACATTCTACGTATGCAACGTAAAGATTTGTGCGAGGTCATTAACCCTTATATAAATTGGGAAATAATTTCACGCGTGTTTTGTCTAGAGAAAAAGGCTGCAAGAAAGACGAAACATCATTGGTCGCGATCTCTCTTCCAGACGAGAGTATATAGAAAAACAAAGAGCTGGAATAAACGGCTTTGCCGATATTTGGTGTTTATTTGAAAGACTTTTTCAGGGCAACTGATTTTGTGCGTACAAAATAAATACGCGCCAGCTGATGCGAGACGCAGCAAAATAACCTTCAGCTGCGCGCGTGCTTAATTCGTTACATAAATGTGGGGAAAATACAACCTAAGTAGTTATTAAGATAATTATAGAGCCAGAAGGTAAATTAATCTAAGCCGGCATACCCAGATTACTAACGTCTCATAATTGTTATCATGCGCTAGGTGTGAAATGAAATAGGTAGGATTGGTCATCAATATTTATAGAACTAGATATAATAGGCATATACGCAGACTTGATGCACACGGAAGGCTATTTTCTGGCAATAGATGATATTGTAGACAGGCAGGTTTAAGCAGCCGGATAATGGTTTGAGGTAGAGTTATATTTCTATTCACTATATTCAAGGAAAACAAAATCACTAACATCCGGTCGATGGATTATTAATTACCACTAATAGTTTATTGTAATTTTGCAGATCATTGCAGTGGTGGTGCAGATGTAGCCTTTCTGATGTTCAATGGAGACATTAGCCTTTTCAAATTAAGCCTGGAAAAAGATTTTATCAAGAAAACCATGGCAAGACTTGAAAAAATGTCATCGCAGTTTAATGCCGCAATTGTGGCTTACAATCATGAAGCAGCTGTAAAACTGGACTTCGCACAAACCTTTGAGATGAAACACTTTTTAAATCTCATCG
Source organism: Meandrina meandrites (assembly GCA_963693305.1). Classification (NCBI taxonomy): domain Eukaryota; kingdom Metazoa; phylum Cnidaria; class Anthozoa; order Scleractinia; family Meandrinidae; genus Meandrina; species Meandrina meandrites. The sequence continues at coordinate 12,511,438 of OY855910.1, forward strand.
ATAGTGTAGGTAGTCAAGATTTGGACACCAATTCTCCAGCAAGAATAGATCGAGCTTTGCAAATTACATCGGACCACGTTTTTGGGACACATGGAGGTTCTCGTCTGAATACGCCTAAGATTGCTGTTCTTCTTACTAAGGGCAGCTCTCGATTTGACTTGGAACAATTCCCTCTGAGAAATGCTTCTGAGTCACTCAAGCTCAAAAACGTTCGCCTTCTTATCGTTGGCATTGGGGTGGACGCAGATCAACAGGAGCTACGCGAGATTACAGATGACGCGAATCATGATTTTATTGTAGTCAAAGGCTTTTCCTCACTTCCCGAATATGAGGACGTCTTGGCTGAGAGAATTTGCTCGGCTATTGGTGAGTAAGAGACACTTATTCAATCAAACTCTTTGGAATTTCGCATAGTTTAGAAACAAACGGAAGTAAAATATGTCCCTTGATGACAGTCAAAGACAGAGCGAAATTTTGACAAGGTATAAGAAAGGGTAACAATGTTTCCAATTCAGATAGCCCATGTAAATCATGTTATTTTTCGCTAACTGCTCAGCTCGTTTAGTTTTTTGTTGTTTTGAGTAGTTTCTTCGCATTATAAAGTTTTTTTTTATCTATAAATATTTATCTGTTGCAAATTAAAATGGTTGGTTGTTGTTGTTATCGGTAATTTTTTTTTTGCCGTACACTACGAAAACAGGTTAACTCCTGTATAGCGGGCCAAATTGAACATAATGCGATTTAACTTTTATCTTGTAAATAATTTATATCCCAATATCCCATTTGGAAGCGGCCTTCGGCTAAAAGCTTTAGCTATAAGGAGAGAGTATCACAATCTGACCACTTTCACAGATCGTGATTGCGGGCAATAGGTAATGGCACATATATGTTTTCACCAGCCAAGGACTGTAACTTATTCCATAGTCGATTCAGTAATATTATATTCTTGTTTAATCGTTCCTTTTTTTTTATTTACACAAAAATTAAACAGAACACATTAATGGCAAAATTACAAGCTGTTTTTGTCTACACGTTCACCAATTCTCTCGTACTTACATGTGTCTCAAGTATGACTAGGTTGCTAGGCTACTGTAACTTATGGTATAATAATATATTCAACATGATTTTATCATTTTCTCTCCAGACAATCCGTGGATTGAGTGTGGTGAGAGTCGTGTTACTGCGTTTCCGGGTGGAATCCACGTTTTTACCTGCCACTTTGGAGGTATCCCTATGCCAGATATAACATTCTTTAGGAATGGTCAAAAGCTAAAGGTAGATGATTTCAACGGAACGGTTGAAATTAGCGCAGGTGGAGTTTTTGGAAGACAGGAAATTGAACTTCTCTTCTTTAATGTCGAACTTGGACACGCTGGAAACTACACCTGTCAAGCTCAAAACAAGTACAATACAAGAAGACGAAACCTGACACTGACGGTTTCTTGTAAGTTTTTTTTGTTACATGATCCATTTCACATGTTGTTTGACCTTCACAACCTCATCTCACATCAACGCGAAAAATGAAAAAAAAAAGAAAAGAAAAGAAAAAGAAAACTAGAATGGGGTCCGTTATACGCCTACAGTTTGATAAATTGAATAAAACCAAGAGAATATTTGGCTGCTTGCAAATTTACTGTTGGTGAGAATATCTAAGAGAGCAAAATGGCAACATCACACAACTGCGCTCGCAAATACATGCAATTGGACCAATGGCATAATGATTTCTTTCCGTATTGTTGTCGAAGATAAATGTCTGTGGTTACTTTGTGCAAATAACAACATTTTTGCTCATAATGTAGATTTTTCATAGCCAAGTCGCAAGAATGTTAAGAAAATTGCTTCAAGTCATATCCGACTTGAAGCACTGAACGTCCGCGTAACGTGAATGTTGTTTCCTCTACATATTATAACCTGGAATGAGCTGCACTTCGATAGAATTTGATGAATATTTAAAGTGTTTTGGGTGTAATAGCGCGAGCGGATCCCCGAAACTAAGAAAGATACGTAAAAATCGGTCGAGCTAAAACGTTTTCGTTGTCATGCGATTTTCCTTCCGTCCGCCTGTACGAGAAAGAGAGCAAGGAAAAGACTGAGAAAAATGGTATCATCGACTAAATTCAGAGTTTTTTACACCCTTTATTTATCATTCAAAAAATGTACAAAGCACAACAAAAGTAAAGCACAAGCTAAACTACCCCCAAAATAACGAAAAAGATACACATTATCCAATAAGAAATTAATAATAAATAACTACAGGCATACTTACATAGGTAAAAAAGACAATACTAATAAATACAATATGTATATTAAAATTATGTAAACGACCGTAAGATTAACTGCTTCCAATTAATGTATGTTTAGCCAAGAAAAAAACGTATTCCAGAAAGATTTCGTTACCTTGCACAGGCAAGGTAAATGCTCGAGGCCTTCAACTTCTTCCTTGCAAAAGACACAGAGCAGAGAATCTATCATTTTAAATCTGAAGAATTTATCGTTTGTAAATACAATATTGTTTAGTACTATATATTGTAATTCTCTTGATTTTGTGTCCTGAGCAACATTAAAGGCTAGAGTATAAATTTGTTTCCAGTCCGTTGACAGTTCAGGGTATTTACTGAACAACTTCTCCTGGGGTGAGGGAGGGGTTTGCTTTTTTAATTCTGAATCTTTTATATATTATTTTGGATGTTACTTTCAATTTATTACATCCATTTTGAAATCACTGTTGATCTTTGCAATCTGATTGGTTCTCAGCAGTACGATTTATTCACGAATCGCACTATTTTTTACTCTAAATCGCATCTTTTTCCCAGCCAATGGGAAAGGAACACTAAAACAACCAATCAGATTTCAAGGCTTGTTTAAAGTAACCAATCAAAATGCAGGAAAATGAAAGACAAAGAAAGCTGTTGAGTGACGAATTTTGCAACTTTTGTTCGCAAAACTTTGCTTAATTGAAAAAAAAAAATGGAATGATTTAATTACTTACAGTTTCTGAATGACCCTTGTGAGCTTCTTCAGGCTGAAGGCCTTAATTTAGGGGAGTTTACAGCTTTCAGTCTCTATTTTGACGAATATTTTGGCGATTTTTCTTCAACATCTGTTCAAGATCCGTGTGATAGTATCTCCAGTCCAGTAAAACAGAAACAAACGAAAACCACGCAACAGCAAATCCAGAGCCACCACAAGAAGTAGATGTTTCCAGGTTTCCTGTAGTTTCAAGCGATGCAGTGCAAGAGCTCAAGTCTATCGCTGAGGATAAAAATACGTCGCGCTTCACAAAGCAACGGATGAATGTCTTCACAAGCTGGTGCCAGCCCCGCCATCTTGAAAATGTCACTTGAAACAATGGCGCCGGAAGAACTTGACAAGGTCCTGAGTAAGTTCTCCGCCGAGATCAAATAAAAGGACGAATATGATTACGAGACGGAATCCCTTAAAATCATGCAGAGTGCCATTGAATGGTGCTAAAGGAGAAAACTATCCACTGAGCATCGTGCGATCGAGGGTGTTTCACAACTCACAAGAAATCCTCAATGCGAAGGCAATTTCTCAACCCCAACCACAGAAGAAACGATGGGCTTACATCATTGAGTCAGATGACGACGGTTGAACTTTGAATTGCTTGAATTTTGAAGTGATTGATCTATGAATTGAATTGATTTAACTTATCTGAACTGCTTGAATTTCTTGAATGAGTCGTGTTTTTCCTTTGTTACGCTCGACTAAGGTTTTGACGCATGACATGTCAGTTTTTGAGATGTAAAAGCGTTTCCGGTTCCGCTTTTTTACAAAGCGGTTACTGGATCAATAAAATGTTGCTGCAGACTAAATTCCTGTATTTATAGGTCGATTAAATTGTGCGATTCCAAAAATGGATGTAATAAATTGGTCTAAAATCATACTTTAATTGTGGTTTCAAATCGAACTCGCAGTGCGCGCTCGTTCGATTTTGAAATCACGTGTATGATTTCAGACCAAACTGCACTCTACTCTGATCAATTACCATTATAAATTAACGTTAGGTCCGTCTATATTAAGTTCAATAAAGTCGTTTAAGGGAGTAGGGCGTTGCCCATGGTTTTACTTTAGAATTGCTCGCCAATCACAGGGAAAAGCATTAAAAATACCCATCAGCTTAAAGTAGTCCACTGGCAAAAGCCTCGTTTCCAGGAAAGTACCTCTGTTGCATATTAAGTTGCCTATTTTAACAAACCCTTGATTTAACAGATTTTGTAAAAAAATAGAGGATTTTCCTACAAGGATGTTCTTATTGTTCCATTTAATCTAGTTAGCTACGTCGTCATAGGATATTACTGTACTTGGATTTAATTTCAATCATGCTTCAAGGCATTCTTTATAGAATTCTGGGAGATATATTGGGAGGTTGCGAGTGTCAAAATTACAATGCAAAAGAAACTTTCCACCTACTTTCCTTAAATGAAAAACATTGAGGGTGGACTTCCAAGAGCTATTATACATTCCAGATTGTCCTAATATATTAGGACATCCGTGACGTCACTGAGCCATTGTTATCGGCCAAGATGGCGGCGATTTGTCGAAATCGTCAAGAACAAAAGAAATCTTTTGTTCTCAGTCTCCAGAGAGCGTTTATCCGGGACTTTTTTGGAGTAACAGAACAAGAAAGCTTCGACGGCCATTTTGTCGATTCGTCTGCCTTTCTCGAGTATCTTGGCTTTAAACCGCGATATACGACGCCATCGTCTGTTCATTTTTCAAGGTAGGTAGACTTTAGCTTCCTTTTTTTGCTATTCACACATTTTTTATTCAGTATTTTTTTTCGGATCGAAGTGCTATTAATGTGTCTTCATGCAAACTTCTGAGGTAGTAAACAACTTAGATTTTTAGTAAACTATCTTTGAAGTTGTGTCTCTCCGAGCGTAAATATATCCAGGCGACCGTTATTTGAAACTATAGTACCGATAGCTTCTATATACCTTTATATTTACGGCTTTCGTCTTCGTTCTTTTCCTCTAGGTTGCTGTGTAAGCTGCGGTAAGCAGTGTAAGCTCATATCATCATGATTTACATAAATTCTATGCACACAGAAACTATCCAGGGGCTAATTAAATTACAATCTTTCTCTACCTTTTCACAAGGCTTGACTGCCACACAGCAATATACTCGACAGAGAACCATCATGAAAACAGACTGAAAATTTATAGTGTAGAGTGTAGTGTTGAACATGTATTGGGTGTAGAATGTTAACACAACAGCACAAGTTGATTGTAAGCTAACAATAACAAGGTACAAATTATGATACACCCTGCTAGAGGACAAGCAATGTGCTGTGCTAAAACAAATAGAAATTGACTTTCCAGGCTTTGTTCTGAATGTCCCAGTGCATAGCTTGCCCTCCAGCGTGGCAAGTTTTGTACCTTGGGACTGTTATTTTCAAGGAGCCCGTTCTTTGGGAACATGAAAATGTACTTTTCTGTGTCGTCAACCAAAAAAAGACATAATATTTACTAGGGAAATATTAAAACCAGCAGAGGTCTCTTTAACGCACACTGGTAACAAATGTATTTCTATAATAAATTAAAAAGATATCTGTAATGGCACCTGTAAGCAATGCTTAGTGATGCAATGAACTTCTCAGTACTCATAAACATGCACTGATTTAAGCTCTGATTTGTTTCAGGTCCTAAATTCTGCCAAGAGGCCTTTCCAAGTTTGAAAATACATGTAGAGTTCAAGAATAAATGAAGTGGATTTTTGAAAGAGTGTAGTTGTTTTAGGAAAGCTTCAAATTAACCGTAAGCAGTTTAGTCTTGTGGAAAATAAAAAGGCATCTCCCCCTAGCCTAGAGAACCCTGATCAAGAATGTAATTTAGAGTTTTTTGGAAAATAGCTGGCCTTTTTCTGAGACAGAGGTGATAATATAATTCCAGCTTCCATGCTTCAAATAATTTACTCTTAATTTCTCCTGCACATTGGAAATTATGTGATATAAAAATTCTCGGTTGTCCGAATATATTAGGACAATCTGGACTGTTATAGTCTTCCATGCACCTTTTATAAATTAATTACCCGCTGAGCAGAAATCATAGATTGAATGTCTAACATTTTAGACCCCCGTCATCTATGTCATTCAATTATCTTTGCCTTTCCAAATGATCCGTACAAAATTTTGTTGATTTCTGAAATAATGTCTTGACTTACAGAAATTAAGGTCGCCTTGAAACAGAAATTTTGCTATCGCGAATGTTTTAACAATTGGATTCCACCAAGTAACATGTTCATTGTTTTTTTGGACAGACTTCAAAATCATATCGAAATTTGCTTTCTTCCTTGCTGGATTGTTATAATTGAAATATACCCCAAGATAGTAATCGATTTCTGTATTTTATGAGAGAAATCCTTTTGGTGACAAAAAGCTGTGAATAAGATTGCTTCTCCTTTAAAGAAACAAGTCATATCATCTGCAAACACAGTTAACTTTATCTCTTCACCATTGATATTTAAACCTTGAATGTTATTATTTTGACGGATATAACAAGAAAGCACTTCAAGGGCTAAAATGAAAAGTAGAGGTGAGGGAGCGTTACCTTGCCATAACCCACGACTTACTTGGAAAAGGTCAGTTGTAAAACCATTGTTTAAAACACAGCTTGATATATAAGGTTTTAATCCAATGGATCACATACGTTCCGAAATTGTATGTCTGTAGTACTTTAAACTGATAGGTATGGTTTAAAGAGTCGAAGGCTTTCTCGAAATAAATTGTTACTAAAATGCAGATTTGTCAGTGATTTTTGCATATTTCAGGACATCATCAATTGTTCTAACAGCGTCCAAAAATAGATTTACCCCGTAACAACGCATTTTGATTGTGGCGTATAAGGTCTGGTAAAAGGGGCTCCAGTCTTTTTGTTATAACTTGAGATGCAATTTTCACGTCAACATTTATCAACGATATTGGGCGCCAATTTTTAACGAGTCTTCTGTCTTTATCTTTGAATTCTTTTCTAGCAAAGTAATTAAAGCTTGTTGTTACGTACTGAATATAAACATAATCGCGCGTATGAATTAATTTCTCAGTTCACGTTGTCTTCGGCTTTGCCGTCGAGATTTCCGAAGTATTTCCTTGGGGTGTCCTAGAGGAGGTTTTGTCATGGAGCACGTTGTGCTTTCTCAGACCGGCATGGGCAGGAATTTTGACGAATTTCAGCGAAAATTGCATAAATTGTCCCAGCTACTAGTACATATCATGGTAAATCGGCAAATTTTCGCGAACTGATCGGTCTCAAATTAGGCCAGATTATAATTCAAAGACTGTTCTATCGAGGACCAGGAGCTCTTACCAAAGCGACTAGGGGAAAGATATTCCAGAGGCGGTACCCGATTCTTGGATGACTAAGTTGCACGCCTTATGTCAATATTAGCACGAGTCAGAACTTAAACCCATAGAACTGCTCTCGCACGCCAAAATCGTCAAAAACTGCATGAAAACAAACTTAAACATTGCGCAAATGTTACTAATTCAATTTATTGCAAATGGACAGCAGTAAAAAACGATTTTAGGAAGCTGTAATATTTACAATAGCGATTAGCGAGAAAATTTGAATATTTATATGGGGTATGCTGTTACCTCACAAACACAAACTGGTAAGCCTGTGGTTTGATGGGTTAATTGCCTGTTTTCCGCTTTCAAGCTCAGAGTTAACACAAAGGGGAAGATAGATAACTGCGAACCACTGCTTTTAGGCTTGGCTAAATTTTGCAGAAATATGTATCAAAGAAGGGTTCCATTTCGGCTCACACTTTCTTCCCGTATATTGCTTACAAAATAACAAAGGAGTAGGGAACAACAATTAAAGGAGTACTGAGCAGTGATTTTCAAAGTCAAACCGAGCAAAGATTAAACGAAATAGCTCGACCTAGTAGATTAAATTATTCAGCCACACTTATCAAAAACAAGATTACAACGTTACAGAAAGCAACGCGTCGGAAATTACAACCCGCAAATAAAAACCCACAACGCGAATCAAACAAAATACAGCAAAGGAATAACAGCGAAAATTGAATAATTGTTTCATTAGTATATTACTTTGGTTTCGTCCTAGAAATTTGAATAATAAATAATTACAATAATAGTAATCATTTATATGGCGCCTTTTCCATAAATTCAAAGGGGCTTTACAATTTTTAAAAAAGTAAAAAATTAATTAAATAATTTACAATTTATTTTAGTTTAAAAAATAAAATATGATTAATATAAAAAGGCCTCTCTGAAGGGTAATGTTTTAATTTTATAGAAGTAGAATATTAATTAGATAATTTAATTTACTCAGGATTGAAAAATAAAATATGATTTAAGTTATTTTTTTATTTATTTTTAAAGTACACTATGTTATTTTAGATTTTAATTTTTAATTTGAAAACTGATGTGCACATGCACATTTCAGGTTGACCTAAACGAAGCAATTGCATGACTGCCACCTTTCAATTTTCTTCTGGCGTGACATGATTTTAATTTGCCGGAAGTGGATTCTTTCTTGTCGTGACTCGATTTTTTTTCCGTTGTTGATTTTCTTTTGCTTTCTGTAAGTTATATTTTATAAGTTTATTATCTTTTGCGAGATCGGTTGTGAGTTGATTTTATTTTACCATGAGTTTATTGTAAATTCCAATATAAACTTATAACTTGGGAGATTCGTTTTCAGGCTTACCTAAATCAAAATATGGTACCTGTTGTAAAATTAAAACGGTCACGGACACGGATATTATTGGTGTAGCAAAGTAAAGGCGTATTAACAGGAGTTTGGGACGGACAACAGGTTTTGCTAAAAATGGTGGTATATTTATTTGGTATTTTTTTACTGTTTAGGCCCACCATCGTTTCCCATTGTAACTGCATCTGATCCGTCTGAGGATAACAAGAGTGTGAATCTGCGGTGCAAGATCAGCAGTCTTGATTATGAACAAAGACACCTGTACTTCTTCAAATGGAAGTTCAACAAAAACAGTATTCAGGAAAGTGCCAAGTACAACATGTCTTTTAACATCAATTCTCCTTATGTTTGCATGCAATCAGACGCGTTGATGTCTCTCAGAATTTCAAACTTTTCTAAGCAGGATCTTGGGCAATACAAGTGCGCAGTGTTGAGTCTGAACACTACCCTGGGAGAAGATGACATAAATTTATGGGATACGGGTAAGACGCATTTGGTACAGTGCAGTGCAGTGCAGTGCAGTGCAGTGCAGTGCAGTGCAGTGCAGTGCAGTGCAGTGCAGTGCAGTGCAGTGCACTGCACTGCAGCACAGCATAGCATAGCATAACACAGTTGTTCTTTAGAGCGGTTTGACAATCAAAACATAATCTCTAAACTGGCTCGCGAACAAACAAAATGGCCGGTCTAGTAAACACATGGTCAAACTATTTATTGCGCATGCCCTAGGGTCACGGGCCACTGGACACCTAAATACTCCCTAGTCCATCATAAAATTCTCCCCTTCTTGATGTGACAATAAAGCTTGTCAACAAGTTCGACTGGATAAAGTTCCTTGAAAACATAGTTCATCTGAAGTGATTGACCGAATAAATTTCCTTGAAAAATCAATTTCACTGTCTCTAAGTAAGTTCAAGAGTTCATCTCCTAATGGCAATGTTCTAGGGCAAAGCTTCTCCACTGGTCTTCATTAAACAGTCTTTCCCATTTTAACATCGACCACTCGAACCCAGTCTTCATTTCCAGGAAAAACTTTGGCGATACGTCCCAGGGGTCATTTTCTTCTTGGATTTTCTTTAGACATCACAACAACCACATCACCACTTTTTGCTGGCGCTCAAACTCGAAATCCACTCTCGCAACCATGTATGCGAAAAGTGGCGAACAAGCTCCTGGACCCACGCCACCTCTTTCTTAGCATGAACTCTTCAATGTCAACACTGTCCGGTGCAAATCGTCTTCACACTTGTCCATGAAGGAAATGGTTGGGAGTGAGAGGGATAAGGTCTGATGGGTCAGCTGATTGATAGGTTAATGTTCGAGAGCTAGTTAGGCTTCTCCGCCAGCAACTGCACTCAACAGTTCATCATCAGTAATATCCGCAGAAGCCAAGATTGCGTAAATAGCTTTCTTTACCGCTTGATCATGATTTCATGCACACCGCTGAAGTGCGGCCCAGCAGGTGGGTTAAAGTGCAGGTTGATTCTGTGGCTCGACGTTGTATCTTGGATCTTGTGCTGGTCCAGGGCTTCTAATTCGTTCAACTCATTCCGCCAACAAAGTTAGCTTCATTGTCACAAACAACATCTTTAGGAACACTACGCCGTGTTGTCATCTGAAAGAATGCATTAAGGAATGAATCATTGTCAAGGCTGTATGCCACCTTGAGATGTACAGCCCTTGTCTCTAAGCAGGTTAACTTGAAAATTGAAAATATCCTCCATGGGACACCACAGGAAACCCACTGTGTTAACAGAAGGCATTTCTCCACTGTTGAGGTCAACTTCGGAAGCACAGTCTGAAGCTTGAATGGACTGTAAAACTTCTGGCGCATTTGATACCCATTTGCGGGCATGCATTCCAGCAGATTACCATAATTTTGACAGCTGGTTGTACAACTCTACACCGGTCTCGACTTCAGGAACAGAGTACATGCTGTCATCCATGTAGTGCTATAAACGGTTTCCTTGTTCTGCTACCAGTTGTTCTTCAGAACGGTTCGACAATCAAAACATAATATCTAAACTGGTTCGCGAAAAAAAAAAATGGCCGGTCTAGAAAACACATGGTCAAGCTACCTATTGTGCATGCCCGAATATCACCAGCCATAGGACGCGTAAAATATAGTCCCTATAGCTAGTCCTCCTAAACAATAGTCTAGGCTTGATTGCGCTGGTAAACACCTAGAAAGTATGGTCTATTGCTTTTATGAACTAATCATCGAAATCGTTTTTTAAAAGAAATGGGAATCTCTTTTAAATTCCTTGATCAAGTGTCTTATTCTCAACATGTTCATCGCATTAAGCCGTAAACCAATCACAGCGGCTAAAAGAATAAAACACAGGTTCAGCTTCAACGACCGTTCACACCAAAATCCACTAACCGACGCGGCAAAAAACGTTTAGAAGTTCGTTAAAAGCTGTAAAGTCATAAGAAATGAAAGGGAATAGCCAAACGGTTAGCATACAAAAAAGTATTCAACGATTTCAAGATGCTTTTACGAGGAAATTTAGCAAACTGTGGCCGGAGTCATTTATCGCGAAAGCAAAGGAATGCAAAGAAAGTTTGTAGTTTTCAAACCTCACAGACGGCCGAAGTTATTTAGAATAAAGGTTAGTTTCAGAAAATCTGCTTTGGAAATTTATTTCGAACTAATTTTTTTATGTTATTTTTCGTTGTCGCCGAATGACAGACTTTACAGAAAACACTGAAATTGCATAAAAACAGAATTAATTCAAGCGCGTACAAGGACATAGCGTGAGTTTCTGCTATCAAGATAATGCAGGTAAGCTTCCATCGCGATCAATTTGAGGTGTTTTTTCTTTCAAATAAGGTTTTCGAATAAATGTTGAATGAAAAGATATCCATTTCATTAATTTTATTCTAGCCCGGTGAAAGCGTAACTGTTTATTGTGTGCCAGCGTGCCAGCGACTGCTCCATCTCGTCCTTTCTATACTCTTTCCTCCATTATTAAGTAGACTTTGCCATCGACCGTTGTTTTCTGTCACATCGCCCCATTTCAAGCCATAGTGTTCTTGGCAACTTAATTCTCATGCCGAAGTGTAGAATTGTTGTTAAGCCAAACGGTAGCTTGTAGACTCTGGGGGCTTTGATTTCCCAAAAAGCCACGTTTAAACAGCTCCTCTCTGTCTTCCCTTGAAAATGGATGAGCAGTATTTGGTTTTCGGCCTTTTCCCTTCCCCTTGAGCTCTTTTTCTTAGCTTTCAAAACTTCACGATCTTTGGCAAATTCGCGGCTTTCAATCATAGAGTGTTCGTACTTTTGTTGCCTCAAATGCCGCTCATTCGAGTTTCTGAAAGGAGTCAGGCTCATACTGCTCTTCATCTTCCTTTCTAAAATAAAATGACATGACGTCAAGATTCGCGCCTTTTCCACGTTGTTGAATGAACTTGGTTTCTTGTGTCGTTTGTTGTTAGCAAGCATCGACAAGCAGGTTTAATTTGTTTAATTAGGTGACGAAAAAGAATAAGTTCTCCGAAAAATTTAAGGACGAGAAAATGATAATGGAAACCTCGACGATTTCAAGGTTTTCAGAGGGAATTCTTCGCAAGGAGTTTCACAAAGTCCAAGATGTTGTAAAGAAGAAAACAAAAGCAGTTGAAAAGTATCGGCCGTCAAGACATTGCCGCATCGGAGTCAAGTCAAAGTCAGTGATGTTGTCAGTTCTTACGTGTTACATTATTTAGTTGACAAGTACTTCATGTATGTTTGTTTGATTGTGGAATTCAGTTAGTGTTTCTACATCCTGGACACGGGTGCTTTGTATTTTCTATTCAAAGACGAACGGTGATTTTTCGAAAACAATGAAATAAAATCGGCAATATCAACTACATCTGGTCGTCATATAATAAAAAGAACATTACACGTTGGCTCAAACTAGTATGCTGCGCTATCTCGTGATATATCGTTTCCGCCACTCGAACATAAATGAAAAAAAAACTGTTGAATGATTTACTAACTCCATGTAAAATCTTACCACAGAGGCATTCATAATGACACCGCCTCCAGAAATTGTCTCTGCAAAACCGGGAGACTGTGGCAGATCAATTGAGGTTAAATGGAATTCACGATACGATGGGCATGAACTTCAGTTAGATTCCACGAGTGACAGAAAGATACAGGCGTATAATACATCTCACCTTTCGCTTAGTGGACCGCATTTGCACGTGTTTTATGGGCTAATCAGTAATACGATTTATGAGGTCAGAATCAGGGCAAGAACTTTCAATGGTTTTGGCTTGTGGGCAAAGAGAGAGATAAGGACGACTGCAGGTATAGTAATCATGTGGTATAATTATTGCCTTTTTATGTTCTTCTTGTACCTATTCTTATTTTTATTCATTGTAAAATTTATGACATTAATTTCATTTCAGGTTTCTTACTTACTTGAGATTGTCACAGAGAAACGTCTTAACTCCTTAACTTTTTTAAGCCTTTATAAGCACCAGTCTTTAAGTACCTTTTTGAGCATTCTCTCAACTTTCGACAAACTAAAACTAATACAAAGTCTACGCTGACTATCCCAACGAAATTATAAAGAGAAGAAAGAAGTAATGACCGAAAATGAAAAAGGCGAGGGAGGAGGGAAAAACAGCATATTTCGGCAAACCCGAGCCAGATAAGTTATTTATTGATGGCGAGCTAGTTCCGCTCTAAACTTTGTTTGCAAAATATTTCCTAGACATATAATTATTTAAGAAATAGAAAACCCGTACTATCGAGTTACAGAAACACGAGAGGAAGTTTGGGAGAACGAAATATGCTGTGGAAACACTCGCCTATCGGCTCGTGTTTCCACAGCTTTTTCGAGTTCTCTCAAACTTTCACGAGTGTTTCTATAACTCGATAGAAACATGAAAAACATGTTTTCTATTTCTTTTAGAAAACACCGTGACGAAAAAAACGAAAACAACTTGTTAAAGGGACTGTGTCAGCTGGTGATTCTGCGCACTGGGGTTATTAGTTGGCGTTACATCTGTCAAAATTCTATTGTTTCGCGACGTAATACGATAAGAAACAGGACGCGAGAGCACGTACAAGCTCTACGGGATATGATAATTACGATAACATGCCGATAAACTCTGGTCGCATAAAATCAAACTCGGCCAAATTCAGCCTTGCAAATAAAGCTTATGTAAGATAATGTTATTTGTTCGTTTCAGTAAAGATGTTAGAAGCGAAGTCTTTTGCACAGATGTGTAGTGTTTGAGGTTAGCGTGTCGCTTTCAGCGAACGTAGACAACATACAGAACATGCACAAACAAAATAAATCAAAATTTAATTTTATAGTTATACCGCTCTACAAACAGGAAAAGAGATTCCAAACGCTAAAGATTTAAAACGTCATGTACCACTATTCTCATGTTCAAAATAGCAAATGCGACTCAAACGATCCGTGACCGCATAGACGCATGTTTTCCATAAATTGTTTGATCATCGCGAATCACTGCGACGCCAAGTAAAACAAAACAATATCCTTGGTATTGAATTCTTTGCTAAATAGGCTATGAAGAGCGAGCGAAATAAATTCTGCAATGAAGACGAGCGGATATGTTTGGACCAAACAGAGCCTACCGTTAAAAGGCGTTGATGTTACGGCAAACACAACACTGCGAAGTGTTGCGTCTCTCGCTGTGTTCGTTGAAACATCACTTGCAAACGGCTGATCTTTTCTCCACAATTTAGGTATCTTTTCAGCGACCCACATAGCCAATGACCAGAATATGCTATCTAGCCAAATCACCAGATGGCTCCTTTCCAAAACCTCGAGTTTCGTGGCGTTGTTGTCGCAAAATATTTCATAGCCGCTGCTAGTTCAATGGCCGTCATGCAAAGGCATGATACATCCACGTAGCTGTGCATAAAACTTGCTCTAAAAGCGAAAAGCCTGAAAAATAACTAGGCAAAAAGGTTCTGTGAACGATGAGGAAAGTTCGACAATAAATCTCTACACAAACATCACACGGATGGCTGAGATATAACTCGATGGAAACAGAAAACGATTCTCCCGACGAACTTGAAATAGTTTACCCTACGCTTTCAAGAGAGCTCGCTCCGTCGCGCGCATGCGCCACAGATGATACAGTCCTTTTAACTTTGACTATCAAAATGTAAATTCTCTTTGCTCGCGCCATCATCACGTCAACAGCTCTTGCTAGTTCTGTGTTTCTATCGAGTTTTATAATATAGATAGGAGTCTGCGCGCGCTCTGATTGGCTAAAAACCTATGTTTTATCAGAGTATAAAACATAGAAAAATCATGTTTTATTGTTTTGCGTCAGCTTTCTTCGAGTGCTTCGCGCCTCGTTGGCTATAACCACTCGAATCCAACAGGGGCGAATGGAATATTTGTTTTTATTAAATTGCTTTTTACTGAAGTATAAATCCACTGGACATTTCATTTTGATGTAAACGAAGTGATAGTATGAAGAGGCGGGAAAATTTGTGGCGCGGTGTTCACTCCTTGAGTTTAATGAAACACGCAACGACAGCGAGCGAGAGAGTTTTCTTTCGAAGATTTTCCTCGACAATCTCCTCTTAAATCGTCTATTCATGCTGGAAAATTGCGACAACAATTAAGGTTTACGGGAAGATCCGAAGCAATAGCTTTTCTGGAAATTATACGCCTTGTGCAAGACAAGCGAAGCAAGTGTTTACATATTGTACTTGTTTACGGCTCCACGGCTGTCATCTAGACTACTGCTGAAACGAAATTGCACTCAGAGTCGGTGAAGTTTATTAAAGTTCAAAAGGACAAGATAAAGATTGAAAGGTAACAAACTTACGTCGAACAATGAATGAAATTGTGTCAGTTTTCTGGTCTTCCGGTAAACTATTTGCTGCTTTTCATCTTCGTTCAATCGCTCGTTGTACATTTACAAGTATTTTAATTTAACTTTCCACTCGCGGCGTCTAAAATCTATATCATAAAGCAAAGAAAGAAGCCTAAGCCATGTTTTATACTGTCATAAAACACTCCGGACATTTGAGAACACTCGAGAAATGTAGAAAACATTCGCCTGCGGCTCATGTTTTCTACATTTCCTCGTGTTCTCAAATGCCCGTCGTGTTTTATGACAGTATAAAACATGGCTTAGGCTTCTTTATTTGTTAAATAGAAACACGATTTTTAACCAATCAGCGCGCATATTTTCTCAGGACTGTTTTCTAAACACAATTATTGTTCTATATGTGTATAACCATTAACCATTAGTCAAACTTTTCAAACTAGTCAAACTTTTCTTTTCTTTTATTTTAGGTGTAAGGCGGGGGTAGATTATTATACATATTATACAAGGAAGCATTGTAGATACCTAATGTCTGCTTCACCTTATTTCTGCTTTTCATTGTTAATGTGTAATTCTCTTTTGTCTAGTGTTATATGCGTGTTAAAAACTCGCAACGCAGGAAACCTCGTGTAGATTATAAATTCAATTCTTGTAGTATTCTTGTAGTATTTCTTTCGTACTTACGCGCGTTTTTCAATCCTATCTCAGTGTTAGTATTTCACAATCGTCGACCTCATTCGAGAAGGAATACGGAGATTTTACACTGCTGTAATTGAATGTTCGAGGGATTCGGTCTCCTAAGAAAAGAAAGGCTCTTTTTATGTGGTTAAATGAACGGATCTGCTTGTTTCCTTTAATTTTCCGTAAATCTCCATTTTCGTGCTATGTGTGAATGTGACAATAAAGTATAATCGTTTGTCTCACGATGTAACCATTTCTGATGTGAATCGTAGACTGATTACGCGTAACCTTATAAAGCACGATGCTCCATTTTGATTGGCTAGTTTCCAACAGCTGTGATTGGTGCATTTCGATCCTCGCTGTTGTGGTGTAGTGTTGTTCCCTCGGTGATCCACTACTCCTGTTGTTATGCTTTTTGGCCAAAAATTCCGTTCTGTTTACCGTTAATAATAAAGGTTATATAGCAATACCCTGTACTCAATATTACTGTTGTTGTTTTTCCACTCTCTTATACTAAACATTTCTTGCTTTATCGTTTCCCATTTTGGCACTGGGAGAACGAAACCGCTGAATTAACTTCCCTTTGTCTCGCAGAAAGACCAAACAAGTTTCCTGTGAAAGCCACGTCGCTTGGGTGCAGTGTGAACGTTTCTTGGGAAACTCCATCAAAGAAAGGCTGCCCCGTAACACGATATACTATCCATTACAAGAAATCTGTTGCTGGAAACAACGAAAGGATGGCATGGAAACTCAAACACATGAAAGTCGACCGTCCTAAAGCCGACTCTCATTTTTATCACTTATGGTTAGAATGTAGCCAGACGTATGATTTTATAGTCCTAGGATGGAATGAGCGAGGACACAGTGATTTAGACGAGGGTTTGATGGTGGTAATTTCCACAGAAAAAGGTAAGTCCCCTGACATGTTCATCAGAAGGGTAACCAATTCTTAGTATGCATTCTTGAACGAACCTTTGTCTTTACGTTCTGTTTGCTGTTATTCTCTTCATTTAAACACCAGGAGTTCCATTCACACCGTTGCTACAAGACGTTAAAGATGAAAAATGTGGCGTGTTTAACGCCAGCTGGGAATCGTTAACAACCGATTCTGGGGGAGGACCGATAACTGCTTACCGGGCTCAAGTGCAAATGGAACATAAAGATTGGCACAACTGCACAGCCTCCTCAGAGAGCAGGAGCTGTTTGTTCAGAGGTTTGGTAAATAAGGGAGAGTATCGTGTACGCGTCCAAGCAATTAACAGGAAGGGACCAAGTGATTGGTTTAACGGGTCATTCGAGGCAGACTCGTACACGGGTATGCTGGTAACTGTTACTTATAACGATGTAAAAAAACAAGCTTTTATTTGTTCGAACAAATTTAATTATGTTTTTTAATAAGTATCGTGTGTTTTAAGGACCTCCTGATCCTCCTGTGATAACAAACAACAAGACGGAAACGACAGGAAGGAATGTAACAGTAATGTGGAGAAGAACATCGGACAATAACTGTCACATTACCATGTACACTCTACACTACCGAATAGTTGGACCAGCCATTAAGGACGAAAACTGGTCATCAATGAACATCACCGATACAACGCTTACCAGATACGAATTACAGCTTCAGTATAGTAAGGAGTACGAACTGATAGTGTCTGCTTGGAATAAGTTAGGACACAGTAACAGTAACGCATGGCATCTGAAAACTGCACAAGGTGAGGACGTTTTGAAAATGTGTTCTTATCGCCGTTTCGCTCAATACACTGCCTAAAAGTTACTTTTAAGAGAAAGCAGTCCTTTCGACTTTTTTAGTTAACCGAAGTAAGAGTTTATTAATTTTCAGTATATATTTTTGACCATTAGATGTTCCATACCCACCAACCATGCTGCGGACAGATTCTGGGCAGTGTAACTCCATTAACATCACATGGATCCCACCAACACGTGAAGCGCTTGGAGGACCCGTCATAGATTATCTTGCCCAGATAACGAGAAAAGATTCAAGACATCCTTGGCATAACTGTTCTTATTACGACACTTTTCGATCAACATCTTGTCTGTTTACAAGCCTGAAGAAAGATACGTTTTACAAGGTTAGAGTGATGGCTAAGAACAGAGATGGGTATGGCTTGCCAGCCCATAAGATTATCAAAACGGAGAAGACAGGTAACTGCAAGACTCAATTATCTTTTCAAAAAGGAAATAACTCTTGTATGTAATCGCCGTACTAAAATAATTTTTTTCTCAATATTTTGTACCTCATGCTGAATACTATTAGAAAGCGAAGGCTCATTTCAATATGATATTTATTATTAACATGGTATTTTCTGCCTTTGAAAGCTTGTTGCAACTACGGTCTGCAGTACATTGCTGATTTAATTAATTCAATACTTTAAACAAGCAAAGCTCAGTTAATGGTTAGAAAAAAAATGAAAATATAACTGTTCAGGTTAACAACATTTTCCCTTGTATTTCAGACCGCCCTGATACACCCACTATAATTAATACTGAAACAAAAGTTCCAAGATGTAACGTGACTATCAAGTGGAAAAGGCCACCATCAAATGGCTGCCCAATCCTTTTCTACTCTGTTCATTACAAGCAGAAGGGTTCACGATCTGATGACATGGAGTGGAGTATTACAAATGTTACAGATCCAAATGTCAATCATCAAAAGCTTGTCCTTAAGTGTACCACGACCTACTTGTTTAAAGTCAAAGCTTGGAATGAAGAAGGAGGCAGCGATTCTCCTTCAAAAGCGTGGCCCATAACTACGGGGGAAAGTGAGCCACACGCGCAGACAGATAAAGACGCATCAAGTGCAGGTATGGTTCCGCACTTTTTTCATACAACAGGCTTTATCTGTATTCCTCGACGGCTTCTTCTGAACATGAATATGAGGCTAATGTGGGGTTTTAGTCGCAAATACAAAGACACGCAAGGGAAATTACGGTTGCGTTACTTGAGAAACAGAAGTAAAATGTTAAATGCTGGAAGGATCTAAGGCTCTATTGCTCAAATCTCACTGGCTGTCAATTGAAAATGAGCACTCTCTCCGCATGAGCAAAAATCGGACCCTGCCAGAGTTTGCGTTCTTTCCAGAAGAAAGCAGGGCTTACAAATATTAGTGATTAAGACCAAAACGTTTCCGGCCAGAAGCAAAGAAGTGATCGACGATTAGAAGTAAGCAAGAATAAGAAAGCCAAGAAATTTAACGGAAAGAAAAGAGCAAAATTAAAAATTAATCGAAACGGTTCAGCAAAAAAGGATTGCACATTCTGAGATGGAATCTTCATCAAAATCTTGCGCCAATGTATAAAAGTGCTTTTTGGGCAAAGTTGTGGGAAGTTGCAGCACCGAGAAAAGAGCTACGGTAAAAAGACAAAGGTTACGGCAAGAAATACGAAATGCAGACTTCATTTGACAAAAGCGAATTTGTTCCCGTTAACAATCTCAGTTATTTATTTTGAAAACAACCGCTTCCAGGGATTTTTAACTTTATTCGTAGCATTCAATGGCTAGAAACTGGATAAACATAACAAGTAAAATACGTACAAGAATAGGCGAGATAAACCAGCATCTTTAAGGAACTTATTCCAATTTTCCGACACTTCCATTCCTGTCCCTTTTATTCGCGAGTCTCCCAGAAGGTTCAAAAGAGCCAGATATGAATAGGGCTAACACTACCCTGATACCTAACAAATTTAATTCGGTAATCCTCGTAAGGATATCGACTGTTGTCCATTAGTCATTGCCAAAAATGACGGATTTACAGATAAAATAAAGCATAATGTATTTTCTGCTTATTTGAAGGTTCTTCAGCGATTAACACTACCCTAGTAGCAGTCCTCTTGGTCGCCTTTTCTGCTTTGGTCATCGTTCTGCTGCTCATTGCTGTTAGGCGTTGCAGAAAGGGAGTAAGTCGTAAGCCAAAGAGGTATGCTGAATATATTATTTTAACCGTCACAACTCCTTTCCACTTATTGACGATAGACCTTATAGACCTTATTCACGATAGCCGCCATGTTTGTTTTCACATTACAATGAAAATTGGTCACATGATTTGTGAGGGGGCAAACAAGCTTACATTGAGAAATTTCAGCTAGGTTTCTTATTATGCTTGATAATTTTTTTCATAGTCATGCTTTGGTTTCAGTATTGTGATTAAAATATTCTAAGTTTTACGCAATTTCGGCTCTTTCATGGACATAAATCGGCTTGCGTAGTTGACAAGTCAAGTTACTGAGTAACTAATTCAAACTAACCATATTTGTTATAAGTTCTTCTTCGTTCCTAACCATATAAATAAATAAATAAATGAAATCAGTATTCCAGAACTTGGCTCTCAAATGTGATTTTGGCGCAGATACAAAGCTATTTAGACCAGCCGATTTTCGTAGAAACTGCATCATTTCAATGTTTGCCCCCTAGCAGATAACGTAGCTTATTGTTCAACAAACAGGCGCGATGCCCATATATGGTCAGAAAGCCATTGTTATCCGTCATCCGTACATAACAGATATCCTGCGATATACGTAGGTTGCCAAGATTCGTCCGAAATCTTGCAAAGCGCTGCACAACAACAGTTTTTTTGCTACAATAAGCGTTTCGTTGACAATTTGATGAATAATAAAACACTGATCCCGCTCAATCTTGCGGAATATCGTCTGATTTTAGTACCAGGTGATATTCCGCGCGATTTCGCAGGATATATTGTTAATTATTTGCATTGTAATGTGAAATCCATCATGGCGGGTATCGTGAATATGGTCTATAAATAATATTAGTGGAAAATCAGTTTTATTGTTCATCGGTAAATTTGATTTGTTCTCTCACTGTTTTTTTTTTTTGCTGATAAAGCATGATCTCACGCGTAATCACCTAATCAAATCCATTTTCATGTAGGACGGTGGATGAAATTCAAGTCTTAGACGTTTGCGAAATTCACCCAATCAGAACAGAATTTGTCGAAGAACTTGGCGAAGGAGCATTTGGAAAAGTTCATAAAGCGACCTTGAAGGATGGGTTTGAATTCTTTAAAGACAAAATAGATGTTGCTGGTAAGAAAAAACAGCAGAAAACTGTTGCCGTGAAGGAACTGCATGGTGAGTATAACTACGTATAATAATCTCTAACGACGTAATAATGTCGTGCTAATCGTTAACGTCGTAATTATTCGGAAGAGATGGCGCTCGTGAAAGTACGGACCATGACACATGGAGACCCCGAATCAAATTAGAAACGGTTTACCTAGTGTTGTGACAGCCACAAATAATCGTAGTAACAGGTCCGTAGCCAGACTTTTTGCATCAACGAGACAAGTTCTACGGTCGCGGAAGGCGCGATCTGCAATAGGGGGAGAGGAGGAAGGGGGGGGGGGGGGGGGGAGGGGGCGTGGCTGGTGTCGGAGGTGACTGGGTGCATGCTCCCTAAAAACGTTTATATCTGAAAGCTTGGAAACGCTATTGTCAGCATTTTCAGTAAGTATCTGTTCAGAAAAATCAACCTAAATCAACTGGGGATTATTTTCCGAGCTATTTTCCGACCTACGGCCCTGGGTAATGGTAATTAACCAATTTTTGTTCCAAAGAAAACGCCACTGAAGAGCAGAGAAGAGAATTTCTTGATGAGATAGAACTCATGAAGAACGTGGGGAAACATCACAATGTTTTAAGTTTTCTTGGCTGCTGGACCACGACTAAACCGCTTCTTCTGATCATTGAGTACGTTGCTCATGGAGACTTGCTTCACTGGCTAAGACGCAAGAGAAGTCAGGTATTATTAATTAAAGAAGTTGAAAATCTATGCCCCACTGTCTACCTTCGCTGACACACAATATTTTTAATGAAAATACTGCATCTCATCAACTAAACCCAAGAGCCGTACTATTCTCATCCCCAGAGTACATCTCGTATTAGAAAACATCCTGTAAGAAAGCACGCGCTAAAAGCCATACTTCTATTGCCGTTGACGTAATGATGACCCTTTTTCCTCGCGGTCTTTTTCTAACAGAAATCGAAAAATGTTCTCCGTGTTTCTATCGAGTTATAGCAACAGTAGGGAAAGTTTGGGAGAAGTCGTAAAAGCTGTGGAAACACTCACTTATGGGCTCGTGTTCCCACAGCATGTCTCGTTCTCCCAAGCTTCCACTCGCGTTTCTATAACTCGATAGAAACACGGAACATGCTTTCTTTTTCTTAATTGTAATTTTTAATACCGATCGTATTGCCTTCTAATCAACTGCATCACCTTGGTTTAGATCAACAGTTCCGGTGGTGATGTCGAAGATAAGGATCTCTATGCTGGAAGCAGAAAACAAATCACAACAACTCTTGACCAGGTAATAACGAGTTCTTCAACTATTGTAAGACACTTTGTAACTTAGCTTGTTCAGTGGCGTTTAAGGCCCAAGACAATTTAAGTGCTTCGTTGAGATTTTTATTTCTGAAATTTCTACTCAGGCCGGGGTTGAAGACAAAAAGAACACAGATGTGCTTCCATCTGCACAAGGACCTGACAGTGATGAATGCACCATACCTCTGGTAGTTTTATCGGCATCGGGACGGGAAGAAGATACTCCAGCTGAAAAGAAAGACGACGAGTGCAATGAAGATTGCGAGTCATTTTATCCTGCTGATCTGATGTCATTCGCTTGGCAAATTGCACGAGGCATGGTAAGAAAAACCTCTACAGGAACTCTACGATTGTCTCATAAACTTTTCATATAGGCATTCCGTAATACACAAGAGTTGACTAATTTCGTCATTCAAATTGCGTGGGTTTGTTAGGGGAGTATCTGTAGTTGTTTCGTCCTTTACTGACCTTTTAGCATGGCGAACAGACTATGCTGTGATAATTAATTATCTTCTCGTATTATTTAGAATTACCTTTCCGAGAAGGGCCTTGTTCATAGGGACCTCGCCGCACGAAATGTTCTCGTCGGGCATGGCAAGCTGCTCAAGATTGCAGACTTCGGTTTGATGCGAGAAGTTTATCATGAAGTGTATGAAGTACAGAAGCAGAAGAAACTGCCGGTCAAGTGGATGGCCCCAGAGTCTTTGTATGAACAGATCTTCACTTCTAAAAGTGATGTGTAAGTGGATCTTTTGATAAATGATTAACAATGGAATGAAAAAGGCTAAAAAAGGTGAAGATTAGGTCTGCGTTCTGGCCCAAGTAAAGTACCCCATCACGCCGGATCCCGGTGTCCGAAGCATTAAGCGACTCGGAGTATTTCTTCTCCTCCCTGGATGGATGCTACGATCGTACAGTTACTGCCGGCGTTAAATTTGCCGACACCGACACTCATTTATACATCTGCCTGGAGGGAGGCACTATAAGAGTAAAGTGTCATATCTCGAGTAACAAATTCACAACCATTACCTTAAATTAGAGCGGTTTCCAATCGAAAAGGTAAAGCAGATACAATAGCTAATGAAAAATCAATGTAAACTCAAATAACCGATGTCAGGGGCGACTAAACACACATGACAAAGTCGAGTAAATCCAAAATCGCTCCTTTATAAATCATAATTTCACGTATTTCAATAGATCATCTAGTAAGAACCTCTTTTGATCAATAGTCACCCCAGTCTTATTAATTGAGCAAAAGTGGGATGAGAAAGCAATCGAATAACTGCAGTAGGGAACAAATTTGTTAATAAATATATTTGTTTTTCAGTTGGTCCTGCGGAGTAGTCATGTGGGAGATTGCAACTGTTGGTAATTATTAGAACAATTACTGTTATTTTCTAACTGTTATTGCAATCGAGCCACGCTACGATCACCCCTGAAACGGCTCGTCGGATGTGAGAAGTTCGACCACATTAATCTAAGCGCATACAAGCCTTGTCTTGCATGGAAAATGTAGCCCTGACTCGATTTATCACCTCAAGCATTGACTTCTGCTGAAATATGCCTTCCCGTTCAGATAAGATCGCAGAAAAAAAAGCAAATTAGAAGCAGTAGCAGCAGTTATTCAGTGATGGCCGTCTGAATATTACATGATCAGCCAAGTACACGGCCTGGATATTATACTGTAAACAGCGTTTCAATTTTGTTGAAAATATTATTTAATATCGATTAACTCCAGATAAGATTTCAGAAAATATTACCACCATTATGTTGTGCTTTTATCAGCTTTAACCCGAAAGGTATCATTCTTCTTTGTTTTTACACAGGTGGCACACCTTATCCACTGTTGGGTAACGCAGAGCTCATGAGGTGTCTGAAAACTGGTTACCGAATGGAAAAGCCTGATTTGTGCTCTGATAAGTTGTAAGTTGATTTTCATTTTAATGGGCCAGGAAAAAATTCTGTCAAGCGCTATATTAACTCCAAAACGAAAGACAAGACGTGTGTAGAAAATATGTGGTTACATTCCACGCCATGGGGAACCTGACAATTGAAAATAGAGTGCATTAAATTTATGTGCTACAGAAGAAAATTCGAGTTCCAGTTAGAATTAGAATTTCCAGTTCTAGTTTAGATATCTAGTTGAAAAGAATGGAAGGGCCTGAAAGGTTTCTCATTTCGCGATGGAAGATGAAAAAAAAACAAAAAAAAAAAAGAAAAGAAAAAGAAAAGCCCGCAACACGGGGTAACATGATTTTCCCAGTTGGTCACACATAGTGTCGCCCTTATCAACAAATGAAAGCTAACCGCAAGCAAACAGGAGTGGAACTAACCGCAAGCAAACCAGAGTGGAATAAATCGCAAGCAAACTCAAACTCGATATTTTAACTCGAACTCGTAACACGAACTCGAACTTGTGAAATGGACAGACCCTTGAAATACCAAAAAGTATTTACGTAGGCGCATTGAAAACTCCGCACTTGCATCGATCATTATAGTCGTGCTAGTTTGAGTAAATGAATTCGTGGCGTGAATTCGAAATGTGTTGGCATGTGTTGGGAACTTCGGAGGCCTTCGCCAAACTTTGTGACTTTTTCTGAACTTAATTAATCTAAGATTAGTTCAAACGCCATATATATACGGCATGCAATTGCTCTTTACATAATTTTCCTGACAAGAAATAACTAGCTTATGTTAAGTGTTGACGATGCTCCTCTTTCACTCAGTTACACTATGATGCTGGACTGTTGGAAACAAAACAGTGATGAACGACCGAGTTTCCAGGAGCTGCTGGAAAGACTGGAACAGCTGATGCTTCAGGAAGTTGATTACTTTGATTTTAACAAAGTGGACGAATCTAAAGATTATTATCAGGTGCAGGAGTCAAAGACGGAAGAAAATGACGACAATGGAAATGGCGGCCATGTGTAGCTATAGACCTAATACAAGCAAAACCTTGAATATTTGTACTCCTTCGTGAAATCAAGTCCCTAACTAAAACTTCTGAATTCGGAAGAGCCCCTTTGAGTTTTCAATATTTAATTAGATTGGTGTAAGTAATGGTGTAAGTAATGAAGTACCAGGAAATCATGAGCTATAAGTCTACATCTCCGGTAATGGACCTATTTTTAGAACGGCTTTTTTCACGTGTGAACCAGTTGCCAATCGCGTTTAGGCATTTACCGTTCGCGGTTTTGATTGGCTCACTCACAGGTCGGGAAAGAATGGCAAGCACACAAACCAACTACGGTTGTGACCGAAGGGCAATTTGCAACAATCTCATTGCACGTGCATGCATCATTACACGTGCACGTTTACGCCGCGCAAGGTTTGTTCTAAAAGTAGCTTATTCGCGAAAGACAAAGCTCGCGTCCAAATACTAGATGCAGACTTCTATTCTAGCTTAACTTCTAGATTATTTAAAAGAAACAGAAATCCGTGTAAACCAGCTCTCCTAAACTGAAACGTCCTGCATATATAAACTATAAAATATTTAAGTAGCCTTAAACAGTGTAGCCTTAAGTTCTAAGAATATGAGCTAGACGGTTCGTAAATGATGTTCATCTTGTTGAACATAAATATAAAAGGAAGAAAACTATCAATAATAGTTTAATTATACATGTACGTTATTAACATTTAAATAAGGAAGAATTGTTACGTTCGCTTGTAAAAGCTGTAAGCATTAAGTTTATCACGACTGTTAGAATTTTGCTTAGAAATAATTATTAAATGACGTATAAATTACGAGTGGTGTTGTTCATAAGCTAATATAATTTTTGACATTGCAAGAATTGATTTATCTCTAGCTTTACTTTTTCTTCTAAAATTCAGCGTGGCTAAAGCTACCTTGTTTCCACATGTCTGAAGAGAAAGAAAACGCGCAAAATCACGTTTGTCATGTCGTTATATCTCATTAGTATTCAGCACGTGCAGTAGCTCCCTACTTCTACCCATACTACTTGTCGCGAGCACTTGCGTGCTTTTTTCTTTCCGACAACCTTTCTCGAGATAGCTGTATAAAATTTTTAATAAGCTCCCGCCAGCTTGCTTATGACATTCGTTCTCCGAAACTTGGCTGGGTTCTGGCATATATTGCCATTAACGTATTTAGTTAATAAGGCCACTACCTGAAGCCCGTTTTTCCACCGCTAAATTTGGGTTTGATGTGAATGTCTCGCTCCCGTTTCAAGCATTCCCAAAACCCTCAGGTCATCCCACAAAGCTATGTTTGGCGGTCTTTTGTAAATTTTTTGGTGACTTTTGAGGATATTTGGGAAGGGATAATTTTTCTCAAAGGATAAGTAAAATTTGGAGAAACAAGAGATATTAACGATTTAATGTGATTTTAAAATTTGAATTTGAAGTTAAAAACTAGTATATGGACACCCGAACAGTCCCCTGACAACCTGGGGTGCCCTTGCATGGGGTTTAACTGTCTCGCGGTGTTCCAAAAATTATTTTCTTCCTTCTATATCTCTTCTCTAAACCTCTTAAAATTTCACTTACCGGTAAATTCAAGTTTACCCCAACGTTAAAGGCAGACAATGACATAGCTTTTTTGACATTTACAATCAGTTTACAGTGCCAGAGAAATTCCTTTAATGTGGATACAAGTTAAAACGCACCTTTTAAGATGTTATTAAACAACGGAAAAAAAAAAGAAAAGAAAAATACTTCGAGGAAAAAAAATGGGGTAGAGTTACTGTAGAGTTACGCATCCCTGGCAGACACGCCGGTAGCAGCTACAGGCCTGAAACTATTTGCAGCTATGCAATTGTTGGGAAGGATGCCTCTCCCTGGATTTCTAATACCTTTTTGATCCCATAGGCGTTTCACTGGGTTGACATGTGTACGCTTGGACTGCACTGATTTCAAATATTTTTCCTCTTCTAGATGTCGCTTTATTTCTTTGCATATTGTAGCGGAGGAAAATGGTGTAAACGAACACATAGTTTTGTTGTGCCCTGAAGTATGGAAATTTGAACACAATTGCGTCTTGTTAGTGCCAAGTGACTTGAAAGTGCTCTTGAGCTCAAATACTTCGAGTTGTTTATTGTTTGTTGAGCATCCTGCTTTTGTTGCTCAAGTTTCTTAAACAGTTTCTGAGTGGGAGATTCATATGCTACCGTGTCTGAAGCTTTTGAGCTAAACTCGGCTTCAAGACTTCGCGCCATTGGAAGTTTCGGTTTTATTAGCCACATGCAAGCTTCCGTGGTTTGGTGATGTCTGCGATGGCGATAATATTGGCGAAGTGCGAAGACGCTTTTGCGAAACACTTCCTTGTGGAGTTTGAGCTAGCTTACATACTTTTAGTTCGATCACCTTGATCATCGGCGGGAAGCTCAATCCAGTCACCGTTGTCTGCTTGTTAAGATTCGTTTTCTCAAAGATTCCATGCATAACGTTTTAACTTCTTCTGATGAAAGAAAAATTTAAGGCATTTTTCTTTCGGGCCTCTTACTTTAAATTCATATCTATCCATACTACGCTCTGCAGTATCAAACTATCTGCCGGCTGCGAGAAAACAGCCGTTCTTGGAATTCTTCGAAGAAAGCGGGCGGAGTAGTAAAAGAGAGTGGGCGGGGCAGTGATACGAAAATTCGGGTCCATTCCACAGTTCGGTGATTTTCGTAGGAAAGTATTTGGGTCTGCGCTCGGTCCGTACGTACTGACCTCGAGCCATCCCACTCAGTCAATAAGTACATAGAATTGAGGGTAGTATTCACGGACTATTGGCTAATCAAACCCCTCAAAGAGTAGAAATATCAATTCTATAAGCAATGCAGTGATATAACTTACTAATTAACATTATGCCTTTTAGATGACACGGAAAATGCAACGTCCGTTGAAACGATTCATACCTAACGCTAATTATCGCGTTTTATTCTCGATATCTTCAAGCTCTTTTTATTTATTTATTTGTTTATTTATTTTTTTTTTCAGTTTGATTGCTTGTTTATTTTTGTCCATTTGAAAATTGGTTTAAAATGAGTTGTTTCTAGCCATGATCTATCTTTGAAGAGGCTCACCATATCCACTGTTAAACAACACAGAGGTAACGAGGCTTCTGAAGACTGGTTACAGAATGAAAAAAAAACCGACATCTGCTCTGAAATCTTGTAAGTCATAGGAATTTGAAGGGCATATCAGTCAGTAAATTGGAATATTTCTAACACAAAATGTATACTTGATGTTTCTATAGCCTGCAGAAGTTGAAGATGTATGGGCGCTTTAGTGTTCAAAAAGTAAAGCGTTTACCATCCAAGAGACAGAATTTTGGTTTTGTTTTGGTCGTTTCTGATGCTTGTGGAACCTAATGCAAAACTTGTTCATTTCAGGAACAAAACCTCTTTTCTTTCGTTGGAATATATTTTTATAGCACCGGCTCATGTACCAAGTTGACTATTTTCTTTCAAACAGCTCTTGAAAGCTTGGCTGTTCAGCTGGGTCCTCCTTCCAACACTCTTTGAAAGCTTAAGAGCGGGCTTCCGTAAATATCGCCTGGAGGAGTGCAATTTGAAAAAAAGTCGAAAATTCTCAAACTTGGCCAGAATGTAGGTTTAGTGGAACTATTTCTGAAAAAAAGTACTTTAAGTTCAATCAGATTTTTCTTTTACGCGAACGGCGACGATGACGGTTTGAAAGCTCCAGCAAGGGGTTCATACAACACATGACTTAAAAATTTACCAAAATAAACAAAAAGGCACAGTCAAACAATTAATACATCATTCAAATGAAGACATACTGCTCAACAATTTAAATGGCTGAATAAACAATTTGACTCAAAACATAATATTTTTGAAGATTTTTTATTTTTTCGGTTAATTTTGCCGATTTCAGCACGGTAAAAAATGGCAAAATTGAGAGCAAAAAAACTCAACTTGGTACATGAGCCGGTGTTATAAAAATATATCCCAACGAAAGAAAAACATTTTGTCTTCCAATATATGCAATAAAAATTTTTGGGCTACTCAAACAACAACATTTGACAGCGCGAAATGCAAGTCAAAAGTCGTTCTTTCGTGTCACGGTATTTTTATCAATAAAATGTCAAAATTGACAGTTAAAAATCGCACTTTGCTTCGTCATCTAGTGTTATGAAAATATAACCCAGCGAAAGAGCAACGTTTGTTCTTGAAGTAAATGTAAAAATATTTTTGGGCTTCTTAAACAACGAATTTTGAGAGCGCTGTTCGCAAGTGTTACTGAGCTCAAAAATACTTACATTTGAAATTGCGTGACAAATCTTCCAAGCAATGGCCCAGAAACTGAACTCCGAAGCACTTGCGTATAGCACTCTCAAAATTCGTTGTTTAAGTAGCCCAAAACTGTTTTTAGGCGATATTTACGGAAGCCCGCTCTTGAGCTTTTAAATATCATTTTTTTTATTGTTTATTAGTTATTCCATGATGAGAGAGTGTTGGAAGGAGGACCCAGCTGAACGGCCATGCTTTCAAGAGCTGTTTGAAAGAATGGAGCAAATGATGCTTCAGATCGAAGTTGATTACTTTGATTTTAACAAAGTGGACGAATCTAAGGTGCAAGAACCTGAGACAGGAGAAAATTAAGTAAATTGCGAATTAATTCGTCTGGCATGCAACCCATTTTATGATCAGGCACCCGATCATGTCCTGACAGTTTGAAGGCTTATTCGCCGAGTTCAAAACCGCTTTAGAGTAAACGGGCTCTAGACTTTTCCGCAGACGTTACAAGGCGCGCTGATACCCCACCGATTTAGACCAAATACATTTCTCACCTGCTGTTAACTAAATCTTTTTAATATTCTTCTGGCTGACTGTTATTACGGGAACAAAAACGTTATCTGGCACTGTTGGTTGTTCATTTGCAGGTCAGATCAGTGAACAAAATAATCAATAATTTGGTGGTGAGGAACTTGGAAAAGTTGGTACAACACCCACTACATTACAACTGGAACCCCAATTGCAGACCTAAATGGCAAAAAATGGGACCGCATTCAGCGGCACATACCTGTTTAGCGCTTATGAGTTAGTGCTCCTATCGAGGAGAACGGGAGGGGGTGCGGGGTATGTATAAATGTCCAAATAAAAATTGTTTAATTTTGCATTTTACATTCGCCCACGATTGGCACACTCGTGCTGGTAATGTGTCTCAACCGAAATAAACATTACTGAAGTAACCAGACAGAAAGGACCCCGTGAGAATAGACTTTGCAAAGATGGAGGTAAGGGAAGGTGCAACGATGTTAGCAGCCATTTTTAACAATTTACTCGGAATCCTATAAAGGCCAGTGGCTTTCTTTTCATCAATTTTCGACAAAAAGCTAAAAAC
This sequence comes from Meandrina meandrites, assembly GCA_963693305.1. NCBI lineage: Eukaryota > Metazoa > Cnidaria > Anthozoa > Scleractinia > Meandrinidae > Meandrina > Meandrina meandrites. Next base: position 12,542,286 of record OY855910.1, read on the forward strand.
AGTATTAACACTCGCAGTTTGCATAGAAAACGAACTTTTAGTGGGCTCCATGTAAGACTCGGGGCTTACATCAACAACAGGGATATCTTGTGCTAATACTTGCGTAACATTTGAGAAATGTCCGTTAATAGTTTCCGCTATGTCCATCGGGTTACTTACTATTCTATTATCTGCTTTGATCTCCAAAATATTAGCAGACTTACCACAGTTACGTGAAGTTAGCTCGTTGATAACTTTCCATGTTTTGTGCGAATTACTTTTGTTGGTTTTCATGTTGTCAGTAACATAGCGTTTCTTTGCGAGCTTAATTGCGTTATTTGCCTGATTTCTAGCAGGCTTACATTGATCCCATGTAGCCGAGTTTTTGGACGAGATTGCCTTCTTTTTAATTAAATCCCGTTTTCTGATTTTACACAATAATTCTTTGCTAATCCATGGAGATCGCTTTTTACGAATTCTTTTCAATTTGAGTGGTGCGTGTTTATCGACGCAACCAAGAAACATTTCCTTCCATTCACGCCACATATCATTTGGATTTGACTACAAATCAACATTCGCCCATGGTAATTGGTTGAGATCACTTAAGAATTTTCCTCTGTTAAAGTGCTTAAGATGGAATCCACCAGGAAGTCGAGTAATATTTATTTAAGTTGGACAAAAATCGAGTACCAGAATAATTTAAATCCTATTGCGTTATTTTCTACCCTAAATAAAAGGTAAAGATGTAAGTAATTATCACTGATAACACCAACAACAATTTCTTATCAGAGTCTTAGAAAATGAATTTCAAAGTTCACAAGCTATAGGGAAATTCTCACGTGCAGCCATTTTGTAAAATCGTCTTTAAGCGATTCTGTGGAATTCAGTGAAATTTCAAAATTTGTTTTCGGTGTTTGGTGTTGTTAGAAAAGATTTCTTTTGATAAGATATTTGAAGCAGTAACACAAAAGTTTGCAAAAAGGTGTAAATAATTTTGGTACAACAATTTCTAATCAGAGCCTGAGTAAATGAAATTTAATGTTCACAAGCTATAGGCAAAAGCTCGCGTCTGTTAAGCGATTTAGTGGAATTCAGCGGAACTTCGAGATTGGTTTTCGATGTTTGGTGTTGTTAGAAAAGATTTCTTTTGATAAGATGTTGGAAGCAGTAACACAAAAGCTTGCAATAAGGTGTAAATAGTTTTGGTACATAATTTTGTCCAACAACTACTCGAAGTCCTGGCGGACTCCGTCTTAAATTGTCGCGTTTCAATCACGCGAGGGCCGTTACGATAGTGTTGAGTCTTACGTGTCAAAAAGACAAGAGAATGGTCGCTTATGCCGAGGTGAACGATACCCGAGTTTGTAACCTTCTCTAGGGAGTTTGTTATACATAAATCGATTAACGTTTTTGAGACCGGGGTAAAACGTGTTTGTTCAGTAATTAACTGACTAAGACCATATATATCGAAAATATTTGTCAAATAGGAACAATTATACGTATTTGCTTCAGGCAGTAAATTGCAGTTGATATCACCGAGTAAATATAATTCCTTATTTTCCGCGTCAATTTTGGCTATAACTTTCTCAAATTCGGTGGTGGAGAACTTGGGGGTCGATACCGAGTACCGACCAGAAATGGTGTACTCCGTGGATTACTGATTTCGACAAATAGACACTCCAGATGATCATTATTTAAGTCATTACGCATACAATAATTCAAATTGGTGCATAAGTATATGCATACACCACCTCCATTCCTTCCGTTAACTTTACGATCCTTTCTGACTATTTCAAAGCCAGCTATGTAAACTTCATCATCATGTACTGTAGAGTCTAATTTTGACTCGTTAATTTGTAAAATATCAACTTTTGAAGAGGACATAAAAACTCTAAGTTCGTCGATATGAGACAACAGACTGTTATTGTTGAGGGACGCAATGACTAAACCTCGACCAAAGATTGTGAGAGATTTGGACTTACCGCGGTCATTACCCTTGTGGACATCAGCCGAGCGGGATTCCCAGACGGCAATATCCTAATCTACACAGCCGCAAGGTTCCACTTTTGTTTAAATAAATACCACTCCGGTTTAAGTGGCTTGTTGTTGAAATATTTGAGTGGTCAACAAATCGCCAGTTCTTTTGCAAGCAAAGTTCTTTAAGAACTTTGTAATTTGTAATTTGGTAATTTTTTTTGTTTTTTTGCCCATTGATAAAACGTGATATGCGAGAAACAGTTACTAAGTTTTGATTAGTTCAGTTTGAATAAAAGAAATCTAATCTGTAGCATTGCCTTTTTTCTTTTATTTTGCAGTTAATTATATTGCTTTTCATTGCTGAACCATTAATTATATGTTTCAGGTGCCATTGAAAGTAAAAGCATGGCCGAAAAATATATATATAACGTTGGGTGCTCATCATTTAGCCAAAAAATCCGGAAATTTCGGTTGAAAGTCAAATGGAACAGTAATTTTCCGCAAAATCCGTTCGGAAATCGTGGACTTCCTCCAGAGGTACTCCTGTTTTTCCGTTCAGAACGGAAAGTCGGAAATTTCCTTACCATTTGCACGGTTTCCCAGTTTCCCTCCTTCCAGTCTCAACGGAAAACAATAAACAGAAAACCAAATTAGAAATGGTAAGCGCCATCTCTTTCGGTTGGTCTGCAAATTTTGAAAAAAAAAACTCTTACCATTATTCAATGGTCATCCCATTCAATTCCTTCTGACATATAGTAACTACCCGTTATCATTGAACGATCTACGATAAATTGTTTATTTTGAAACAGACGTTTATGGCTGTTTTTCTTATTGTTAAAAAATTGTTTGTGGGACAATTAGTTTGCTAGTATTTATGTTTGAAGAAAAAAATTCTAATGAAGCGCTGCACTTTACAAAACATATTTTCTCATTGGCAGAAGAAAAGAGAGTTAGGCTATCTTTGCTGCTATTCAGCGGGAAAATGTTACTTAAAATTAAAAAAAAAGCTAATTTCACGCGAGATGTGAGCAACATTTCGCGTTAGTCTTTATGCCGTGCGTTAAAGATAAACGCAGAGTGACAAACTCATGAAATATGCAGCATTTTCATCAATACCGAACTACTAATCGCTTCGCATTATCGGCGAATGATCTTTTATTTTTTTTCAACAGCATGTGCACCAAACGATCTTTATCAGAGCGATTGTTCTCACGTTTTGCTTACAAAAACAGAAAAGCCCAAGTTTGAACTAAAACACGTAAACGCATGCAGTGTGTAATGCTCGAAGCGTTCTACAAGCGTGTTATCAACCAAACATGCCCATAAATATAAGTCAAGCTGCTAAGCACATTTTTCGCTTCGCCGATTTTAAAAGTGAAATTTTCCCTGGATTAGAATCTAAAATGACGTGCGTCAAAAACAAGAATATGATTAAAATAAATAAATATGATTCATGAGAAAATTGTTATTCCTGCTTCTAAAAAGCTCGAGAAACCTGAAGTTCTCTTTTACTCTCGTCATGTTCTTTGATAGCCTTTTGATTACCTGACCGTACTGCCAACACAGGTACGTACTTATTAATTTCTTAAGGAGTTAAAGTTATTCAACTAATGTCCCACGCTTTTCACTAAAATAAGTTTTCTTATAAGCCAGGCAAAAAATACGTTTAAGAATAGTTTCAACAAGACAAAGTACAATAAGCGAAAAGTACCAAAAGAATAAAATATGGCTGCAACTGCAACCAAGCGAAGCCGAGCAGACTCTCTCAATTTGGCGACTTGGTTTAATCTCCCATGAATGTCTGGTTAAACGTCAAAAAGAAGATAATAATTCACATCAAACAAAAATTGTGCTGCATTCATTCTTTGCGACAAACAAATTCTCATTCACATCTAAGTTCGCTATTTCGGTTACATGCGTGACCTGACTGCAATGAATGATTATCGATTCTCTAACAGACTAAGGAGAAGAACGGTATATCCCCCTCGATAACAAATATATTTAACCACCGCTTTCTGACAAAAGCTGCTGTGGCTGTTGTCTTCTTTTTTGAAATTTTTCCTTGGACAAGTCATGCGAAATCAGATGCGCGTGTTACTAAAAACGGCACAAAGAAGAAGCTTGAAACGTAAGTTTCTGGCCTTCTCATATCTTCGTGTTTACTGCCGTGCTGGGGAAAATGAGTTTACATGCACTTCTTTTCTGGGTAATAAGAAACAATTCTTTTTGACAAATGAATTTAATTTATTGTAGATTGTTTTTGTTTTTTGTAATAATAGAGAACCATGCGGTGCTTCAACATTCTCGCCGCTTTCTTGTGTTGCTCTAAGATCATAGGTTTCTCTAACACAGGTAAGCTCCTCAATGTTGAAAACATTTAAATTACTTTGGGAAGTACTTATAAGCTTCTTGGGGTAAAAAGGAAGAAAAAGCAAGCCGGAATGGAAAAAAAAATCGCGTACCAGCCCGTGTGTTGAACTCTCGCTCTCTTGCTTTCTATTACAGTATACTAACGCATTGAGCTAAATTAACACATACGTCCGCAAAGTGTACCTGTGTCTAGAGCGTTATGCATTATTGTATTGCGGAGTCAGGACAGTGATTTGAGTGCCATTTTAAGAGAGTTAAGAAGGAATAGAAGCAAGAAAATTAATTTTGGAACGAAACAAAAATATTTTTTCTTTTCTGCTTATACTGATGCATGTACTTCATCATGAAAAATAGTCGTAGTCTCAAAGAGACCTATTGTGCATACATTCGTTCCGTCGTAGAATATGCATGCCAGTCTTTCCATTCCAGCTTGCCTGCCTATTCTTGGTTTTCATGTTACAGTCCTAAAATTCTAAAATCAAAATTCAATAGGCCTGCTAAACGTTCGATGTCACTAGGTGTAAGATAAATTAAGAAAATATCTTTTTGCAAATTTTCAGCTTGGTTGTGCCCTTCGTTTTAAAAACAGAGCATTTTGAATATTCGAGTTATCCGCCGTATGTGATATCAAGCTGAGTGCCGTGACAAAGTTGTTTTGATTCAAAAAAGGCCTTTCCTTTCCAATTTTGCAGATTGAACATTCCCAATGTACTAAGTGCTGTTTATGTAAACGTATAATCGATCATGAGCCAAAAGTTGTCGCTATTAATAGCAAAATTAAGTTCCAAATGTTTCTCTGACATCACGGGGGCCATGTTTGTGTCCCTCGGAAGGACACAAATATGGCGTCTCCATACTGAGCTTTATAAATTTGTGTGGAGAGTTTCGGCAAATAACTCGCAAACGTTGCGCCGCACAGACCTGAGATTTAGACAAATGGTTTATCTATTTATCTTCTATAACATCTGAAATCCATAGCTTCTGTCGTTGATTGGTTTCGATTTTATTTTTTTATTGCGTGACGGTGAAAACCACCAATTTTTCCGACCAAATAGAGAGAGTTCATCGTGGTGTAAGATAGGAAAGATGAACGTTTATTCGTTTGTCTCAAGATGGAATCGCTTTGAGTTGTTGATCGCGACGTTTCGACTGCAATGCGCTAGTCTTCATCAGGCGATGAGGTCGATTGTTTACGTGTCGCTATTTGTAGCACGTTAGTTCGATTCTATTGGTGCGTTTCGATCCTCATTATTATCCCGACTGCTAGATGTTGTTCCGTCATACGTCCGCTTTGTTGTTGATCGGCTGTAGTGCTTTTTGATCGTAGGTATATCCAAGCTTCAGGAATTTCGATTCCACTATTGATGTTGTTAAGAGTAAGTCTTAGATGGATAGCCTCCTTGACCCCACGTGTGTACCAGTGAGGGTCACGATCAATAAACTTTATTTCGTTCCAAATGGGAAGATGCCCCGTTTCATTAGCGTGTTCTGAAACTTCGGAGTTTTGCGTACGAGCAAACCGTATATCTCTGTCGTGTTCTTTTAGCCCTTCTTGCATCGTTCTCTCTGTTTCCTCAATATATACTTTGCCGCATTCACATGGAATCTTATAGACAACATCGTCTTCTTTAGTTTGTTCAGGGGCGTCTTTTGGTCGCACTAAGTGAGGCCCAAGAGCTGTGTCCGATTTGAAGACGGTGCGTACGCCTTGTTGTTGTAGGTAGCGGCGAAGAACCTCTGATACACCTTTGACGTAGGGTAGAACCGCAAGAAATTTAAATTCCTGCGTGGGTTCTTAATGTTGCCTGTTGGTCTTGTCTATCCGTTTGAAACAAGCACTGATGATAAATGTTTCTTTTCTTCAGAGATAACTGATGGTTTTGTTGTGAGGTGTTTAGCTCGGTCGTATCCTATAGACACTTAACAATACCACGTTTCACTGACTGAGGATGGTGTGAATCATAGGCTAGGTACTGGTCAGGGTGGGTAGGCTTTCTGTAAACACTGGTGGCGAGAGGACCGTCTGAATCCCTTGAAACTGATATATCGAGAAAGGGAATAGTGTTATCTTTCTCAATTTCCATGGTAAAACGAATAGTAGGCTTTTGACTGTTTATATGTTGTAAAAAGCCATCTTCATAGTCTTTATCTCAGATTGTAAAAGTATCATCTACGTATCGCTTCCAGATCTTAGGTTTATAGGTGGCTGTTGCTATCGCTCGTTCCTCAAATTCTTCCATGTAAACGTTAGCAATGACCGCGGAGACAGGGCTTCCCATAGCTGCTCCGTCTTTTTGTTCGTAAATCGACCCGTTGTATTGGAAATACGTGGATCTTAAAACAAAGTTTAAAAGGTCGGCAATTTGTGTAGCTGTAAGGTTTGTGCGGTCGGCAATATCGGGATCATTCTCTAGTTTGTTTAATGTGGCCTCCCGGGTGTGGCCTTTACGGCACCTTCGATCGGCACGTTCGTAAATAACGATTCTACGTCAAAAGATACCATGACTTCGTTTTCTTGTATTCGTTCATGGCTGATGGTGGATACAAAATGAGTAGAGTCGGTAACTGTGTAGTTCGATTTTCCTGTCAATGGGGACAGGATGTCAGCTAAGTGAGCCGACAAATCGTAACCGAAGGTGTTTATACACGATACAATAGTTCTTAGTGGTATCTCAGGCTTGTGTATCTTAGGTTGACCATATATATAGTGTTATCTCAGACTTGTGTATCTTAGGTTGACCATATATCATAGGTGGCTGTTTGTGCCTAGGCTTGATTTTATTGTAGACAGTTTCTGACAGATGTCCACTTCGTTTTAAGCTGAGGAGTTTTTCAGTAAGTTTTCGGCTTAGTCGGTCCGTTGGGTCTTTATTAAGGAGTTGATATGGACCTGTTTCAATTTGAGTTTTCATTTTGTCATTGTATGTATCAGTGTTCAAGATTACACTGGCGAAACCTTTGTCCGCTGGTAGAATCATAATACAGTCGTCTTGTTTCAAGTTCTAAAGGGCATCTTGCATTAGTAAAAGGCAAAAGGTAAAAGACATGGAATTTGGGGAAAATCTTTAATATATATCTTTTATATTTCAGCCGAAATTTGTTCAAGTTCGAAGACTTCGTGTGACCTTCAAACTAAATTACCCAAGCCAGTTTTTACATATGTTCTAGAACAATGTTTAATGTTTGAGGAAAAACCAAGGTATAGCACATGCTTAATATTGTAATCGCGTCTTTCATGTTAAATCAATTTTTTGTCGCTTGAAAAATAAGCTGTTTTAAAATATTATTGTTTACCTTCCAGATTATCGCTAAGATGAAAATCTACCACTAAACTAGGAGTAAAAGTCTTCATAAATTAATACATTGAAAATTAAAGATTTTCCCCAAATTCCATGCCTTTTGCATGCAGCAAAGTTTTGCGAGCAGCCGATTTTGTCTCAAATTCTGGGTGTTTTGAAGTCGCCGACAGCAGAAATAGTTTTCCTCGATTTTAGCCAAATTGAAGCGGTCTTTAGAAAAACAAACTACACCACAAATTAAACTATGAGCGAAATCAAAATTTCGACCCTGGCCGGGGATTGACTGAATTTTGTAGGCATTTACTTTTAAGTGGGTAGTAACAAAGCTCGTTCAGTACATTAAGCCTCTTCAAAAATTTGCGCAGCTCAGCATGGTCCAGCATGGTGCACATTACCGTGCCAAAATGGAGTTATTTTTTTAATTTACTTAAATTCTATAGATGTTGTTCTAATTTATTTTTATTATCATTACCTTTCATGTTGTTTTAAGATGTCAGGAGACACAGCGATGAAGCAAATATTGCCTTCCTAATAGATTCTAGTGGATCTATTGGGAGAAGAAATTACAGAAAGTTGATGACGTTTGTTAAGGAGGTCATGACAAGCGTTGTAGGAAACTCGAGCAAATTCGAAGCTGCGGTAGTGTTATACAGTACCAGGGCGTCTGTGAAGCTTGATTTTTCCAAGAAATTTAATTTGCAGCACTTTCTTTCTGCCATCGACAACTTACCTTTTGAAAGGGGATATACAAGGACGGACAAAGCTCTAATAATTTCATCGGAGTACATCTTCACCAATGATACACTCTCCCGTCGCAAGAACGTACCAATGATTGCCATTTTGATAACTGATGGCCAAACTACCAAGAGTTATCCAGATGTTGTCCCTGTGAGCAATGCCTCTGAACCACTAAAGCAAAAAGGTGTTCGTATTTTTGCTGTCGGTATTGGACTACATGTAAATCAACAGGAGCTGCTTGATATCACGGAGAGGAAAGACGATCTGATCTATACGTACAGCTTTTCCTCTCTTCTTGATATCGTGGATGACTTAGTCAATAAAGTTCTGTCCGCAATTGGTAAGAATTCAAATCCTTTAAGTTTCAATAGAATTACTTTTGATTTTTTGCACTATCGCTTACTCGACTTTTTGTACGGTAAAACTTCTCTACAGAAAAAAATAAATAGCAGACAGATGAATGGTGATAGCCGAGCCTACCTTTTTCTCTAATAAGACAGTCATCGTCAAAATACGCAATGGATGGAAAATTTTCGATACTATCTTGGTATGCGCATGTACGTGGTAAAAAAGAATGAACAAACAAACGAACAACAGATTAGCAATGCCATTGTATTGATTTTATTTTAGGATATTTAAATTCAACAATACCCTCGGTACCTGAAGATTTTTTCTTGCTCGGGGCGGAATAATTCGGTTCGCAGGCCGATTTCTCGTCACAATAGAGACTTCACCGAAACCAGAAACCGTGACCAATCCCGGAAACCACGCATGAAAATCCTCTAGTACCTAGGGTAATCCAACAACTAAGGGACAGAGATTAATTTATGATTGATTGAAAACTTCCCGTCCTAGATAACCCATCAATTCGATTGGCTGAGAATGTCAGAACTCCTTTTGCTGGTAGAGAATCTACTTTAAGCTGCATAGTATCAGGGTGCCCTCTTCCAGCAGTCAAGTGGCTACTGAATGGCAAAGAGATTAAAAACGGCGATTTGAACCAAACCATTTCCCTGAAGGAAGAGAAGGAGAGAGAACAGATTAATATGCTGCTTCATTTAACAGATGTCAATATTAAACATGTTGGGAAATTCACCTGTGAAGCAACAAACAAGTATCACACGACGAGGCGCAATATCCAAGTCTCACTCACTTGTAAGGTTACATTTATTTCTGATATTTTTTTAAATACCAGATTTTCTTTTTTTTAAACCGAAGATGATGACCATTTTCTTAGAAGTCAGGAAATAACAAGAATCTATACAAATCAAGCCAAAATGCATTTGTGCTCGTTTCGACTGACTAAAGAGGGTCTGCTTTCAGTCAATATTCCATGAAGGACTATATTTATGTTATAAAATGCTGGGACTATTTGTCGTTAGAAATATATGAATTATTGACATAAAATCATCGTTTCGACTCGAGAGAATTGATATAGATAAGTAACTCATTGAGTAATACAAAGTTTGTAAATGCCAACGAGTAAGGGAGGAGGAACTAACCTCGATATAGCGCTGTTAAGGCAATCAAAATTCTCCGGTTGCGTTAAATGCTATCATCTGAAATAGGTGGTAAAATAGTGTTTCTGGATTGCTTTAAATACTGTATTAGGTTTCAACGTCATTTTAAAACTGACGAAGGGGCTATCTCCGAAACATCTGTTTTTACAGTATTTAACGCACGCCAGCAACACTACTTATTGTTAACTATTTGAGTGCTACGCAGCAAAATTCCTTTTTATGAACATTTACTTCATCTAAAATAGTGGCCATCAAAAACTAATTAGGGTTGCTCCGCTTTTAGGCTTGTTAAAATCAATACGTTACGGTAGAACCTTGAAAATACCGACACCAGAGGGATAGCCCGATCGAATTATCCGTGTTAAAGAGATCACAATTAGGATTTCACTTGCAGTGCTGCGCGCCGTACCGTTTTTACTTGAAAAAGTTTTTGATTAATTTTGAACAACGTTCTAACAGCTTTGCAACGGATCGTTTGAAGTGGCCAATCAAATTACACAACGAAAGGAAGGCGGAGCTAATTGTTTTTGTATTTCAGATACTTGTGTTGTTGGTTTGGTTGTTGGAAAAGAAACAGTTAATTTATAAATGAAATTCTCTCACGCTTGCTCGTTCTAGGCCCACCAGAGCATTTCAAACTAAAGGCATCACCTCCTCGAATTACGTCAATCAGAAATGTGACTTTAAGCTGTGACGTTAACGGCTTGGATCATCAAAAGTTGAATTCTTATCAGTGGCAGTGGAAGTTTCAAGAAAGAGTAATTGAGGAGAATGAAAAATACAGAGTGTTTTACCACTACCAGCCTCCTAACATCTGTCAGCAATCAAGAGGCTCCGTCATTCTTCACATTAAAAACGTTTCAAAAGAAGATTTGGGCCAATACATATGCCTGCTGCTGTTGTCTAACATAACCATTGCAGAAAAAGACATTCCGTTTTACGACTTTGGAAAAGTTTCTAAGTGTAAGTGAATTCTCGAACGTATGTAAGTGAATTCTCGTACCTAACCCTAACCCAAGTAAAACTTATCCCATCCCACCGCTTCTAGCTTTCCCTCATCTACCCTCATTACACCAAACCATGCCACACCAAATTTGCCCTTGCTAAACCTCACCACACTACACTTCATCTTACCACATCTCAGCTGACCTCAACTTATCTTACCCCTCTCACTTCACCACTTCAACACTTCACCTCAGATCAACCCAACCTAGCATACTTCACCTCAACTCACCTTACCTCAACTAACTTCACCCTATCCCACCTTACGTCGCCTTGCTAAACCATAACGCATCACACCACAGAAATCCAAACCACACTAAACCACACCACACACCACACAACACGACACCGCACCGCACCACACCGCAACGCAACGCACCGCCCCACACCGCACCGCACCGCACCGCACCACACTCCTTACCTCCACCTTTAAAGTGAAGCGAAAAATAAGTTACCTATGCTATTGGTAGGATAAGTCTACTTAATTTTGTTTAATTTCTATAGTGAATCCTAAACTACCATCACAACCTACCATTAAGAGCTGTGAAGCCATCAATTGTGGACGTGCCATAAAAGTGGAATGGGATCCTCCACCCACTATCAGTCCTATCACTGAGTACCAAATAATCTTAAAGTCATCCAGCGATGATTCCAAGCAAATCTTTAACCTCTCAAGTAAAGAGCGCAGTTACAAATTTGTTGGGTTGAAGATTAATGCAGTTTATGAAGTCAGCCTGGTCTCCAGAAACTCTGAAGGTTTTAGTCCCCCAGCAAAGCAACAGTTAAGGACGACTGTAGGTACGACCAATGTGCCATTGTCACTTAGTTTTTGACCAAAACGTTGTAAGCATTGAGTGCGTCATGTACGTTATTCCGTATTTCATTCGGAAATCAAGGTTTACGAAAATGAGTGAGCAACTGTTGTTCGAAAAAATAACGCGCAGCGTATCTGTAATAAATTACTTAAATCTTAAATCAGGACAGAGCTAATAATGAGGCGTTGAAGAAATAATATTTTACGTCATGTGGGGTAGACGGTCGCCTTTGCGCGCTGAACTCCGGTTCGAGTAATGGGCCTGGTCACATGTCAGTGGCGCATCCAGGGGAGCCCCCCCCCCCCCCCCCCCCCTCCATGTTTTTCGGAAATGGCTCATTTTCTTTGATCTGCCGGAAATGTCTTCTCAGAACTCAACATTTATAGTCAAGCCTTTAGGTGAAGCTCTGGATCCGCCACTGCATGTATAGTGTTCTTTTTGCCCCCGCAGGGTTTTAGCCCAGAGGCCAAAATCCGACGAGGATCATTGTAGTCCTCGCGTAAATAGAAGAAGTACTTACAGTATGAATTTACAGTCGATATTACCGGACGAAATCTCGAGTTGGCTAAAATGAGACCGCAAAAATTAATAGTCTCGAGAGTTGATGACTTATCAAGCTTTTGAGCCCGCTTGAGGTTCTGGGAGTTGATGACGTTACTTTGTTGATTTCAAAGCTAGGTGATCACACGCGCACGATAGTATCTATTTGAACATAAATTTTAAGATCAAGCAAATAGCGCGCCTTGAGGCAATTAATTGTGGACAAGATATTGTTGCCGTTTTACCTACGTGTTTCGGAAAGTCCATCATATTTCATCTTCTTTTCTTCGCCCGGGCACAGCAGAAGTCGAACGGCTTCTACATAAATATGAACGACCGACACTATCAGCAGTTACACGGCTAAGGAAAAATTTCAGAAAAAAATTCCCGCATCCGTTGAAATGTCCCCTGAAGTCAAAACTTTCTACCGCTGGGGTTCTCTTATTGGTCTACTCTGTACAACAGACTAAAGTTTCTTTCAGCAAAAAATAATAAAACAAAACGCCAATCAAGGGAACCAGGATGTCGAACAGCGAACGAAAAACTCTGTGTAGCCCAGCGAACGAAAAACGGCGTTGACGGCCTGCGGCCCTGTTTACGAAAATGTCGCCGAAAATGTAAGACAACCGGAAGTTGTGAATTGTAAATACATGCAGAGTGAATAACGGAATCTTTCGAATTTCATTGGTGCATTCCCGTTATTTAAAAGAAAAACACACAGTGAAGGACAAATTGAAAACACGGAGGCGTAGATAAAAAGTAAAATATCAATCGCGACAAGCTAATGTTCGAAAAAATTCGACGCGCGGTGGTTACGCTTGTGGGAATGTGCTGTTGGTCTAAAGCCCGGGCCAAACGAGGATGAGAGTTGATGAGAGTTCAAACTCTTGCTCTCGTTTGGTATGGAACTCTCATGCGCTCTCATCGACTCTCATGCACTCTCATCGACTTTGAACGTGCTCAAATTTTTCGTGAGAGTCGATGAGAGTTTTATCTCGTTTGGCCCACACTCGCGAGTTGCATGAGAGTTTTTCGGTCAGCGGGTGGCCGTAACCGTCCAGCGGGCTCAAAAATACGACCTGTCACTGTTAAAATGTCCTGAAATGTCTCATATTAAAATCCTTCCTCGTCGTTTCCCGGTAACTCGTGGTGTCCTCGACACGCAACTCTTCGACAATGTTGTTAAAATAGCCTTTCTCTTCTCGACACTTTATCCATTTTCTTGTTTTCCCACGCTTGACACGAACACTCTCTTCCTCCCCGTTAAACGTTAACAATAACAACACACTCGCGCAACTCACACAGCTTTTCTCTTGCGTACCAAACTCATTGTTTCAATTTTTTAATTATCAGCTTGCCGTCGCCATGTTTCTTTACACCCAAGTTGCATTGCGTAGCTTGTCACGCAATGAAATTACGCGTCACTCTTGCCATACTCTCGTTCTCGTTTGGCCCGAGTTGATGAGAGCGCATGAGAGTTGACGAAAACTCTCATTAGAGTAAACTCTCATCAACTCTCTCTCTCGTTTGGCCCGGCCTTAAAGTTGTTCAACGGAAGCGGCTGAACTGATAAAGTGATAGCACTGGCCCGAATGGCTAACTTTTTTTCTGAACGGATAGCGCGAGCCGTTCGAAATTCCTGCGGATACAGCCGCCTCTCATCGCTCTGTGCCGGTTTCGGATAGCTCGAACGGCTGACAATTTTTTTTGAACGGATAGCTCAAGCCCTTCGAACGGCTAAGGCCTGGTTTAAACGTCGCATTTTACATGCGCCGAATCAAATTGCCGAATTAAGTGCAAGCAAAACGCGACGTTTAGAACAATTAAATTTGGCAGATTTGAATTAAATGCGAGCTCAGTCGAATATTCGACTGTTCCAGTTTCATTGCCGTTCATAGCCGTTCTTTGCAAAGCAACAGCGTGAAATGACCAGTTTTTGCGTATTGTAGACAACCTGAGCCACGACGGATAATTTTGGGTTTTTATATTTGAAATTGAACGTTCAGCAATTAAATGCGACACAATTAAATGCGACGTTAAAAACCAAATGGCGATTTTTTTTAATTCGAGTCGACTCGAATTAGTATTGTATTCGGCGCATGTAAAATGCGACGTTTAAACCAGGCCTAGCATTTTTTTTTCTGGACGGATAGCTCTAGCCTATCAGCCTGCGAATACAGCCACCTCTCATTAAATGCGAGCTCAGTCGAATATTCGACTGTTCCAGTTTCATTGCCGTTCATAGCCGTTCTTTGCAAAGCAACAGCGTGAAATGACCAGTTTTTGCGTATTGTAGACAACCTGAGCCACGACGGATAATTTTGGGTTTTTATATTTGAAATTGAACGTTCAGCAATTAAATGCGACACAATTAAATGCGACGTTAAAAACCAAATGGCGATTTTTTTTAATTCGAGTCGACTCGAATTAGTATTGTATTCGGCGCATGTAAAATGCGACGTTTAAACCAGGCCTAGCATTTTTTTTTCTGGACGGATAGCTCTAGCCTATCAGCCTGCGAATACAGCCACCTCTCATTGCTCCGTGCCTGTTTCGGATAGCTTGAACGGTTGACAACATTTTTGAACGGATAGCTCGAGCATTTAGAGCGGCGTCCTACTCCGTTTGAGCGGCTTGCAAATGCTTATACGTTATAAACGCTAGCCGCAAGGAACGTTATCGCGCGAGGTCACTATAAAAAGAACGTCTGATCGTGCAACACTTTCCGCTCTCCCGTAGGCTTAGTATATAGAGGATATTACACGGTGGCGAGAAGATATGAATTTTATGTTCGAGTGGCAGAAACGATATCTCACGAGTGAGCGCAGCGAACGAGTGAGATGTCGTTTTTGCCACGAGAACGTAAAATTCATATCTTTGAGCCAACGTGTAATGTTCTTTTTATTATATGGAGACCACATGTAATTGAAATTGCCGATTTTTATTTCATTGTTTTCGAAAAATCGAGCAAGTTTTACATATCACCGTTCGTCTTCACAGAAAATACAAAGCACCGCGGCGTGTTCAGGATATAGAAACACCGTACTGAATTCCAATCAAACAAAATAAATGAATATTTGTAAACTAAATATCGTAACACGTAAGAACTGAAAACTTCACTGACTTTGTTGACTTGAATCCAATGCGGCAATGTCTTGACGGCCGATAGTTTTCAACTGCTTTTGTTTTCTTCTTTACAACATCTTGCACTTTGTGAAATTCCTTGCGAAGAATTCTCTCTAAAAGCCTTCAAATCGTTAAGGTTCCCATTATCATGTTCTCGTCCTTGAGTTTTTCGGAAAACTTATTCGTTTTCGTCGCTTAATTAAACAAATTAAACCTGCTTGTCTATGCTTGCTCACAACAAACCTGAACGACACAAGAAACCAAGTTCATTCAACAAAGTACAAATGGCGCGAATCGTGACGTCAATGAGCGATATGACACTCGCAAGCGTGTCATACGAGAAATACGCCACTCGGGTCCCAGATGGAGTGGCGTATGGAATCTACGAGTGGTTTAGTTCCCAGTAAAACACTCTCGTCCATATAATAATGACAAATACATTCTAAGCCGCCAGATTCTGGGAGACACGTGACCAGCCTGTGCCAAGGAAAACGCCCAAGTTTAAATTCCGGCTTTGTATTTTTTTTTTTCACCTTCGGCCGCAAAAGCGCAAATCGCAGAAAAGTCCTTAACACGCATGCGCGACGTTATGACTTTAATTAGGAAATGAACACATAATGTAGCCTCCTCTGCCGACCTAATTTCTTGAAACAATTTTCATTTTCCATGGAGGTTCGAACTTCGAAAAAATCGGAATCTTGTCAAGTTAATTTTAGTGTTTGAATAAATGTTCGGTTGAGTGAATTTACAAAAACATTACAATAGTTACTACTGCAATCTAATTACATCGTTTTTTTTTCTTTTTGTTTTTCTCAACTAAATTCTTTGTAGTTAGTCGGACGCCGACGACTAATTGACAATCGTCATCCTTTCCATGAGCTAAATGGTCTACTAGTCATGTTGGTAATTGCAACGATGTTTGGCAAACTAGTGAAGTGGAATTGAGAATTAAGGAAAAACATCAAATAAACGCATCAATTTTATGTCAACTTATGACCCACAAGCTTTTTCGATTCAAAACAATCCAAAATCTTCGAGATTATTTTCAGCATTCAGTTGTTGACAGAATAAAAACCAGCACATAAGTTTAAAAGAGCGGGGGCAGTTTTAGTGTCAACTATTACTAGTTTAGGGTAATTATCCTTTATTACCATCTGCCAAAATACTTGGAAGGGGCACGTACGTCATAATGGAAATATAGTTGCTTACGAAAAAACGCTTTCTTTTTACTATGTTCCTTGCAGATGTACCCAAGGAGTTAGGGATCAGTGCTAATCCATTTGGCTGCAGTGTTGAGCTTTCATGGAGCAGTCCTTCAGTTCACAGATGTCCGATAACTCAATACACGATTCACTACAGGGAATCCATGACTGCAGCCAATAGTAAGGGCCCGTGGCAAATAACCAGCTTGAACAAGTCAAACACGAACGGATATCGTCTTTGGTTGAATTGTAGCACGAGGTATGACGTCTTGGTTATGGCATGGAATCAACGGGGGCATAACGACTTCAGCGACAAATCAGTGTTATCTGTGCTAACTGATACAGGTACTGTCTTTTTGTGACAATTTCGAACAAACAAATATCGTTTGAGTAACGTAATAAAATACGTTTCACAAGTAGAAAATTGTCAAAAAGCAAATTCTTGCTTAAGGACCTGTCAGATCCGTTCCGCAGCATATGACAATGGATAGTTACACGAAGTAGACATATCACTTCATGAATAAAAATTCCCTTGATGTTTAGATGATATAAAATTCCATTTTTTGTAATAGGTGTTCCGTTTAAGCCAAAGCTGAAGGACGTCAAAATAAAAGATTGTGGAGCGTGTGAAGTCATTTGGGAGCCTTCAGCCTTAGCCTCTGGCGGAGGCCCCGTGACTGGTTTTCACGCACAGCTGAGAGAGACAGGTGGTGATTGGCGTAACTGTACAAACTTCCTTACAAACCGGAGCTGTTTGTTCAAAAACCTTTTAAGTGAGACTGAGTACGATATCCGCGTCCAGGCTGTCAACCAGAGAGGTTCGAGCGTCTGGGAGATGGTTGCAGCAACGACAGGTGTGATAGGTATGTTTAAAGATGCTTTATCGCGGATTTTAACAGATTTTTGAAAAGCAAAATTTATATTTATGTCGAAGGAAACCATAAAATAATAGTCCATTTTTATTAACAATTGCTATTTTAGAGCACCGAAACTGTTGACAAGCTTCTTTAGCTGCAGATGGCTACGATGGAAAGTTAAGCTAAACTTTTCAAGTTGTTTCCGCACGTCTAGAAAAAATTATATTTTTAGCCCTAGTTAGATTTCTATCCACATATTAAGGTTATATCTTCCTTTAAATGTTCAATGGTAATGATTTTCATGGGTTAAGTTGGCTACCACTAATTTCAGAACAGTTAAAACAAAAAACACTGCAGAATCCCCGTGACAGAGCTCCTTTAACCCTCACTGTAATGTAGTAGCAGCATAATAACTTATTGTTGATCAGGTTTGGATTGTCGGCTTGTCGACTGGATTGATTGGACAGTTGATGACGGATGATGTCTCGATTAGTTAACTTATGGATTAACTGATTGATTGATGGACGGACGGACGGACGGACGGACGGACGGATGGACGGATGGATGGATGGATGGATGGATGGAGGGAGGGAGGGAGGGACGGACAGACGGATGGATGGATGGATGGATGGACGGACGGACGGACGGACGGATGGATGGATGGATGGACGGACGGACGGACGGACGGACGGACGGACGGATGGACGGATGGATGGATGGAGGGAGGGAGGGAGGGACGGACGGACGGACGGACGGACGGACAAACGGAAGGACGGACGGACGGATGGATGGACGGACGGACGAACGGACGGATAGAAGGACGGACGGACGGACGGACGGACGGATGGATGGATGGATGGATGGATGGATGGATGGATGGATGGATGGATGGATGGATGGATGGATGGATGGATGGACGGATAAAAGGACGGACGGACGGACGGACGGATGGATGGATGGATGGATGGACGGACGGACGGACGGACGGACGGACGGACGGACGGACGGACGGACGGACGGACGGACGGACGGATAGAAGGACGGACGGACGTACAGACGGATGGATGGATGGATGGATCGATCGATGGATCGAGATAACGCAGCCCTACACACTTTAAGTCCGGCCTGTGACAGTTTACCATTATAGCTAACGATTTTTGCACAGTAATCTTTATTTGCCTTTTTTCCTTTTAAATTTAGACGCAGAAAGCACTGATTAATAAGAGGGCATTAATAAATCAATGACTTAATGAACTTATTTTAATTAGAATGATGCAAATACATACTAATGTGTCTCTTAGTTATTTCCTCAAAGCATTCCCTCTTTTTCACAGGACTACCTCATCCTCCCGTGATTTTAAACAACCAATCAGAACTTCCTGGAAGAAATATTACAGTGATGTGGACGCCTCAGGGGCATAAGAATTGCAATATTACCATGTACTCAATTCATTACACAGTAAATGAACCAACCACAAAGAAATGGGTAGAAATAAACATCACCAACACAAGTGCCACAAGTTACGAACTGCACCTTCAGTACAGTAAGAAGTACACAGTAGTTGTCTTTGCTTGGAATAATCTAGGACGCAGCGAAAAGAGTGGCGCACTGCAAGTAAGAACAGCGCAAGGTAAGACGGTCGCAAGCAGTTGACGATATCAGCTAATAAGTTCCAATTAACACATAACGGGAGCTCGAAAAATTTCTTGAAAGAAGCCTTTCAGCTAGCTTTGTGCCTTCCATTTGACGGAAATCCAAGTCAATTTGCAAAGAAGCTGTTTAGCTGTATTAGAACATGTTAGGGCCGAAAGAGTCTTTAAGCTGACTCCGTAGCTTCCTCAATCAAGGATTAGGGATAAAGGATTACGAAATCTTTCTATATTTCTTTTTTCAAGGCGAAACACTACAGTGAACACAAAACGCTCTGTGCTAGCATACTCTACATTGAGACGCTATACCCATTCTGATTTCCATGTAATGAATGAGTGAATAAAAAACGGGAGCTTAATTACACTTTTTGTTGTTGTCGTTTTCCTCTCAAAGTAAGAGGGACTGAAGAAGCCTCCGCCTTTCCCTAGCCCCATTCCCACACACTGCCGTCAATAGAAATCATTACTATAGTCCATCGTTGCATATGAGCATTCCACTCTTGTTTGCAAACATACGCGAGGTAATTTACTGACATTCACATTGCTTTTGACAGATGTTCCTTATCAACCAACCTTGCATCAGGCCACTCTTCGCGATTGCAACTCTGTCAACATGACATGGAGTCCACCAACACGTCAGGCATTGGGTGATCCCATAACTAACTATTTAGCAGAAATACGAAAAATTGGATCTGAAAAGACATGGCTGAAATGTAAAACTTTTAACACAAATTCATGCCTGTTCAAATATTTGAAGAAGTACACGGATTACGAAGTGAGAGTAATGGCTAGAAACAAACTAGGGTATGGTTTGCCATCTGAGATTGTCAAGGTTTCAACGAAAGAAGGAGGTAGATTATTTTACTCAATGAGTTGGTTTTTAATATTTGAGCTCAATGCGGTAAACTTTACTAGAATTATAATTCTGCATCGTAACGTCTTGCCACTAGCTAGGGCGACTGATTATAACGTCATGAAGGTTCTATATTGCATTGTCTTCAATTGTTATCTTATCAGTTAAATTATTTTCAGTCACCTTCAGCAAATGCAATCGACTATCGGCTGTAGGAAATTCGCGGGTATTGGTCAAATTATTTTACTTAAATTAATATGTTTGCGTTTCAACACAATTTCAGACCACCCTAGCAGACCTGAAATAATTGAACGAAAAGTTTCAGGATGCAACCTTACCTTAAAGTGGACTACACCTCAATGGAATGAGTGTCCCATACTCTTCTACACCATCAGACACCGACAGAAAGAAGCAACTCACGGTGCCAAGAATTGGGCTGTTGTGAATATCACAGACCCAACAGCCAATCAGCGGGAACTCAGGTTGAATTGTAGTACTACTTACGAGTTTCAGGTTAAGGCCTGGAACGAGCTGGGAGGTGGTGCTTTCTCCACAGTGCAATCAGCAACAACAGAGAGTGCTACCACGCAGGACGATACCGAGGGTTTATCAGCATCAGGTACTCAAGACCCCGGCATTAGTTAATTGCTTGATTTTAAGCCAACATTTTAAGCCGTAAACGTCTCGTTTAGGGCTGCGCGTGGAGAGATTTAAAATCGCCTTCACAATTTGTAGCATGGCTGACAAATTTGACAACATTTGCAAATTTATCAGCTTGCCCAAGTTTTAGATTGTCATGGATAAAGGCTCAGAAGAAAGATCACCCCTTAAATTTCTGGTGAAATAATGGGAGAGTCATGCTTTAATTTTGTAGCATAATGTGTACATAGAAAGCTCGCGCCTTTCCCAGATTTGTCCCTGCAGTGATTTCATTCAAACATCAAACTAACACCCCCGTCCATTTTGTTCCTCCCTTCCCCTCAAAAAAAAAGTCATAAAGACTGTTGTTCTTTGTAATGGTCAAATCAAAGACAAAATAAAGCTCGAAAAAATCACAGCTTAAAGCATTTTACTTTATTCTGCTTATTTGAAGGTTCTTCAGTGATAAACACCACCCTAATAACAGTCCTGCTCTTCGCCTTTTTTGCTTTGGTCATGGTCCTGCTTGTCATTGGTGTAAGGCATTGCCGAAAGAAAGTAAATAAAATGCCAAAGAGGTATGATTAAATTCTTTGTCAACACCTTTTCACTTGCTGGCAATCAAGTATTTTAGTTGAAACTCAGTTAAGCTCTGCTAGAAATCGGTGAATCTGATTGTTTCTCCGAACCGTTTTTCCTTCGCTTATAGAACATGATTACAATCCTTTGGACTTCTGTCCTTTACATTTCTCGCCCTCTTTTTCATGTTTACCAGGCGGGTTGGCATATAGAAATCATATTAAACCGTTTGATAGCAATTCTTTTTTAAACGAATTCACCAGGCTTGAGCAATATTTCTTTTTATTTAGGACTATCGATGACATTCAAGTCTTAGAACAGTGCGAAATTCACCCAATTAGAACAGAATTTGCTGAAGAACTGGGCGAAGGAGCATTTGGTAAAGTTCACAAAGCGACCTTGAAGAACGGCTTTGAATTCTTTGAAAGCAAAATACATTTTTCTGGCAGGACTAAGGATCAGAAAACAGTTGCCGTAAAGGAACTGCATGGTAAGTATGATCGTAAGTATATATGGGTTATTGACCAAGCGTGAGGTCAAGATGGCGGGATATTGGCCGAGTTCTTTTTTTGCGTGTTTATGGACCGAGACGAAGTCGAGGTCCATAAACACGCCAAAAAAGTACGAGGCCAATATCCTGCCATCTTGACCGAACAAGCTTGGTCAATAAAGGATTTATTATATGACTTTTTTCGAGCACTGAAAAGAAAGCCAGTTGCATGCACAATCAATGGCGCACGCTAAATCAATTCATTGGTTTAAAAGTTTAATGAGTGAGTGTCAAATTCTTGAATGAATCGAGACGTCAAGTAAAACGATGCGACAACAGCGAAATTCACCTCACTTTAGCCCTAAAAAGGATATTGAAATGGCTTAAACTTGCGAATCAACGTTGAGTTTGAAGCCTTAAAAGAAGACTGTCCATTCCATCCGGCCGCCAGCTTTTGATTATTGGACGTTTTGCAGAGTATTTGCTCGCTTCTGGCGCTTTAGTGGTGCAAACCTGCCGCGACATACGAGCTGAATATTGAAATTGTGACTGTTGAAAGCGTTTGGGACTTACCACTTCACGGGGAAAGCTTGAACTTTTCTACATCATTCTACATGCTCGACCAACCCTTACTCGACGTGAACGTTAGAGGCTTCGGTGAAAAGATGTTAGGTTCGCCGTGCCGTCCGCTTTCTTCCATTTTTGAAGATGTTACACAAACGACAAGTTTGCAGAGTACTTTATTCTTCAGGTATGTCACTCCCTTTTCCGCCAAACAAAGCTAATACCATGTCTTCAAGTCGCTTTGCGTTTTAATTTTTGTATTAGCCGGTTTTTGTGGTGAATAAAATTCACGAAACTCGTTATTTAACATTTGTAATTTAATTTGTTTGCTCTCATTCGCTTCAAGACCTATTCCCTTGTTGTCGGACTTCCTTTCGCTAGAAATAGACAGGAAATCTTTGTGTTATTTCGGAAAATAGTTTCATAGCGAAAATTTACGACGAAAAGCTTTTTCATGATCAACTAGCGACGGTTTAAAAAGTTGTTTCGCTTGCAGGAACACAGCGCGGGCGATCCCGAGCGGTCAAGATGGCTCCATCTTGACCGCTCGGGTAGCCAATCAGAGCACGAGATTCGCTTCATCTTGACCGCTCACGGAGCTAGTCATATAACAATTATATTTATTTAACCTCCTAATCTTCGAACGAGATGGCCTTCGTAGAAATACCGAAAATGACACCGTGGAGACCTCGTGTCAAATAAGAAACCACTTGCCTGCTGGCATCCGGTATGTCATGTTTTGAGAAGGCCATTAATAGACCATATTCACGATACCCGCGCCATGACGGTTTTCATATTGCAGTGCAAATAAGCCACGTTCAGACGTTGTCGGCTAGATAGCAATGACTGAAATGATAGTTTCTCGGAAAATCGGCTCGTCTTAATAGTGAGGTATTTGCGCAAAAATCATATTGAGAGCCAAGACAAGCTTGAAAACTTGACTTGCAAACTACGGAAGCCGTGCATTATAACGTGGACACAAGCATGGCGGCTATCGTGAATCAGGTCTATTTTGAACTTTCAGCACCCGATTAATACTTAAAAGTAGTGCGGTCAGTTGATCCTGTGTCTAGGACTGCCGAGAAAATTAAGAAATTCTCCGGACATCCGATCATACGCCGAGAAATATAATAAAGAGACATAACATAAATATAGGTTATTCACCAGCCGGGAGGTCCGTATTGGGAAAAACTGTGCCCGAGGTCTTGGATACCGCTCGAGGTCGCAGGCCGAGGGCGGTTCCAAGACCGAGGGCACAGTTTTTCCCAATACGGACCGACCTAGGCTGGTGAATAACGTTTTTATTTTTTTTCTAAAAGCCGGTAAATAAGTTATTAATTTTTTTCTTGGTTAAAAAAAAAAATCAAAACCCTAACTCGCGGAAAAGGTCATCAGAATAAAAGAGAAAAGTAACTTTAATATTAAAAAAGAAGCACAATGCAGCAGCAAAAGAGAGCATAAAAAAATCTCGAGTCACGAAAGTGAAATTGAATGAAGTTTGTTTGTGTAGTTTGGTCGTCTGCACACGGCACAATTTTGCGAGAATTAATTTGACTGCTTTTAATCAAAACATCTCATTTTCTTGAATGGTGATAAGCAGTATTCGGTTTTGGGAAAAAGTAGCAGAAAGGCAAAGCGTTTAAAAGGATAAATCGAGTCTGTAAACCAGCGACTTGCAGTAAACCGCATTACGGAGTGAAAACCAGTGCGAATGCATAAACAACGATCGACAAACTATAACTTGATTTTGTAAATAAATACAAAAAATACCCACCTATTGGAGAACTTCAAGGCCTTTAATTCCGTTACTAAGTTAGCTTTTGAAAGAATCAATTGGGTATGTTACTAAGCCGGCGACTTGCAGGTAAGCACAATGGCGTGAAAATCAGTGTAAATAATGCACAAACAACGATCGACAAACTATGGCCATAAAACTTGTACAACTTGATTTTGTCAATAAAGAGAATCAATACCCGCCTTTTGGAGAACTTCAAGGCCTTTAATTCCACTGCTTACTTTTCCTTTTCATATTTACAACGGTTGGTGAACAACTTCATTAATTTTGGAGAGCAAAACTTTCATGGGTTCGATCGTCTCGCCGCGAAATGAAAACACAGCGAGCTAGCCGGGCGGAATCGCTCCGTGAGCGGGCCGGATGGGAGAATACCGCCCGCTCCCGGAACCAATCAGATTGCAGGATTTGTAGAATACCGCCCGCTCACGAACTGAGAAAAAAATAATCTATCTTATAATGTGATAATATAAAGGATGAAATTTTTGTTCGATATTTACCAGATGAGTACAGAACATATATGAAAATCGTAGAGTATCGTTTCTTATAAAGTGGAACGTCGATAATAACGATGGTAGCCAATAGGGCACAATTTTTCGATGGACCGTTGGACTAGCAAAATTATGATGTTCGCTAAAACGAAATGTCAGGGTTCTTATCCATATATAACTTTTTTTTACTATTACTGGGGCGAATGAATATCGTTCGTTATAGAGCGTCTTCACTCACTTGACCAGCAGCCATATTGGTTTACAAAAAACAAAAGACAATTTTTGGCATGAAAATAGAATGTAACTCCCGGAGGAATAGCTTGGTACACCAATATGGCCGCCGTTGCTTTGTTTTGGAACACCAATATGTCTGCCGTGACGTCATATCAAAACGCTCTTTTCCTGGGACTTTGTTATACGAAGGTTTGTTAGATTTCATTGGGTAGTGAGAGATTTAAATAGAACGCAAATATTTAGTTACAGCATTGAGATCAAACATATTTGGATATATTTTTAACTTGTATGTTTCGTGTCAATGTCAATTCAGTGAACTCCGTTTAGTGCATCACTTGATACTAACAAGGAGATGTTATTTTCCCGTTTTCGTTCCTAAGAAAATGCCACTGAAGAGCAGAGGAGAGAATTTCTGGATGAGATTGACCTCATGAAGAAAGTGGGAAAACATCAGAATGTTTTAAGTTTTCTTGGCTGCTGGACCACGACTAAACCGCTTCTTCTGATCATTGAGTACGTTGCTCATGGCGACTTGCTTCACTGGCTAAGACGCAAAAGAAGTCAGGTATCATTAATTAAAGAAAGTTGAAAAATTGTGCCCTATTGGCTACCTTCGCTGACACTCTACATTTTATGGAAGCAAATAATGCATCTTCTTATCCACAGAGAACATCCCGTATTGTAATTGTTAATACCGATCGCATTGCCTTCTTATCACCTCTACCACCTTGGTTTAGATCAACAGTTCCGCCGGTGATGTCAAAGACAAGGAACTTTATGCTGGAGACAGGAAATGCATCTCAACAACTGTTGACCAGGTGATAAGGAGTTATTCGACTGTTGGAAGAAATTGTACTTTATATAAGAACATTATATAACTTCATTATAACGATCATATGCTCTTATTATTCATTTCATAAGTGCTGCTTCCAATACCAAACATTTACACAAAACATACATCAAAACTTCGGTGGGGCCCATATATTAGGCCCAGACATTTCAAGTGCTACGTTGGAAGTAAGATTTTTTTTTCTGACATTGCTTCTTAGGCTGGCGTTGAAGACAAAAAGAACACAGAGGTTCTGCAAGAAAACGTCGGCTTTTCATCTGCGCAAGGACCTGAAACTGATGAATGCACCATACCTCTGGTAGTTTTTTCAGCATCGGGACAGGAAGAAGATGCTCCAGCTACAAACAAAGACGACGAGTGTAATGAAGATTGCGAGTCATTTTATCCCGCTGATCTGTTGTCATTAGCTTGGCAAATAGCACGAGGCATGGTAAGAAAAGCCTCTACAGGAACTCGATGGAATATTTCGGTCAGTTTAATGCAACCGTGGATGTATTTCCTCATTCAGAATAATTTTTTATTGTTAAGGGAAGTTACTTATATATTTTGGTCCTTAGGATTGTCTCATAAACTTTATGATACTATACACCATTAGGGTTGATCCATTTTGTCATTTAAAAGACGTGGGTTTGTTAGGGAAGTACTTGCAATTGTTTCGTCATTTACAGATTTTGCCGTGATTATTAATTATCTTCTCGTATTATTTAGAACTACCTTTCCGAGAAGGGCCTTGTTCATAGAGATCTGGCCGCACGAAATGTTCTCGTCGGGCATGGCAAGCTGCTCAAGATTGCAGACTTCGGTTTGATGCGAGAAGTGTATCATGAAGTGTATGAAGTACAGAAGCAGAAGAAACTGCCAGTCAAGTGGATGGCCCCAGAGTCTCTGTATAAACAGATCTTCACTTCTAAAAGTGATGTGTAAGTGGATCTTTTGACAAATGATTAACAATGAAATGGAAAAGGCTAAAAAAGGTGAATATTAGGTCTGCGATCGGGCCCAAATATAGTACCCCATCACGCCTGATCCTTGTTTCCGAAGCATTAAGCGACTGGGAAATTTTGTTTTCCTCCCTGGATGGATGCTACCATCGTATCGTAGTTTGTACACCTGGGAGGAGGGAAGCACTATAAGAGTAAAGTGCCTTATTTCTCGAGCAGCAAATTCGCAACCATTACCGTAAATAAGAGCAGTTACAATATCTATATATATTTGTTTTTCAGTTGGTCCTACGGAGTAGTCATGTGGGAGATTGCAAGTGTTGGTAATTATTACGGCAATTACTGAAATTTTCTAACTGTTAATGCAGTCGAGCCACACTACGACCACCTCTCATGAAAAAAAAATTGTTTTGACGACGAAACGACTCGTTGGATGTAAGAGGTTCGACCGCATTAATCTAAGTGGCATACAAGCCAGTGTCATGCATGGAAGATGTAGCCTTGACTCAATTTATCAACTCAGTCATTGACTTCTGCCGAAATATGCCTTCCAGTTCCGATAAATTAAAAGCAGTAGCAGCAGTCATTCAGTGATGGTCATCTGAATGTTACAAATCAGCCAAGTACAGTGCCTGGATATTTCACTGCACTGTAAACAGTGTTAAGATTTTGTTGAAAATGTTATTAAATATCGATTAACGCAAGATAGGATTCCAGAAAATATCACTACCATTATGCTGTGCTTTTATTAGTTTTTACCCGAAAGGTGTCATTCTTCTCTTTTTTTATAGGTGGCACACCTTATCCACTGTTGGGTAACGCAGAGCTCATGAGGCGTCTGAAAACTGGTTACCGAATGGAAAAGCCTGATTTGTGCTCTGACAATTTGTAAGTTGATCTTCATTTTAATGGGCCAGGAAAAATTCTGTCAAGCGTTGTATTAGCTCCAAAACGAAATACAAGACGTGTGTAGAAAATATGTGTTTTTTATTCCACGCCATGGGGAACCTGACTATTGAGAATAGAGTGTATTAAATTTATGAGTTCCAGTTTGAAATTTCGAGTTCGGATTGGATATTTCGAGTTCGAGTTGAAATTAGAATTTCGAGTTCTAGTTAAAATATCGAGTTGAAAGAATGGAAGGGCCTGAAAAGTTACTGATTTCGTGATGGAAGATGAAGAAAAAAAAAAGAAAAGCCCACAACACGGGGTAACATATTCTCAGTTGGACAACAATTTTGCCGCCCTTATCAACAAATAAAAGTTGACTGCAAGCAAACAGGAGTGGAACTAAACGCAAGCAAACTAGAGTGAAACTATCCGCAAGCAAACTCAAACTCGATGTTTTAACTCCAACTCTAAATTCTAACTCGAAGTCGCAACTCGAACTCATGAAATGGACAGAAATGCCCTTGTAAATACAAATACAGTATGCGCATTCAAAACTCCACGCCTGCATCACTATAGTCGTGCAAGCTTGGGTAAATGAATGCGTGGTGTGAATTCGAAAAGTGTTTGGCACAACTTAATTGGTAACTTCGGAGGCCTTCACCAACCTTTGTGACTTTGTCTGAAATTAATTAACCTAAGGGTAATTCATATATTATATAAATAACACGCAATTGCTCTTTACATAATTTTCCAGACAAAAAATAACTAGCTTTTTCCAAGTGTTGGTGATGGTCATGCATATAAATATTGAACATTAATCGGAAACGTCCTCTTTCACTCAGTTACACTATGATACTGGACTGTTGGAAACAAGACAGGGATGAACGACCGAGTTTTCAGGAGCTGCTGGAAAGACTGGAACAGCTGATGCTTCAGGAAGTTGATTACTTTGATTTTAACAAAGTGGACGAATCTAAAGAGTATTATCAGGTGCAAGAGTCAAAGACGGAAGAAAATGACGACGATGGAAATGGCAGCCAAGTGTAGCTATAGACCTAATGCAATGTGATAATCGGCTAACCCTTACAAGTTACTGAAACATCTCAGTGATAGGCGGCTTTTGCGGGACTCGGTATAACGCGACACCAATCCGAACCGCTCAATTCTGAGTGGTTTACAAAGATTTGTTTGGCAATTTCTTGCCAACTTCGACAGGTGTTTTTCTTTGTTCACAATGTTATTTAATTTGATATTCGTATAGGAGCATTAGAATAGAACACATACAGCTATTCCAATTAACGTTGTCGGATGAAATCTTCAAACCTACGAGTCAAGACCGAATGGTGCCATGGGTATTTACTGCAATTTGCATATCACCATTGAGGAAATCTACAAGTTTGTATTTTTGCACGTGGAATATTTGTTTTTCTTTCCGTAAAACCTTTCTTGTATCTTTTCTTTCGCCGTTATGTGGTTTAGATTATTCTTTTTAAATGAAATGAGGCGAAAAAGGATCTTTTCTACACATGTCTGAAGAGAAAGGAAACGAAAAACGCCTCGTTTGCTATATCGCTGTATCTCATTAGTATTCAGCACGCGTGGAACACTCTTTCTTCGCCCATACTACCTTTCGGTCTTGTCTTAAAGCTTTGAGCTTCAATCCGACAACGTTAATTGAAATAGCTGTATATATGACGATGTTCATGCAGGTAGATTTTCGCTTTCCGTCTCCCGTTGTGCAGCGATATACTTCCGCAAAAACCGTCTGTTCTGCAGGCTCAACTTATCATATATTAGAACTTATGTCTCCTTGCAGCTTGCGGGGAAAGTTGTTTAACTAGTGATCAAAGGGAATACAAAACGTTCCTATGGATTTGGTTTGGCGAGGTACTAAGCGACATGATTTAAGCCTATATGGCCTAAGTAAAGGGTTAGAAAAAACTTAGCAATAAGTAACTTTAACGGAAAGAGGAATAACTTGGAATATTAAAACAGTAAAATTGTAGTGAAACCTAAAATACGATAGAAAACAAGAAATTTAGGTTTTAATGTTACACATGATAAAAAAACCATGTCTCGTATGGAATAAAAATGATCGTTTTCCGTTCAGATAACGTATCCTACAATTATAATACAAAACGTTTATAATAAGACAACCATTTTAAATTATGTAGTCATGTTTAATAAGTGGTTGACTTTGCTAGAGTAAAAGACATACAACGACCACTTACTTCATATAATACTGCTGTGATAATCGCATCGTTTAATTTTTAATTGCAATGTTAGAAACAAAACAAGAAAAAAATCAAAGCAGTTTAAGTTTAAATTCATTAATGCAATTGCATCTGATTATTCCCTAAGTTATTTTAAATGTACTTCTGCTGCTAATAACTACAGGATACCAATGAGGGACCTGCTAAGACTTCTTCTCAAAATAACTGAGAAATTCCAACTGTCCTTTCGATCTATTCGGGCGAATACCTGGAACACGTATACTCTTCCTCCGGCGTGAAATCAGGTCCCTAGCTAAACCTTCTGAATTCGGAAGAGCCCCTTTGATTTTTCAATATTTAATTCGATTGGTGTAAGTAATGGTGTATGCTCCATATATATTATAAGAAGTACCAGGAAATCATAAGCTATGAGTCTACATCTCCGGTAATGGGACTGGAGAGGTACCTTTAGCGAGTAGCCTATTTTTAGAACGCCTTCCACGCGCGAACCAGTTGCCAGTCGCGTTGAGTCATTTACCGTTCTTGCCTTTTGATTGGCTCGCTCACAAGTGGGAAGAGAGGCGAAAGCACACAAACCAATAACGGCCGTGACCGAAGGCCAATTTGCAACAATTTCATTGTACGTGCATGCCATCATTGCACGTGAACGCCATAATCTCCCGCACAAGGTTTGTTCTAAAAGTAGCTTATTGGCGGAAGACAAAGCATGCGTCCAAATACTAGATGCAGACTTCCATTCTAGCTTATGGACTTCTGGTAGTATTGTAAGATTACTTAAAGGGAACAGAAATCCGTGTAAACCAGCCCTGCTAAACTGAAACGTCCTGTATATACAAACTATAAAATAAATAAAGTAGCCTTAAAAAGTGTAGCCTTAAGTTTTATAAACGTTAGTCACACTGACGTTCATCTTGTTGAACATAAGTATACGACGAAGAAAACTATTAATAATCGTTTCATTATACATGTACACTATTAACATTTAAATAAGGAAGAATTGTTCGCTTATAAAAGCTGTGAGCATTAAGTTTATCACGACTGTTAGAATTTTGCTTAGCAATAATTATTAAATGACGTATAAATTACGAGTGGTGTTGTTCATAAACTTATATAATTTTTGATATTTTAAGAGTTTTTTTTTTTTTTTTAACACGCCCAAAAGAAGTGTCACAATATGTTTTTGTTTCTTTTCTTCGCTATTCCAATGTCTCCTGAGAGATTGGTTAAGTTTCGCAACCCACCGATGGTGGAAAAAGGCTGAACTGAGGGCGTTCGGACTGTTGAAGTGCGCCCAAAACAAAGCTCCTTAAAATCATTAACTCGCTTATGGTTACGACTTCTTATCTATCAGCAGGGGGAGACACAAAGCGATTATCATATTCTGACCAAAGTGCACGCGACAAGACCAAACGGTGGTCTGGATATTGGCTAGAATTTTGCACCTTGCTTTACTTTTACTATCGCAAATTTTCGAGTTAAAAACTCTTCTAAAATTCAGCGTGAATAAACGTACCTTATATCACATTAGTATTCAGCACGTGCATGCAGTAGCTCTCTACTTCTACACATACTACCTTTCGGTCTTGTCGCGTGCACTTACGTGCTTTTTTCCGACACCCTTTCGCATAAAAGCTGTATAACATTTCTAATAAGCTACCCCCAGCCTACTTAGAACATTCGTTCTCCGAAACTTGGCAGGCTACTCATAAATTGCTATTACAGTATTTAGTTAAGCGGACCTTTTTTCGTCTAAAACAATCTATCCGAAGAACTTAGAGTAGCTGATAAATTGAACCTATTCGAAAGAGGTATATAATGAACGACTTCAGGTATTTCTTCTTTCCATATAAAGTTTGGCCGCTGTTTTTTTTTCCTTGTCGTCTTTGTCGAGAGAATTGCAAAACCGCTTGATTTAAGAGCTAAAGCTTGGTAAGAAAAAAATGGCAATTATCCCCATCGCTATCATTTTCTCCTGTTTCCTTCTCTCGCACTCTGTAATAATCTTTAGTTTCGTCCATTTTCTTTAAATCAAAGTAATCAACTTCCTGAAGCATCAGCTGTTCCAGCCTTTCAAACAGTTCCTGGAAACTCGGCCGTTCATCTCTGTCTTGTTTCCAGCAGTCCAGTATCATGGCGTAACTGAGTGAAAGAATAAATATGCTTAGATCATATAGGATCATCCATTCTAAAGACAGGCTACTTTTTGCCTTGTCGGAAAATTTATGTAGATCCAATATGGATTTCCGCTTTAACTTTGATGTTTTAATTGGTGGCCGCCTTACCATTTTGTGACCTTTGTGCTACCAATCGATTTAATACAATATGAAATGCATGTATAGTAGTTATTATTAAATTGTCAACCTCGGATAATGCAATTCTAGCTTTCTGATTGGTTCACTAGATCTCGGTTATCAGCCATTATACCTGCGTTTGACCTTATATGGGAAACGAGTGCTGCAAGTGCCGCTCAGGTTAAAAATTTTCCTGCGGGAAGCGAAAGTTCCATCAGAAAAATGGCAAATTTGCCGAGGTTTATAAGCTTATACAAGAAATAATCGATAGTGCCTTCCCTAAAACCACACAAATACCACAAAATGCCATAGTTGACTCAACTACGTAAAACTGAAAGGATTGATGCGAAGTGTTTAATTAAAAATACTTGTAAATGTACAACAAGAGCGACTTAACGAAGAAGAAAAGCAGCAAATAATTCACGGGAAGAACAGAAAACTGACACAATTTCATTCAGTGTTCGACGTAAAATTAGGCTCAGCACTTCAGCTAAGTTTGTTACCAATCAATCCTGATCTCGTCCTTTTATACTTCAATAAACTTCATTGACTCTGAGTGCAATTTCGTTTCAGCATAATGTAGTAGTCTTGATGACAGCCGCGTGGAGCCGTAAACAAGTACAACATGTAAACACTTGCTTAGCTTGTCTTGCACAAGGCGTATACTTTCCAGAAAAGCTATTGCTTCGGATCTTCCCGTAAACCTTAATTGTTGTCACAATTTTCCAGGATGAAAAGGGGATTTACGAGGAGAATTTCCGAGGAAAATCTTCGGAAGAAAACTCTCTCGCTCGCTTTCTTCGCGTGTTTCATTCAACTCAAAAAGTGAACACCGCGCCACAAATTTTCCCGCCTCCTCATACTAACACATCGTTTACATCAAAATGAAATGTCCAGTTGATTTAAACTAAAGAAGAATTTAATAAAACAATTATTCCATTCGCCCTTGTTGGATACAAGTGGTTATAGCCAACTCGGCGCTTCGCGCCTCGTTGGCTATTTACCACCTCGTATCCAACGCGGGCTCATGGAATAATTGTTAAATATCCGGTTGTTAGGCACCCATAATGTCCTCCCGAAAATCGAAATATCTGATTTAATTTCTCACTCGGTAACTCCAGAAGTAAGCTGTCAAACCTGGAAGTTTTATAGTTCGTAGTGTAACAGTTATGCTATCTTGGATTTCTTTATTTTTCTATGACGTCAGAAAACCATTAAAACGGACCAACAACTGAATGAAACATACCACAAAAGATAAACAAAAATGTAAAAGGCAAATTGAAATGGCGTTCTGCTTACAAATTTTCAGAGCACATATCAGGTTTCTCCATTCGGTAACCGGTTTTCAAACGCTTCATGAGTTCTGCATTAGCTAACAGTGGATAAGGTGTGCCACCTACAAAAAAAGTAATAAAGTACATCTTCAGTAAAAAAAAAATAGTAAACAGCTAATGTAAGTGCAAAAAAGTCACAATTTTAAAACGCAGAGGACCGCTCGAATAAGCTTTGATAAATTTCGTAGTAACTTTCTTTCCGGATCTTCTGACTAGCAAGACTAGTACAACGGAAATGAAGATAGACAGGCTTTTTAATGTCCAGTATTTCGACTTCCTTCTCTGGCCCTGTAGAAGATTAGTAATACTAGTCGAAATATTGGCTTGCCTATCTCCGTTTCAGTCGTACTTAACCTTACAATATAATTTGTTTGGAAAATATGGTCATATGCAACATGCAAAACAATCCACATAATTATTTTTCAATGAGTTAATCGATTTTTTTTTTAATTTTTCTAAATATTTTATATGTAGTTTCAATATTTCATATGTAGTATTCTGGGTCGTGATAACTTTGAGATTGACTAAATCACAGGCAACTCAAGGTAACGATGAGAGCCAAGTACTCTGAGATTCAATTTAGTAAGGGTTTGTAAGGAACGAAACAACTTTGTTTTAGGAGATGTAAATTCGAATGTTTTATGAACAAAATTGACTTGCATTGTTGTTGTGGTGTATTAATTCTTTGTTGTTTGACAGCTCTTCAGGCCATATTGAAGTGAAAGGAAAAAAGAATTACCCGAGATTACGCTAATGAAAATTCTGACCAATTTCGTGGCAGATTTTGAGCTTCGAGTAGATGCAATCGAAATTTGTTTCCAGCCTTGGGAATATTTCATAGAGTACTTACTCACCAGAATCACTTCAAATTGGCCTAAAGAGCTGACAGGCAACAAAGCAGCAGCGCGAGTCAATTTTATTAATAAAATTGATAAAGCAAAATTGATTCGTTCCCATACAAACCTTAATAAATTGAGCCTTCTAAGGGTACTGTGGCTCTTATCGTTACCTTGGGTTTCTTGGGACGAAACACGTTATAATCGGACGATAATCACTATAGCCGCCTGTGTAACTGTTTTTACTGTTACTGCTGCTGCTGTTGGTGTTGTTGTTGCTGTTACTGCTACTGCTGCTGTTGCTGTTGTTGTTGCTGCTGCTGCTGCTGCTGCAGGTTAGTTACTTATCTGCCTTATTCTACGTACCTACCACCATCTTACGTCATCAGGAAGCTACGAAATTTAACTAAGTAAACGTCTCACCTCACAAATGCGACAACCCATTACGTCAAACCAAAGAGGTTGCTTTTGACAGGTGCGCATTTTATAACGGCGTTAACAGTATGTTAACAATTATTGGATGAGGATTTTGTGAACAATCCAGGTCGAGATAGGTTTTATCGGCCGAAGCCGAAGAGTGAGGGTAATACCATTTACCGAAACGTTGATTATTCCAGAATCACAAAACCGAATCTAATAATTGTTGCATTATGCATTGCTTTAACGAAAATAACGACAAACGCACTGTTCAAGAAACCAAAACTGAGAGCCATGTTTTTACTTCGCTCTGTGTAAGATTCCACGCAACACCCGCGAACTTGACATTGCTCTTAGAAATCATGCAATACACGCACATTAATTTGCTAGAAGTGAATAATCTATAGGTTGCGCTGATTCCCAGAATTAACCTTACGCTCTTAGCCAATACGGAGACAATTAGTGACTACAATGTATAATGATACTTATAATTACCAACAGTTGCAATCTCCCACATGACTATTCCGTATGACCAACTGAAAAACAAGCGTGTTCATTCACAAGTTACATTTTTCCCTTCTTGGGCACTGAGCACAATGCATGTATCGTACTTCTTCGTATGTTTTCTTGATTTTAATCTTATTCTATCTTTTCCTTCTTTTCAATGCTTTATCGCCCGCTTTCTACCAGCAATCAATGGCTTTCCTTTCTGTTTTTACATGCCGAGACAGGGAGTTTTGAATGAGAGTCTCTTGCTAGATGATTTAGCGAATATTAATGAACAATTCATTAATGAATAATTACCTTAATTGAATTATGGCATATTGAGAGCGAGAGTCGATTTGTCAGTGTGAATTTATTACCATTTGAGTCACCCATACAAACCATACAAAACCAATGGCGACTTGGACATGCGCATTTTCTTTTTATCGTTTGGCACCGGTTGTGTGTCCTTTCATTGGTCTATTGAGCTGTCTGCATTTGTCGTAGTTAGCTATTGCAATGACTTTGAATTTACAACCCTCAATTGAAAGCAGCTATAATTAACGGTTACTACTGCGTATCGACTCTTCAATATACGGCTATATCAATTAACATTGTCGGATTGAAGCTTCAAGCCTACGCGACAGGACCGAATGGTGGTCTGGGTATTTACAGAAATTTTGTATTTAGGTTGACAAGTTTGTATTTTTGCACGTGAAGTATTTCTTTTCCTTTCGCAAGACCTTTTTTGTATCCTTTCTTTCATTGAAACGTTGCTTGCAATATTTTTTTTAGTGTGCCTAAAAAGTAACCTTTCTTCACATAACTGAAGAGAAAGAAAACATAAAAAGCCTCGTTTGCCATATCGCTATATCTCATTAGTATTCAACACGTGCAGTACCCTCTACTTCAGCCCATACTACCTTTCGGTCTTGTCGCGTAGGCTTGAAGCTTCAATCCAACGTTAATTGAAATAGCTGTATCATGAAAAGAACCACTTACACGTCACTTTTAGAAGTGAAGATTTGTTTGTAGAGAGACTCTGGGGCCATCCACTTGACTGGCAGTTTCTTCTGATTCTGTACTTCATACACTTCATGATAAACCTCCCGCATCAAGCCAAAGTCTGCAATCTTCAGTAGTTTGCCATGTCCGACGAGAACATTTCGTGCAGCGAGGTCCCTGTGAACAAGGCCATTCTCGGAAAGATAAATCTGGGTGACAAGAGAAGATAGCTGTTATGATAATAGAATTAATTCCATGACAGGAGCCAATCAGCACCATTTTGGATAAAAAGGACATTTAAGTAGCCATATTGAAGAAGGTGAAGTAATAGGGGATTACTAGTTACCCGATCTTTTGTGTCAGCAAAAGAACGTCTGACTACTTATAATGAAGTCAAAGATAAAAAAAAAATAAGCTAAATTAGTTTTTATGAAGGTTTTGTTTACCATGCCTCGTGCTATCTGCCAAGCGAATGACATTAAATCAGTTGGATAAAACGACTCGCAATCTTCTTTACACTCGTCGTCTTCCTTGCCCGTTGGAGCATCTTCTTTCGGCCCCGATGCCGAAAGAACTACCAAAGGTATGACACATTCGTCATGACCAGGTACTTCTGTATTTTCAAATGCAGACGAACACCCGGCGTGGTCTTGTAACATATTCACGCCATCTTCATTTTTACTATCGACCTAAGAAAAAAGGTCAAACAAGTCATTTTTAAGCGATGACGTCATTTTATGACGTCATCGGTTAATGCTATAGAGCGAAAAAGCGATGGAATTTATGGAATTTTTGGTGTTACGGTGTTACGATTACTCCCTGAATTGAACCGAAGAGCAATGGGAACTAGGTGCATTGTTTGTATTCTTTTTGAGATCCGCCATCTTGTTTTTTGGCAAAGGAAGATATTTTTTTGCAACTTGTATCATCACCGATCGGCAAACCTTATTTCATTTGTAGCTGTTAAATTGAGATTTCGAGTCTGCAGTGAGTGTTGCACTTTATCAGTTATCGAATAAATTTGGCATAAAGTTAAGAAGTGATGTCTGTCGTGACTGCAGACGAAGCAACCGATTATTAGCAGTTTTGAAACATCTGTTGAAAAGGTGAGCCATCTTAAACCTTTTTTTAAGCGA
This sequence comes from Meandrina meandrites, assembly GCA_963693305.1. Classification (NCBI taxonomy): domain Eukaryota; kingdom Metazoa; phylum Cnidaria; class Anthozoa; order Scleractinia; family Meandrinidae; genus Meandrina; species Meandrina meandrites. The sequence goes on from OY855910.1 coordinate 12,579,421, forward strand.
TGACGATGACGTGATCGATTAATCTCGCCGTGCGAGTGGACAGGATCTGTTGTTGTCTGTTGCCTGTTGTGATCAACCGATCTGTAGAACCGAAGAACCGAATACTGGGAAAAGAAATCAAGTCAACTCAACAAGAAATCGTCGCATAGAACTCAAAGCAAAATACTCCTGGGCCATTAGAAAGGACTAATTTAAAGCATAAACGAAAGAAACAAATTATATTTGATGCGTTCTATAAGATTTAGTAAACAGAAATCTCTCCATTCTTTAAAACAAAAGGTGTAAACAATTTTAGACAGCATTTGACCTTGCATCGTGTATCGTATATCGTATGTCACGCCAAGATAACGCAATTTTTGTTGAACAATCATTCAGCACAGAAGTTGTCAGTTACTTTTATGTACCCTAATTTTTTGACAAATGTCCTGAAAATTATCAAAGACCCCTTGTGAAACGTCATCGCTTCTGCATGCATCGCGTGCCGTTTATTAAAGAGGGCCATTGTATTGAATCCGAGTAGGACTGAATTCTTAGTAATAGCTCAAAGGGACGAGGGAGAGGTTTGTTCGTAATTTTATAAAGGGGATTTACTCTATGGTTCTGAACTTTCATTGCTGTTCATTCAGCCCATGCCAAATTATGATAAGTAAACATGCATGTGTCCATGATTTTTGACAGTACCATGGTAACTTCATAATTGCATGTAGGTGAAAAAAATAATATTTTTTCACAAAATAATAATTTTTTCACAAATTTCATTAATTTTTCCATTTCTTAACAAAATTGTACCATTCGTCTATTTTATACATTCTATTGGAACTTTGGCTTGATTTTCTATCAATTTCCATTATTTTCTAACTTTCTAAGAAAATGGTAAAATTGAAGATGGCAGGTCTACCAAGAAACCCCTTGTGTCACGGTGGGTATATAGAGACTGTATATGAATTTGCTTGTATGTCTGAGGGTTGAAGGCAAAGGCAAGTACGTTTGTCAGACACTCCATCTCTAACTATCATTTATAAAGTCGTATTATTAAATAGACGCGAGAGCTTTACAGAAATATAGACCACTGATAAAATTACTTTCGGGACCGTAGTACTGTGGATATCAATGATGTGATTTCGCGCCATTGCACGGCTGCCAAACGTTACCAAATGCCGATTGAAAGATGGCGAGCGATAGGAGTTTCCTAAAAAATATACCAAAAGACAGATATTTAAGATATTCCGGCTGCCGATCGAGCTGTAAGAGTTTATGCATGAAAAGTTTGTGCCTTCGATTCACTTCCGTACTTTTTGCCTATATAATAACGATAACATTACATGTTGGCTCAAATATATCAATTTAATGTTACCAAATGCCGATTGAAAGATGGCGAGCGATAGGAGTCTCTTAGAAAATGTACCAAAGGGCAAATATTTAAGATATTCCGGCTGCCGATCGAGCTGTAAGAGTTTATGCATGAAACGTTTGTGCCTTTGATTCACTTCCGTAGCTTTTGCCTATATAATAAAGATAACATTACATGTTGGCTCAAATAAATCAATTTTATGTTCTCGTGGCAAACTTTCTCGTGTTTGCCTCTCGAAGGTAAAATTCATATCTCCATGCATATACCGTGTGATATCCCGCATGTATACACCAAGCAATTGTATTGAAGAAATTTGCTGAAGGGCGAAATAAAAAAAAATCTGCCTTACTTGGCACAATTAAGCGTATTAGCGTATCACCATTCCACGGTCTTGTGGAGATTTTCAATGATTTAGTTAACCTCAAGTTTGATTATTGCAATAATATTGCCCCCGAGAAAAAACCGTGCGGCTCGTATATTGCTTTCCGCTCCTTATGCTACTGATCCTGATTCGGACTGATAACTTCATTGGAACAATTTAATGCTCGATGCTTTGATTTGTCTTATAAGTATCAAGCGAAAGATTAAGGGAATCCCTTCCCCACCCTTCTCATCATCCCCACCCTTTAATCACGGTGGAGGTACAATTGTTGCTTGTACTGCCTTGCCAATACGTAACCTTTGTTACGTTACCTACAAGATCAATGACAGTTACCAACATAGTTGAATTGTTCGGTACTGTACCCGGGTTTTTAAAGCTGTACTCAAGGTGCTCTTTAAATTTTATTTGCAGCATTGCCCTAGACTTCACAATAAAACGGCGATAAAACAAAATGCACCCTTTTTCTTTTAACAATGTTTCCACATCGACTCCGTTATTACCTGGTCAGCAGTTGTTGTGATATGTTTTCTGCTTCCAGCATAGAGTTCCTTGTCTTCGACATCACCAGCGGAACTGATGATCTAATCAAAGGTAATAACAGAGCATTGTCGGTAATAAGCTTCCTGTATATAAATCAAGCATAACAAGAAACCTAACTTAACCCCAGTGTGACTGGGCTTTCTCTTTTTGGAATCAAAACACCCCCCAAGGAGAAGGCTCCACTCCAACCCTTCACATCTCCAACAATCAATCAATCAATCAATCAATCAATCAATCAATCAATCAATCAATCAATCAATCAATCAATCAATCAATCAATCAATCAACCAATCAATCAATTAATCAACCAACCAACCAACCAACCAACCAGCCAACCAACAATTTAGAAAACAAGCCAACCAGCCGATTAACCAACCAATCAACCAGCAAGACGACCATCCAACAAGCCATTTCCGTATAAAAGCATTTCTAGACCAAATATTCAAGCCTCACTGACCATTACCAGTCGAATAGTTTCATTAAATAAGATGAGGTGAAGTTTCCACAGCACTTCTTTGATTATATTACAGTCGGGTGATATATCTCTTATTAGCCAAGCTGGTTCGAACCCGTACCGGCGAAATGTTTATTTTTTAGTTATTTATTTATTTTATTTTTTTTTTTACCAATAAAGCCATATTGGTAAGACCTAGGGCGAGATTTCCCCCAGTACACACTTATGTCCAGGATTGAACGCAAGTATTGTTCAGGAGGTATTTCATACATAACTGGGTTATTGGTCATTTTAATTTCATACTACTTCAGATTTGACACAATTGTGCGTGTTTTGCTCAGCGACGAAACTTTGTGATGCTTATTACATAGAGGGTGTATCTCGTTAGCGTTCAATCCTGGGCATCAGGTACAGCCCTCGCGCTTGGTTAAATATGCATTTAGCACCATTAAATTCAAAGGCGACGGTTTGAATACCATTTACTAGCATACCTGACTCCTCTTTAGTCTTAGCCAGTGAAGCAAGTCGCCATGAGCAACGTACTCAATGATCAGAAGAAGCGGTTTAGTCGTGGTCCAGCAGCCAAGGAAACTTAAAACATTCTGATGTTTTCCCACTTTTTTCATGAGTTCTATCTCATTCAGAAATTCTTTTCATTGATCTTCGTTTGCGTTTTCTTAGGAACAAGAGAGGCTAAATTATCATCCAAACGTTCGACGAGTAAAGACTATGAACAGTGTAACCAAGCGGTTACACAAAGAATAATTTTATTTTCGATTTATTGTTTTACATCTGTGCTTCCCCGTGGCGCTATTCTGACATAAGGAAATGTGGATCGTCATTTACGACATTTTTACTAAAAGCTGTAAACTTAACATTACCGCCATAATGATTTGGTATTTCCTGTGGCTCATTTCTTTTGGATTCAGTGCTTAACTAGCGCAAATTTAGATAACAATCAGTGGAAGGTAGTTCATACTCACCATGCAGTTCCTTAATCGCAACAATGTTCCGCTGCTTTGTCTTACCAACAAGATCTATATTGCTTTTAAAGAATTCAAACCCGTCCTTCACGATCGCTTTGTGAACCTTCCCGAATGCTCCCTCACCCAGTTCTTCGAGAAATTCTGTTCTGACTGGATGTACTTCGCACTCCTCTAAGAGTTGAATATCCTTGGCAATCCTGAATCAAATTGAACGTTTCGTGAATATATCTTTTGGTATAGAAATGAACTGTTTTGAAAAGCAACTTAAACATTCAAAAATAGCTAAAGGTAAATTTCGTATTTCCTGAATAAGTGGAAATGAGTTGTCTCGCGTAGACAAAGACATTAAGCATACCTCTTCGGCTTATGCTTCACTCTGTTTCGGTAATGCCTTACAACAATGACCAGAAGAACGACGACCAAAGCAAAAAGGAAGACCAAGAGGACTGCTATCGGGGTATTGTTAACCACTGAAGATCCTACAAATATAAAGATAACCTATTATGATTAAGGTTTTTCTTTTCATCACTCGAAACGACTAACGAGCAACAGGCTTTACAAGGAGTATATTCGTGGAATGACTAATGAGTCAGCACCTGATGCTGATGAGCCCTTTGTATCATCCTGCTTGGTAGCACTCTCCGTCGTTGCTGATTGCATCATAGAAAGAACACCACTCCCCAGCTCGTTCCAGGCCTTAACCTGAAACTCGTAAGTAGTACTACAATTCAGCCTAAGCTCTTGCTGATTGGCTGTTAGGTCTGTGATATTAATGACAGTCCAATTCTTGGCACCGTGAGTTGTTTCTTTTTGTCGGTAACTGACGGTGTAGACGAGTATAGGACACCCATTCGGAAGAGGTGCAGTCCACTTTAAAGTAACGTTACATCCTGTCACCTTCCGGTCAACTATTTGTGGTCTGCCAGGAAGGTCTGAAAATAAAGGTGCAAAAAATGCCAACATAATATGAAAACTAGCATTATTTGAGGAATACTCCGCGCAACCTGTCTTTGATGACACTTTGCCAAATCTTAGTTGTTTGCGGATCCCGGGAGGAATTTAATTGTACTATAGAGTGGACAGCATAACAATAAATAACAATTAAATATTTATATTTAGTGTTTTATATGAAGCTATAGTCAGTCACCATGGCAATTCCAAAAGCGACCAGAAGTGACGCATTTTACATGAGTGAAATAGAAAAGTATATTTATTGCCAAAAAAGACGGTTTAAAGATGACAGTTTTACATGCACATATCTGAAGTAATAAAATTGACAATAAAAAGTTGGTTTGTCATGATCATCGTATTGTTCATTAAAATAGAAAATGGACATACTATTGCAAGACATACATCATCATTCCTTCATCGATTCAAGTGGCTTAGAAAGAAGTGTGTTCATAAGTCATAACGCACAAGAGAGGAAGTTATTATTAAATTAAAGTATTTCTTAATAGGACTTTCATTATGATTGTAACAATTTGTCCTATTCGAATCTAATGAATCAGTGTAACATAATATACCTGCTTCTTTCGTTGAAACTTTAGAAACCTCAGATGGCAAACTATATCCAAGTTTGTTTTTTGCCATTACTCTCACTTCGTACTCCGTGCGTTTCTTCAAATGTGTAAACCGGCATGAAGTCGACAAGACCATTTCGAAGGATGTACAATTTATGCAAGGCTTTTTAGATCCGACGTTTCGTATCTGTGCTAAATAGTTAGTGACGGGATCACCCAATGCCTGGCTTGATGATGGACTCCATGTCATGTTGACAGCGTTGCACTCTCCAAGAATGGCCTGATGCAAGGTTGGTTTGTAAGGAACATCTATCAAACGCGATGTGAATGTTAATACATAACCTCAAATATGCTTAAAAATAAAGGATTCATGATAGTGTGTTTGATTAGAGGAGGGATGGTGGGGAGGTGAGGAAGGGGTGGGTAAGCACAACTTCTCATTTGTGTATTCCTTTACCCCAAGAAAAAGACAAAAACGACAACGAAAAACTGTTATTTAACTCGCCTGTTTCTTTTCTTTTTACGTGGAATTAGAACGAAGGTGATGTTTGTCGCTGCTGCTGAATTTCACTGAACGTATTAACGTGTGAAGGTGAATAAAAGAGTCTCTGTTGTTTTTGAATAAGTATCCAGATTAAAGTGTTTCGGAAACTGAGCGTCAACACTCATTAGGACTATACCGATGAGAACGTATCAGCTTAGAAAATGTCGTTTTGCGGTTATATTTGGGTTAAAAATGGAGGACGAGAGCTATGATAACAGCTGAAAGGTTTTCGGTAGAAATGGCTCAAACAAAATTTAGTTTACTATTTGTTTTTATCAAATAGTGCTTACCTTGTGCTTACCTTACGACTATCTTACCTTGCGCTGTCCTAACATGCCATGCATCGCTTGTGGGACTACGTCCAAGATTATTCCAAGCAAAGACAATCACTGCGTAATTCTTACTGTTCTCAAGGTGCAGTTCGTAACTGGTGATAGTTGTATCTGTGATGTTTACATCTACCCATTTCTCTTTGTTCGGCTCAATTACTCTGTAGTGAATTGAGTACATGGTAATATCGCAATCTTTATGATCCGGATGTGACCATATTACTGTAACATTTCTCCCAGTAAGTTCTGATTGGTTGTTTTGTATCACGGGTGGATCAGGTGGTCCTATGAGGTAAAGATACTTCAGTGTAGGTTAGCGATAAGTTGGACAGATTCATCTTAAGGAAAGATGCAATTCTGTACATCTGCACCTTTTCATAAATAAATTATCGCTATTAGATAGCCTCGAAAATAGCCTCAGCATGATTGCAATGTATGGCCTTTACTAAAGGCGCATGGGCTCGTCAGTGCCAAAGTCGAATCAATTAATATAGACATCTATTCATCCTTCATCAGCAGCACCAGCCGGCCAATTAGCCAATTAGGTAACTACCAATCACTGATCAACAATACGTTATTTAGCTGTTGTTACCTTAAAGTGAGACTTAATATACCTACCTATAACACCTGTCGTTACTGTCTCGATTGTCCAATTGCTTGATCCCTTCTGGTTTACAGCCTGGACGCGGATATCGTAGTCAGTTTGGCTTAAAAGGTCTTTGAACAAACAGCTACAATTTGTAAGGAAGTTTGTACAGTTACGCCAATCATCACCTCTCTTCCTCAGCTGGGATTGGAAACCTGTCACAGGGCCTCCACCGGAGTTGGAGGGTGATGACTCCCATTGGACTTCAAATGCGCCGCATTGTTTTGTTTTGACCTCCGTCAGCAACGGTTAAAACGGAACACCTATAACCACAGGTTAACAAACATAACTTAAAAATACACTTACGACATTCTTATTTTTCTAATATAGGTGCACTTGAATCTAAACCTTATTCTTTTTTTCTTTTTTCGACATTATTGTCACAGTAGAATGCGGCACCTGTATCAGTTAGCACAGATAGCACAGATTTGTCGTTGAAGTTGTTATGCCCCCGTTGATTCCATGCCATAACCATGACGTCATACGTCGTGCTACAATTCAACCACCAAAGACGATATTTGTTCGTGTTTGTCTTGCTCAAGCTGGTTATTTGCCACAAGCCCGCATTGCTTGCTGCGATCATAGATTCCCTGTAGTGAATCGTGTATTGAGTTATCGGGCAGCTGTTGACTGAGGGAGTGTTCCATGAAAGCTTAACACTGCAGCCAAACGGAACAGCATTGACCCTTAACGTCTCGGGGACATCTGCAATGAAAATAGCATGAGTAGAAATCTGGTCTCTAAAGTGACTGTTTTTAAATTATGACGTACGTGCCACAATGACCCCATGGCTAGAATTAACCCCAGCGAAAATAGCATGCTACTGAGTAGCTATTGCCTATTGCTATTCTAGTTGATGGAATTCTAGTCCATTGCTGCTAACGCCTCTACCATATCAAAAGGCGCTGGCAAAGCATCAAAGTGGCTATGTTAAAGACATGCTAAAATGTTCTTGCTTGAAGAGAACCCCAGAAAGAGGAATGGATAACAGCAGTGGAAAGAATTGCGGCATACATTGGAAACTCTTGAACCAAATAGATGGCCTATTCAAGCGATGACTAGGCACTTCTGTCCCTTTGTTACTATCTCCGTAGAGCTTATCAGTCTTATAAATCCTTAACATAAACACGAGCTGTGGCGAATCTGTAGGAGTCGTTGGACGGCCATTTGAAGAAGTAAAGTCTTACTCCTGCTAAGGAAGTATAGTTAATAAACAGGGTAGGACAGATGCTGTTGTCAAGTCCAGGAAAGGAGAGGCTCGAACAGTCTCAATGCAATTCGGCGCCGAAACATGGAGATACGCCAAAGCCGCTTCGAAAAAAATACAGTCATTTATCATCCAGAGTCTGAGAAAGGTCCTGAACATCTAATGATCTGAAGTTATCAACAATCACTATACTGCATTTGTGGAGATCTTACAGAAACAATGGAGATGGCTAGGACACACCCTTAGAAAGCCTGGAAATAGCATCACTTGGCAATTATTGACATGTAATTCCAGGTGAAAAAAGAACAGGAAGGAGACCAAAAATCACGTCGAGGAGACGATTAAAGGAAGATGCTACAGAGATAGGATTACACTGTGGACAGCTGGAGAAAGAATAATTACCCAATTCATAATTACCTAATTCTTCATTACTTTATCATGAAGGCCACTAACTCATTCAAACCAAGCTGCGCGTTATGTGTTTGAAAATAACTGTATGTTAATTACTTATTTCGTTTTAAATTATAATTTCAAAATCAAACAGGAAATAACGCACTTACCTATACGATGTATATATAGCAAAATGTTAGAGCTTTTTTATCGAAAAATATCAGCAATAACAATTACAACAGAAACACCATCATTAACAGCAGCACTAAAAGCAACAGCGACATAACCATAACAACATAACTTAACAACAAAACTAACTCATTCAGCTTTTTTCACAATGGCAACAGAGAACACCTTCATTAACAGCAGCACTAATTGCAACAGGAACATAAAACAAAAACTGATACGATGGGACCCATATAGTTAGTAGTTCAATACTGTGGTCGTACCTGCAGTCGTCTCCAACTGAACTTTTGACGGAAGACTAAAACCCTCAGAGTTTTTGGCGCGAATGCTGACTTCATAAACTGCATTGATCATAAGCCCAACAAATGTGTATAAACGTTCTTCACTTGAGAGGTTAAAAATTTGCTTGAAATCATTGCTGGTTGATTTTAAGTTTATTTCATACTCAATGATAGGACTGATAGCAGATTTCACACTGGTTGGAGAACTCCATTCCACTTTAATGGCACGCCCACAGTTGATGGTTTCCGAGCTCACGATCGTAGGAGGTGCTGGTACTTTAGGATTTACTATAAAAATTAAACATGATTAAGCAGACTAATCGTATCAATAGAATAAGTAACATATGTTCCGCTTCCCTCTAACAGTGAAAAAGGTGCTGTGTGGCGTGGTGTGGTGTGGGCCCGGGTGTTGTGTGATGAGTTGTTGGAATTTGACTTATGTAAGGTTAGGTTTATTATAGTGGGATAACATGTGCGGGTCGAAGTAGGGTGAGGTGAATTGAGTTGAGTTGAATGTGGTGCGCTGGGGTTTGGGGAGCTGAGCTGAGCTGAGCTGAGCTGAGCTGAGCTGAGCTGAGCTGAGCTGAGCTGAGCTGAGCTGAGCTGAGCTGAGCTGAGCTGAGCTGAGCTGAGATGGGATGGGATGGGAAGAGATGAGATGAGATGAGATGAGATGAGATGAGATGAGATGAGATGAGATGAGATGAGATGAGATGAGATGAGATGAGATGAGATGAGATGAGATGAGATGAGATGAGATGAGATGAGATGAGATGAGATGAGATGAGATGAGATGAGATGAGATAAAGTTGCGGATAATATGATACTTATTGAAATCTTACCAAAGTCATAAAATGGAATCTCTATTTCTGCAAGAGTTATGTTAGACAACTGCAGCACGCATATATATTGGCCCAGATCCTCTTTAGAAATGTTTTTAATTTGAAGAATAAATGACCCTCTTGACTGCTGACAGACGTTAGGAGGCTGGTAGTGGTAAAACACTCTGTACTTTTCATTCTCTTTGATTACTCTTTCTTGAAACCTCCACTGCCACTGATAGGAATTTAACTTTTGCTGATCCAAACCATTAACTTCACAACCGAAAGTCGCATCTCCGCTTGACACAATTCGAGGAGGTAATGCCTTTAGTTTAAAAAGATCAGGTGGGCCTACAATGAAAGAAGGTTGGGGAGATAATATTCATAAATTCATTTGTTCCTTTTTGAACGATGACTACAACAACACAACGGCACCAAACCTCGAAGAAAATATCGCATTATAACAGACTCAAAGATTGGCGTACAAGCCGGGTTTTGGGAATTTAGATTTTGAGGTGCATCTCCTAAACCAAATCTCTAAATGGGTATTTGGAAACTGGTGAATCTTTTGGGGTAGTGAGGGAAAGATGAGGTTTTATGTTTTACATATGCTAGTATTCTATTCATCGGATGTCCTAACGCTCACTGGACTGAATATAATAAATTGTGGATACTGTTTTCCACATGGCCAGCTTGCTACGTCAAACAAATAAGAAGAAAACGTCGAAGAGGGATATCATCGCCCTAGATGACAAAGAGCTGCTGGCTAGGAATAGTGAAAGGATCCCACTAAAAAGGTAAACTTTTGGTGTTTGAAAGTTTAGAATGAGTGGGCAACCGAACACAAAAGTAAATCTGTGATTTTGTTTGTCCGTGCGTGTAACGCGATGCGTGTGGGTGTGCTGCGATGTGAATATTACTTTTAATATTCCCCTAGGTGATTATCAACGCTAAAATTCCGCTAGGGGTATATTCGAATATCAGCCACGTTCTTCCCTGCTACAATCAAAGCCGCCTCCAGCTTTTCAGACAGTTGATAATCAGCGAGGTTCATTCAATATCAATAACCTGGAAGGACAAAGGCAAAGGGAAAAATAATAAAAGTAAATGTATCCTTACAGGTGAGTGACACTTGGATATTGCGGCGTGACGTGTGATACTTGTTTGTTGCTTCACAGGTGAAATTTCCAACATGTTCAATATTGACTTCGGAAAAATGAAGCAACATATTAAACTGTTCTCCTTTCTTGTCAACCTCCAGTGAAGTAGTTTGGTTCAATTCGCCGTTTTGAAGCTCTTTGCCATTCATCAACCACTTGACTGCTGGAAGAGGGCACCCTGATACTAGGCAGCTTAAAGTAGATTCTATACCAGCAAAAAGCGTTCTGGCATTCTCAGCCAATCGAATGGACGGATTATCTAGAACATGAAGACTTAAAATAAATCATTGATTAACACTCTCCCCCATAGTGTGAATTGTCAGCGGGTTAGGACGGGAAGCCGGTTGGGACTTCAGGCCATCTCCCTCAGTTAAAAGTGGTGTTATTAACGAGTTGGTGTTTTTTTTTAATCATTGTTTTTATGATAGGTACATGTTCATAGCAATACAGCATACGGTATAATAATTCCCATCCTAATCTTAGAAACTAAGGTCCGCTCACTTCATTCCCATCTGTCACAATTCCACCATTCTTCCTTACAGTCGTTTTGTTGTAGAGAAAACATAGGGAATATACATCATGTTTTGATGTCAATCAAAATCAATGTTATTGGTATCTAAAGGGTCTAAATTCTAGTAGTGTAACGATCAAAATCAATAATATTGGTATCTAAAGGGTCTAAATTCTTACCAATTGCAGACAGAACTTTGTTGACTACGTTATCCACAGTATCACGAAGAGTGTAAAAGCCGTACGTAATGATCGAATCGTACGCAAGAATCAGATCACTTTCCCTTTCCGTAATCTCAAGCAGCTCCTGTTCATCAGCACCTGATGTAATGCCAACAACAAAAATACGAACACCTTTTTGCTTTAAAGGTTCAGAGGCATTGCTCAGCGGAACAAAATCTTGAACATTCTTGGTGGTTTTGCCATCAGTCATCAAAATGGCAATCATCGGTACGTTAAGGCGACGGGATAGTGTATCATTGGTGAAGATGTATTCTGATGACATTTTTAGAGCTATATCCGTTCTTGCATATCCACTTTCCCAACGCAAGTGGTCGATTGTAACAATAAAGTCCATCAAATTATATTTCTGGGAAAAATCAAGCTTCACAGACACCGTGGTACTGTATAACATTACAGCAATTTCTAAATGCCTCGAGTTTCCTGCAAGTTTGATCATCACCTCCTTAACGAAACTTTTTGAATCCATGAAACTTATTATCCCAATAGATTCGCTTGAATCTATTATGAAGGCTATATTTGCTCCATCGCTGTTTTTTCTTGCATCTGAAAACAACAAAACAGTAATAACAATAAAAAATAAAGCAGAACAACAACTTCATTTTGGCCCGCAATGTTACAGCACCATGCTGAGCTGCGCCGCTGAGCTTCTGAACGAGCCTTTGCTACAACCCTCTTAACAAAGACCCCGTAATTCTCTGGATTAATTAATACGGAATTTTGGAGCTAAATCCTGCGCAATAAAATTTTAATTTTATAGTTCACTGAAGCCTCCATACTGACGACGGTGTCATCACCAAACCCTGTCTAAAATGAAATGTTGATAATGGGTTATGCACTTGAGTGACTTTGACGTCACGTTTCGGCGGCAATCATTTTTTAAAAAGGCTTATTTAGCTCGGACATACATAAACACTTAACACTTCCATAGCCAAAAAAGCTCCCTAGAATAGTAATTTAACACAAACATTTTGACAAAACGCTATTTAGATCCCTTTGAAACCCTTCAAAACAATTGACACACCGATTTGAAGTTTGATTACGATGGTTGACTGCTTTTTGAGTAAGAATTCAGTATTTTCTCCCCATCGCAGGCTGAAAAGGGTTATTTTTTTTGTTTTTGTTTTAGTAATATGTTGTCTCGTGATGAAAACTCAAGTTCAAAATCTTTACCGTTTTTGTATTCTGAAATTGGTTCGATTTGTGCAAATGAGCTTTGGAGACTTCGTGGCGAATATTTTTGATTATTTCGATGTAAGATAGAGCTTAAGAGATTAACAAACACATTATTGCTTCTTTTTTTACATTATTTTTGTTTTACTTAAGTTATGTTTTATTTTCATTATTCTTCATACTACAAACGTTAAACTTGATGCAAGGCTGATCGGACAGCTTTAAATGTTAAATAAATTTTATTGTCCAATATTTCGGTTAGACAAAACTAACCTTCTTCACTGGCTGAAAAAGCTAAGTGAAAATGGAAATATACGCTGCTAGAACAAAGGGATGAAATTTGATTGGTAGACAAACTAGAAAGAAGCGACGGGTACAATAAAGATTGCAAAAAAATAAATAAAAATAACGATAAAAAATATACAGATAAAAAAGATAAAGTTTCGTCGCGTCTGTTCATTCCATGGGATCAGGAGTATTGCCCTTGATAATTAACTCTAGCTTTGCGAATGGCGTTGGTCTTGCCGATGTATTGCATTCTGCCTTTTTCAAGGATATATGCAGCTTTACTAGAGATCGTGGGAGGTAGATTTGTAAAGAAAATGTTTGCAGCTTTTATTCATGTGATCAAGCACAGAGTGAATTCCGCGCCACTTGTTTTTCCACGTTTTGATCAAATTAATAACATAAAAAAAAAACGTTTTAAGAAACACAACCTACAACTTGTCGCTTTATATTACACCTACAGCAGCACTGAAGGAAATCAGTATAGAATGAACCAAAACAGTACGTCCACTGTGGTCTTCTACATCTATACTAGAAAATGACCATCGCTATCGCGCCCATGGAATAACTGTTATTTACCGTAACGACTACTGTTAAAAATTATTGCGTGTCGATCAAAACGAGCCATATTCCTCAATGAAATTGCACTTTATTTTTCTTCTTACCTCCTACTTTAGCTAATTGTAAGTTTTAATAATCGCATACAATCATGAGTTTCGAAATCTAGCTACATACCTGCATTTGAGAGACCTTGGATCATATAGCAGCACAAGGAAGTGACGAGAATGTGTCTTCGAATGTAAGAAATAAAGCAGCCTAAAACAAGAATTAAATTCATCCTTCAGAAAATGAATAATATTTAGTACCAACCAAAAGTATAGTACATGTTAAAAATGAATAGCCGATTGAAAAGATAGATATAGCTGAGTTTTTTTGACGTCTGGTTCATGACTTGGAACATGGTAAACAAGAAATTACCAGTTTATCTGTAAGTAAGACCCAAATCATCAGGTGCAGCGCTAAAACACTAGAGCGCTCGTGGAGTACACTGGTAAAGACTGAAAATCGGCAGCACCTGGAGGCAATACGGCTTAACAAACCCAACCATACCTTTTACACCCCATTACAGGAATAAAATCGACAACTGCTTTTGTAAACAAGCAGATACAAGTGGCAAAACTACTCTCCTTTAAGACATGAGTGCCATTTTGGGTCAATTAGTAAAAAGAAAAAAAGTATGAAAACTAATAGCAGCTAAAAATCAATTGCCTAAGCAAAATTACGGTTCAATTTCTCTTTAAGAAAGTAGTGCGAACAATTTCTTATAGTCACTCCGAAGACGTTTATTGTTTTACACGACATATTTCTTGACAAATTGGTCGAGTCACCAAAAATTCACAAGGCGCGATATCTATAAAAGACAACAGTTTGCGTAGTGTTTATCACATACTCGATAAATTGTTTCAATTAAGGAAAGCCACCAGTTAAGCCATCGGTTATTCAATTTTAATTACGAAGTCAGTCGTGTTTTATTGGAAATTCTCGAATCTGATTTGTTTTTCCTTTGCATTCTATTTAAAAATTAGACTACTAGCCCTCGTTTGCTATGATAGTCAACGAGGCGCAGTGGAGTTGACCATTTCTCATAGGAAACGAGGGCGAGTACTAAGTCTCATTAACTGATATGTCTTACAACTGCGAGATCCATTAGGCGGATTACATGCACATCAGGTCCGAACACATTGCTCTTTAAAGTCCAATTATTCTTTATTTTTGGCTTGAAAGTACATAAAATTGTAAGTTTTGGAGACCTTTTCGAGTTTCTACTAAAACACGTGGCCTACTTACCCTTGTTTTTCTATGAGCGATCGACTCTGTTGCGCCTCCTTAACTGTTCGCTCACTGATAGAAAACTCGGGCTTGTATTAGTACAATTATTAAGTAGATAAAAGGCAAAAGCTCTCGTTTTTACTTTCCTTTCAATGACACTTTTCCATGCGAACCTGATCTAATTAGCCTAATATACCACACAGTTAAAAGGAACAGTAGAAAATTGCTTTTATTAGATAGGTAGCAGAGCCATGCAAACCAAATAAAAAACTGAAAAATATTAGTGCACGCTTTGCCAGAATGTTTTTCTCGCGCGAGTGGCGCAGGAGTTAATATCTTAAAGCCATTGGTGCATTTTTTTTTCTGTGAGCTATCGGTAATGGACTAATGGTGCACACGAGAAGTTTGGAAAGCATTCAAGAAGTGTTCTGTGTGCACCGTAACTCAGTAGTGCACACCAAAGAATGAACTAATTGTTAAATAGAAAACGTACCATTAGCCAATTGAAAGAGTACGTTTATTTTTAGCGGGTGGAAATGACGGTATTGATTCATTAGCGTGGATCCTGTGAAATCACGTAATCGTGCCAACTGTTGGAAGTCAACCAACAATTCAAAACGTTAAGGCAAGTCAAAAAGTTCTTTTACGTGCTAACATGGTACTTTTGAATGGCAGTTTGCTCTATAAACTGAATTAATTATTATGAAGAAGCTAGATCTATCCGTTTCAGTTTGTATTCTCAATCAGGGAGCGCTTTTAATATAGCGGAGCTACAGCGCGAGAGGCGCGCCAGCAAAAAAGCAAAAACACTTACATTCAAGTGGCTTTTTGCGTTATAACTTGTCCTAATAGCCTTAATATTGGTTATCCATCTGCCGGCTCTGAAGGATCATTTCGCTTTATCTCATTCAGAAGTAAACTTTCCGATCTTGAGAGGTAAATACAATTCTTACATCATCGAGAAAGAATCCGTACTTGTTTTGCATTCAGTGTGGCTCCACTAGAGAGTTCTTGTCAACCGTGAAAAAATAAAAGATAATGTTGTTTTCTTTTGTGCTAGGTCTGTGCGATTTAATTCTATGAGTGACCGACTCCCTTTGGTATGTCTTAGTTAATTGAATTTTCTTTAACGTTTTCATTTTCGTTTTCGTTTTTTTTTTTTTTTTTGTTATTTCTTTACAGGCCAAATGTAAATGCCCCAATAGTCAGAAAACGATAACACTCGCGCCACCGCGTCAGGTTATCAGATTTTTTATCTTTGATTAATTTATTCCTGTCACTAAATCGTCATAAATTACATTTTGTTTTTACTCTCTGTAGCTCGTTATCTTCACATCTTCGATACAAGGCTGGTACGCGATGCCCTAGCGTCAGCGGTTAAGCAATATTCCTGCCAATATTTTTTGTAGTTTTACATGACGTCCTTGGCGATTTAAAAAAAAAAAAAACATAACAAACGAAAATAGGTTAATGTTTCCTTCTCAAAGAGCGGGAACAATTGGCTACGACATTATGTTACAAGCGTCTTAGTGTCCCAGCAGCACACCACTAACTAAAATATACAAAGCACCCCGGGGTTCACAAAAGCATCTTTACATTTTACAGTTTGAGCCGTAAGAAAGGAGGGTCCAGTGTTAAGTGGAATATGATTTTTTTTAGCTAACATTCCTGACTTCTGTCACTAATATGGAGAGGGTCTCGAGACAAATAAGAGATTTACGAGCGACCGAGCGGTCTCTGAAGATTTCTCGGTTCCAGACTTCGCACAAGCTGACCGCGTACAATGATTCGGTTCCAGATCACTTATCAACAAACGGGTATTAAGAGTTCCAAATGGCTTCTTAAAAACAAAAGACGCGACAGAAGGTTACATTTAAATTGTATTCATCCCCTGATTCATCTGACGCCAGGGCCGCATGTGCAGTTAAAAAGCAAAACAAAAAGTTAAGTTAAAAATCTGGACTTCATAGCACTAAATCAACGAAGCACAAACTCATCGATGCCAATCAACCAAAGTAACACGAATTAAATCAGACAATCAAGCTCTTTGCTATGTTTGTAATGTAACTATAATCGTGCAAAGATGTGGCAAAAATAATCAGCTGTCCTAAGGGTCAATAACTGGCGCAGTTATCGTTTTGCAATATGCCTTGTATTCTAGACGCCAAGATACATGCCGGCAAAACAAATGTTATTTTTGTTACCCGGCTATATTGATCCAGTTAATCTTTTAGGGACGTGTTGTTTGAGAAGGCCTAAGCCATAAACAAACGAGAAACTTAAAAAATGTGATATATAGCAGCGAGGTAAATAACTAGATCATGATATGAGGTCTAGGTATTGACTTAGTTTTAACTCGCTTTTGGTAATTAGGCAGAGCCCTCATCTATCAGAAGGAGAATCACATAGCAATAGATAAAATTTTAAATAAGTTTATAAGTTTTAGCTTCCTTATAACATTCTTAATCCGGAAGTTACTTCGTATAATTTTTGGCAGGCTACTCATAAATTGCTGTTGACGTATTTAGTGAAGCGGGGCTATTTTCGTCTCTGAAAATCTACTAAAAGGAACTTTGAGTATAAGCTAATATATTGAAACTTTTCGAGAGAGGAACAAAATGAACGACTTTCGGCGTATGAAAGTAGGCCAGCTATTATGTTTTTAATTACAATAGGTATTTCTTTCCATATTAAGTTTGGCGGCTGTTTTTTCCTTATCAAGAGAACTGCAAAACCGTTTGATTTGAGGACTAAAGCTTGGTAAGGAAAAAATCGCAATTATCCCCATCGCTATCATTTCCTCCTGTTTCCTTCTCTTGCACACTGTAATAATCTTTAGATTCGTCAACTTTGTTAAAGTCAAAGTAATCAACTTCCTGAAGCATCAGCTGTTCCAGTCTTTCAAACAGTTCCTGGAAACTCGGCCGTTCATCTCTGTCTTGCTTCCAACAGTCCAGCATCATGGCGTAACTGAGTGGAAGAACAAATATGCTATGTTAGTATATACCACACAAGTGAATAGTGCTTCCGCGCGCGCTGATTGGTTAACTCGGAGGTGATTAGCAAAGTACTATTCACCTCCGAGCAGCCGAAGGGAAACAAAATGGCTTCGCGCGCCGCTTTAGGTACCGAAAGTAATGTTTTGGTTCGCTAGTTATTCAACTTGTGTGGTATATACTAAAACAATTATTCACCTCAGTGTCGGTGAAATCCATAATTCCACCACTATTTACCTCCACTTCGGTGAATAATTGTTAATTATTATATGGCCTTGTATCACAAAGACTGGGAACTACCAAATTCGCGAATTTGTATAGGTAATCACATGATTTCGAGTGCAATTTGGGATAAATCAGCACGAGTATATTTTTCAAAGGCTAACCAAATTGCACGAGCCCGTAGGGCGAGTGCAATTTGTAGTCTTTGAAAAATTTACGAGTGCTGATTTATCCCAAATTGCACGAGAAAAATCATGTGATTACTTGTTAAAAATACACATACAAAAATTTCTCTGCAAGTGGATGACAAACAAGACGTGTTCGGTCGCTTACCTTTTCGAATCGTTGTTAAAACATTACGGAGTTGCCAAGCATTGTAAATCCAAATACTGCTACGGAATTTTAAAGCTCTCTGTCATGCATTATCAGGTGCTTTTATGCTCATTCAGTTACATGGGAATGAGCTGAAATGTGCGACTTCAATTCAGGCTTGTAATCTTCCTTCTTTACGAGCTGTCGCGAAAGAAAATCCTCGATTGGTAGCCTTCAGTAGTTTCGTAGAGCCTCTTTTGTGCTGCACAAACGTCCAGTTGCTAGTATATTAGTTTATACACTGATAATTTTCGTTAAACCGGTCTAACTTTGTATTAATTGATGTTTTTGTTCTCTAGAAATCCTCAGACAGCGGCCGCCATTTTGTTTGGCGCGCTTTCACGGCTTTCCTGTCAATCAACTTAATTTCAACTTTCTGCACTCAATTTCAACTTTCTGCACTGTTTGGGATTAATTGACGTGCTCTCAGCCAATGAGCTTGCTGAAATTTTTGCATGTGTATTATTAGATTGGCTAAAACCGATATTGACCGTGGTCTAGATTTCCCCATCTAGACCGGCATCTAGACCGGTTGCAATTACGTTGAGAAATTTTGCAAACAAAATTTGCAAAAACGTTGACTTCTTTTGGCTAAAAAAATAATAAATGAAAGAATCAAACAGCTTGACGCGAAAAAGGTAAAAGAACGAGCAAACTTTGGCAAATTTTCGTTCAGTTAACAGGCACGAAATCACACATCAGCTAGAGACGAATTTGCGAAGTAATTGCAGGGGCAGAAGTTAAAAGCACTTAACACGATTACAGAGCAACTAAAATACCTGTAAGAATATTCTATCAGTCGATAAAAGAGGCTAGAGAAATTGAAAACGTACCTGATATCGACCTTCTTTTGTTCAAATTTTTCCGTGGTCGCCGTTCAGACCTTCCAGCCCTTCAGGTGGTCGCACCGAAGCAAATTTTTAAAATGAAATGTTTTCTACTTTGGCCATATAATAAACATCTCATTATCCGAGCTTAGTCGGCCTGCATGGGAGAATCTTGACTTCGTTCGTGAGTACAGACCTCATTGCGTTCGGTGTGTACTCACGATCTCGGTCAAGATTCTCCCATACAGACCTCCTGCTTGGTTAATAAGAGCTAAATTATACAGGATCATCGATTCTAGAAACAGGCTTTAACGTTAACCACTATGCCTGTAGTTGCGTGAAGTACGTACAAAGGGCGCCCGTGCCCGCGAGTCATGCCGTAGCCATAATGCCTTAGAAATATTAACGCATAGCTCTCCTGTCTCTATGCATGCATGATTCTCCTATTCCTATTGTCATGGGGCTCCGCTCTGGGGCGCTTCGGGCCGCTGGAGCTCCAATATTAAATGCATGTATACTACTTACCCAATGCTATCGAATTGCATAACACTAAATATCAGGTTGTTAGGCACTCATAATGTCCTACTGAAAGTCCAAATATCTGATCTAAATTCTCACTCGGTCACTCCAGAAGTAAGCTGCGAAACCTGGAGGGTTTACTGTTCGCCCCAAAATGTTTCGTTTAAGATCGGTAATGAAATAATTACATATAATAGGGAATTACGCCATCAAAAAAGAAAAGCTGCAACCTGTGTAACAGTTACGCCATCTTGGATTTCTTTATTTTTCCATGACAGTCAAAAAACATTACAACGGACCTACAACTGAATAAGAAATACACCACTTACAAATTATCAGAGCACAAATCAGGCTTTTCCATTCGGTAACCAGTTTTCAGACGCCTCATGAGCTCTGCGTTACCCAACAGTGGATAAGGTGTGCCACCTATAAAGGTTGAAACGATACATCTTCGGTAAGACAACTCAGTAAAGACCTAATATAAGTTCAAAATATGGTCACATGCAACATGCAGTACAATCCGCACACTTATATTTCAATGAACTAATCGATTTTTATCTTTTTAAAATCTAACAAAAAAATCTAAATTTTCCTGCTTTATATGCAAAATATTCCGGGCCATTATAACCTTGAACTTGCTGAACACGTTACAATCAGATGGTATTAACATGTCGCCATTGTCTGCCTTTTTTGCTGCTGCTGTTGCTGCTGCAGTTTAGTTTCTAATCTGCCATGTTGTACGAACCTATCATCATTTAACTGGAAGGTACAGCAGTACGTAAGTGGTTAAAGTTACAAGTAAGTCGGAGCTACATCTTAAGTCATCAGGACGCTGCAAAATTTTATTAAGTAAACGTTTACCCCCCGAAATGCGACAACCTATTGCTTCAATTATACCAAAGAGGTTGCTTTTTGAGAGGAGCGCATTTTAAACGGTTTTAGCAGTATTGTACTAATAGTTACCAACAGTTGCAATCTCCCACATGACTATTCCGTATGACCACCTGCAAAACGAACATTTACATTTACATTTGCTAGTTAGTTCACAACTGCATTTTTTTTTCTTCCTGGGCACTGAGCATAACACATGTATCGTATTTTTCGTAGGTTTTCTTGATGTCTTTCTTATTCTCTCTTAGTCTTGTTTAAAATGCTCTATCGCCCGGTTTCTACCAGAAACCAATTTTTTTTCTTTTTGTTTTTACATTTCAAGATTTTTGAATGACAGAGTCTCTTGCTAGATGATCTAGTGAAAAGTTATTATTATTATTATTATTATTATTATTATTATTATTATTATTATTATTATTATTATTATTATAATATCATGGGTGACAAATTACTCCTTAATTTTGGCGCGAAATTTCAGCGCTAATTTATAATTTTACATGTGAAATTATAAAATTGCCATGGCAACGTTTCAATGTCTCAGTGGCAAGATGACGTACAGGCTTTTAAAAGATGATCGTAAAGCTTAAACTTTGCACATTTTCGCTTGAATTCCACCTTGGCCAGTTTGTTTGGTCGTGTTATAAACTTTTAGCGATAACATGAATGGCATTGAGCGGAATTTTGAGCGTTTTACACGGGCGTCGTTACGAGCCGGTTCGCTCATCACGATACAATAAACAAGTTACGAAACTACGACTGTAAGCGTAATTTGTCACCCATGATATTAATAGGTAACCAAATGGTAAACTCGTGAAATTAGGAAATAATTTCACTTGCGTTTTGTCAAAATTCTAATAATTTCCCTCGCCTGAAGGCTCGGGAAATTATTAAAATTTTGACAAAACGCGCGTGAAATTATTTCCTAATTTCACTCGTCACCATTTGATTACCCATACTTATTATTATTATTATTATTATTTATAAGCAATTAAGTTAATTGAATTATGACATTGAGAGCGAGAGTCGATTTGAGTGAACTTATTACCATTTGAGTCACCCATGCAAGCTGGTGCAAAACAAAAACCAATGGCGACTTGATCATGCGCATTTTTTGTGTATTTTCATTGGCTTATTGGGTTTTTTACATTTGTCGCATTTAGCTATTGTAATAGCTATTGTAACTTTGAATTTGCAACACTCAACTGAAAACCGCTCTAATTATGGTAACCACCGCTTTTAGGCCGCTTTCATGTGACCTCACGGCGGCCATTTTAGTGCACCAGAACAACAGACTTTTTCTCTGTTAGAAACTAAATTCCATTTTTATGCAAATTCTGCGCAGGTATTTTGTATTTTTTGGCCCACTTATATCGCATTGTCACTTACACGTCACTTTTAGAAGTGAAAATCTGTTTATAGAGAGACTCTGGGGCCATCCACTTGACTGGCAGTTTCTTCTGCTTCTGTACTTCATACACTTCATGATACACTTCTCGCATCAAACCAAAGTCTGCAATCTTGAGCATTTTGCCATGTCCGACGAGAACATTTCGTGCAGCGAGGTCCCTATGAACAAGGCCTTTCTGGGAGAGATAAAACTGAGGGACAATAGTGGCTGTTAAGGTATTACAATTAATGCCATGACAAGGGCCTAGTTTTCGAACCAATCCGCGTCGTGTGGACGCAAAGAACATTTAAGGAGCCACATTGGGGTGAAGTAATGTGGGATTACCTGTTCCTGTGTGCCAGCAATAAATGTAACTTCTGACTACTTATAGTGAGGTCAAAGGTGTTCTTATAAATTAAGATTAATTATTTCTTATGAAGGTTTTGTTTACCATGCCTCGTGCTATCTGCCAAGCGAATGACATTAGATCATTTGGATAAAACGACTCGCAATCTTCACTGCACTCGTCGTCTTCCTTTTCAGTTTGAGCATCTTCTTCCTGACCCGATTCCGAAAGAACTACCAAAGGTATGGCACATTCATCATGACAAGGTACTTCTGTCTGATCATAAGCCGACAAACACCTGGCGTGGTCTTGTAACATGTTCGCGCCTTCTGTATTTTCATCAGTGGCCTAAGAAAAAGAGATCAAATAAGTCATTTTTAAAGAGGACCATTGAATTGAATTCCACTGGACTGATTTCTTATTGATAACTCTTAACCCTGGGACGTACATGAGAGTTAGAGGGGGTGGGGGTGGGGGAGAGGTTTTTTCCTAATTTTGAACAGGGATTTACTTTATTGTTCTGAAACTTTTAGTGTCGTCATTCATCTCTTGCGGAAATTATGACTTGTTAACCATGTGTCTATGGTTTTTGACGGTACAATGGCAACGCGAGGTGAAAAAAGATCGCCATTTTCGCACATGCACTTCATTAGTTTTAACAATTTTTTCAAAAATTTGTACGATTCGTTTATTTTAACATTCCGTTGGCACTCTGGCGTAATTTTATATCAATTTCCGTTATTTTCTAACTTTCTAAGGGAATGGTGAGGTCTGAGATGGCGGATCAAAGATAGCGGTTCTGATGACGTCATATGACGTCATAGCCAACAAAAAATATGTAATTTCGTAGAGTAAGCTAATAATTTTGCTTTGCATTAATAGCCCGAAAACCTTAGTGCCAAGAAACCCCTTGTGCCTCGGTGGAGGTATGAATTTGCTTGTACGTCCACGGGTTGAAGGCAATGGCAAGTTCATTTGTCAGACACCCCGTCTCTTACTATTAATTAGAAATTCTTTGTATTACAAACACTTATTTTAGTATTCCAGTTTAAGTTTTCATCAATGAATACACCAAGCGATTGTGTTGAAGAAACTTGCTCAATGGCGAAAAAAGAAACTTCCGCCTTAGCCGGCACAATTAAGGTGGCCGAACTTATTTATTTACGCAATGGTTACATTTCTTCGATTTTTGGCACCAGAAAGGAAGCTTGTCCGAACTGTAAGAAAATAGTATTTATTTTGTAATCGATATGAACATATTTTAAAACCTCATTTCTACAAAAAATGTCCATAATTTAAAAACAGACGACAGGACCATACTTTATCAAACAAGCCTCAGAGTTTGTATCTGCAAGTTAAACCCACTAACTAAAACACAAAATTTGAAACCAAACGGTTAATAGGCAATCACGGTTTAAAATGTACAAAAGTGATTAAAGGTAAGCGGTTTGAAAGCAACATTAATGGAATTTCTAATTTACACCGGGAAAGATCTGAAAACCGACACATTTGTATATAATTGAAGCTTAAACAAATTATCACAATAAAATTAGACTTAAGCTAAGTGTATACAGTTACATTTGCTACCTCATATTTGGAGAAGGCTTGTAAACTGCAGGGCAAAAATTTCAAACCAGCACAATAATATCAGAAACGAACACGCCAGTTTCGTAAGCGTACTCCAGCACCACCAACATATGCAATATTTGAATTACCAGGGAAGATCAATCTCTATCTTCCTTCCGGTGTTGCTGTTAACAGTCTTTTATCCATCACTTAGTGAACTTGACCAGCTCTGAGCGCATTTTTGGTTCAGCTCAATTAATTTTTTCAGCCTTGGTCAGTTTCAGGAACTGTAGACAGTGCTTCAACTTTTGCTGTTGTCCGATAATTATATCATGTTCAGGTCGGCAATTATTTCGGATCGTTATGTTAACAGACTACCAACAAATCATTTGACATGCTGTAGATGCGTAAATAAAGCGAGAAATATTCACGACGATCTATGCTCTCAAGCACGCCTTCTTCGCGTATTTCATTCAGTTTAAAAAGTGAGCGAGGCGCCAACGATTTTGCCGCCTTTTCATACAATCGCTTCATTTAAATTCAAATAAAATGTCCAGATCATATTTTAACATGGAAAGAAAACTCAATGTAGTGTTCTAACAAATTTATACCACAAGTACCTTAACTCTCAAGGAACTGGAAATGTTTTTGCCTGACTTTTTGCGCAAGAAGGACTCCAAATCAAGGACAAAGGCAAACTCGTCTCCAGGCATAATCCGTGCGTATGTACGGGGCGTACAGAACGACCATATTTTCTCGGCTTGACGTGTTTACCAATCTGTATAGCAGGGGTGCTTCGCTCGCGCGCGCCGGAATCTTTACTTAAACATTTTCTCAAAATTATCCCGATGTAAGAATCAAAGAACGGTATTTTCTTTTCCTGCCAAAAACAACGACTCAAAAATGTAACCATTACGAACATGAAAAGGTTTGGATCACGTTAAGCGTATTAGAGACATTTTGTACCATTCCACACTCTTGTGGATATTTTAAAGGATTTGGTTGACTTTAAGTTTGATAATTACAATAATAGTGCCGCCCAGAAACAACCGTGCGGCTCAGTTCTACTGATCCTGATTTGGACTGATCAGTTCAGTGGAACAACATAATGCTTGATGCCTTGATTTGTCTTGCAAGAATCGAACGAAACATTTAGGG
Source organism: Meandrina meandrites (assembly GCA_963693305.1). NCBI lineage: Eukaryota > Metazoa > Cnidaria > Anthozoa > Scleractinia > Meandrinidae > Meandrina > Meandrina meandrites. The sequence goes on from OY855910.1 coordinate 12,604,540, forward strand.
GATTCTATCACCAACCATCTCACCCTACCCACCCTTCTATCACGATGCAGGTACAAATGTTGCTTATACGGGCCTTGCCAATACGTCACCTTTGTTACGTTATCTACAAGATCAATGGCAGTTACCAAAACAGATGGATTGTTCGGTACCGTTTTCTGGTTTTAAAGTAGTACACAAGGTGCTCTTCAAATTTCATTTGCAGCCTTGCCCTAGACCTAATAATAAAATGGCGATGAAAATGTTTTATCTATACAAGGTGCACCCTGTTTCTTATAACAATGTTTCCACCGGGTGATTTATTGACTCCGTTATTACCTGGGCAACAGTTGTTGTAACATGTTTTCTCCTTCCTGCATAGAGTTCCTTGTCTTCGACATCACCAGCGGAACTTTTGATCTAATCAAAGGTAATAACAAAACATTGCAGGCAATAAGCTGGCTATATATAAAGCAACCATAACAAGAAACCTTACTTAACCCCAGCTTTGTCCTTTTGGAATTGCTACACCTTTCAAGGTGAAGGTTCCACTCCAACCCTTCACATCTACAGCAATCAATCAATTAATCAATCAATCAATCAATCAATCAATCAATCAATCAATCAATTAATCCATCAATCAATCACCCAAAAAACAAGACAGCCAACCAACAATCCAGAGAACAAGCCAACCAGCTAATTAACTAACCAATCAATCACCTGACCATCCAACAAACCATTTCCGTATAAAAGCATTTCAAAACCAAATATTCGATCAAGCCTTGACCACCGGTACCAGTGCAATAGTTATAGTCGAGTGATATATATCTTGAAGCCGTACAGAAGAAATATCGTTTTTTCTTTTCACCAATAGAGCCATATTGGTAAGACATACGGCGACATTTTCCCCAGTACGCAGCTATTGTGCCGGAAGTATTTCATTCATGGTTGGGTTATTGGCCATATTAATTTCATACTACTTCATATTTGACAGAATTATGTGTGTTTTGCTCAATGAGGAAACCATTGCGGTTTATAATAAAGAGCGTGCATCTCGTTAGCGTCCAATCCTGGACATCAAGTACGGCCCTTGCGCTTGGTTAGATATATATGAATTTGGCTCCATTAAATACAAAGGCAAAGGTTTGACTTCAATATATTAGCATACCTGACTCCTCTTGCGTCTTAGCCAGTGAAGCAAGTCGCCATGAGCAACGTACTCAATGATCAGAAGAAGCGGTTTCGTCGTGGTCCAGCAGCCAAGAAAACTTAAAACATTCTGATGTTTCCCCACTTTCTTCATGAGTTCTATCTCATTCAGAAATTCTTTTCTTTGATCTTCGTTGGCGTTTTCTTAGGAACGAAAGAAACTAAATTATCATCCAATCTTTCGACGAGTTAAGACTTTGAACAAAAAATAATCTGCGCTTCCCCATGGCGCAACTCACGCTGACAAAAGGAGACGTGGGTCGCCATTTACGACATTTTTACTAAAAGCTCTAAACTTAGCATTACCGCCATAATCATTTGGTATTTCCTGAGACCCATTTTTTCGGGATTCGGTGCTTAACTAACGTAAATGTGGATAACAATCAGTGGAAGGTAGTTCATACTCACCATGCAGTTCCTTAACTGCAACAATGTTCCGCTGCTTTGTTTTACCAACAAAAGCTATATTGCTTTTAAAGAATTCAAACCCATCCTTCAGGGTCGCTTTGTGAACCTTTCCGAATGCTCCCTCACCCAGTTCTTCGAGAAATTCTATTCTGACTGGATGAATTTCGCACTCCTCTAAGAGTTGAATATCCTTGGCAACCCTGAATGAAATTGAACGTTTCTTGAATATATCTTTTGGTCTAGAAATGAACTGTTTTGAACATTCATAAATACCTAAATCTACATTTCGTATTTCAGCATCATTTATTCAATGAATAAGTGGAAATGAGTTGTCATCCTTAGACAAAGACATTAAGCATACCTCTTTGGCTTATGCTTCACTCTCTTTCGGCAGTGCCTTACACCAATGACCAGAAGAACGGACACCAAAGCAAAAAGGAAGACCAAGAGGACTGCTATGGGGGTATTGCTAACCACTGAAGAACCTACAAATATAAAGATAACCTATTATGATTAAGGTTTTTCTTTTCATCACTCGCAACGACCAAAGAGCAACAGGCTTTACAAGGAATATATTCGTGGAATCAGACTAATGGATCAGTACCTGATGCTGATGAGCCCTTGATATCATCCTGCTTGCTAGCACTCTCCGTCGTTGCTGATTGCATTATAGAAAGAACACCACTTCCCAGCTCGTTCCAGGCCTTAACCTGAAACTCGTAAGTAGTACTACAATTCAACCTAAGCTCTTGCTGATTGGCTGTTGAGTCAGTGATATTAATAACAGTCCAATTCTTGGCACCATTGGTTGTTTCTTTTTGTCGGTAACTGACGGTGTAGACGATTATAGGACACCCATTCGGAAGAGGTGCAGTCCACTTTAAAGTAACGTTACATCCTGACACCTTCCGGTCAACTATTTGTGGTCTGCCAGGGCGGTCTGAAAAGAAAGGTGCTATAATGCCAACATAATACGAAGACTAACATTATTAATATGATGAATATCCCGCGCAGCTTGTCTTTGATGACATTTTGCCAAATCTTAGTTGTTTGCGGATCACGGGAGGAATTTATTTGCACTACAGAGTGGACAACATAACAATAAATAACAATGAAACAAATATATTTAGTGTTTATGAAGTTATAGCCAGTCGCCATTGCAATTCCAAAAGTGACCAGAAGTGACGCATTTTACATGAGTGATATATAAAAGTCTATTTATTGCCGAAAAAGACGGTTTAAAGATGACAGTTTTACATGCATATATCTGAAGTAATAAAATTGACAATAAAAAGTTGGTTTGTCAAGATCATTGTATTGTTCATTAAAATAGAAAATGGACATACTGTTGCAAGACATACATCATCATTCCTTCATCGATTCAAGTGGCTTAGAAAGAAATGTGTTCATAAGTCATGACGCACAAGAGAGGAAGTTATTTTTAAATTAATAGGACTTTCATTATGATTGTAACAATTTGACCTATTCGAATCTAATGAATCAGAGTAACATGGTATACCTGCTTCTTTCGTTGAAACTTTAGAAACCTCAGATGGCAAACTATATCCAAGTTTGTTTTTTGCCATTACTCTCACTTCGTACTCTGTGTATTTCTTCAAATGTGTAAACAGACATGAAGTCGACAAGACCATTTCGAAGGATGTACAATTTATCCAAGGCTTTTTAGATCCGACTTTTCGTATCTGTGCTAAATAATTAGTGACGGGATCACCCAATGCCTGCCTTAATGATGGACTCCATGTCATGTTGACAGCGTTGCACTCTCTAAGAATGACCTGATTCAAGGTTGGCTTGTAAGGAACATCTATCAAACGCGATGTGAATGTTAGTACATAACCTAAAATATGCTTACAAAGAAAGGAAACAAATATTTGGTTTTTCAGGATAGTGTGTTTGAATAGAGGAGGGATGGTGGGGAGGTGAGGAAGGGGTGGGTAAGCACAACTCCTCATTTGAGTATTCCTTTACCCCAAGAGAAGACAAACACGATAACGACAAACTGTTATTTAACTCGCCTGTTTCTTTTTTTTTACATGGAAATAAAACGAAGGCGAAGCTTTTCAATACTGCGGAATTTCACTGAACGTATTTACGCGTGGAGGTGAATAAAAGTGTCCTTGTAGGTTTTGAATAAGTATCCAGATTTAAGTGTTTCGAAATCGGTAGAAATGATGCAAGATCTAGTTGCTAATTCATTAAATAGTGCTTATAATCTGGGATGGTTATGTGTTACCTTGCGCTGTTCTTACATGCCATGGATCAGTTTTCGCACTGCGTCCCAGCTTATTCCAAGCAAAGACACTTACTGCGTACTTGTTACTGTACTCAAGGTGCAGTTTGTAACTGGTGACATTTGTATCTGTGATGTTTAAATCTACCCATTTCTCTGTGATTGGCTCAATTACTCTGTAGTGAATTGAGTACATGGTAATATTGCAATCTTTATGATCCGGACGTGACCACATCACTGTAACATTTCTCCCAGTAAGTTCTGCTTGGTTGTTTAGCATCACTGGTGGGTCAGGTGGTCCTATAAGAAAAAGAGACTTTAGTGTAGGTTGACAGTAAGTTACACAGATTCATCTTCAGGAAAGATGCAATGCTGTACATCAGCACCTTTTTACTTTTATCGTAAATTACTCCTCTGCATGATTGCAATGTAACGTCTTTAAAAATGGCACATGGGTTCGTCAGTGGCAAAGTCAAATCAATTAATATAGACATCCACTCATCCTTCATCAGCTTTCATCAGTAGCACCAGCCGGCCAATTAGCCAATTAGCTAACTACAAATCACTGATCAACAATACGTTATTTATCTGTTGTTACCTTAAAGTGATACTTAATATACCTACCTATAACACCTGTCGTTACTGTCTCGAATGTCCAATCGCTTGATCCCTTCTGGTTTACAGCCTGGACGCGGATATCGTAGTCAGTTTCGCTTAAAAGGTCTTTGAACAAACAGCTACAATTTGTAAGGAAGTTTGTACAGTTACGCCAATCATCACCTCTCTTCCTTAACTGGGCTTGGAAACCAGTCACAGGGCCTCCACCGGAGTTGAAGGGTGAAGAATCGCAATTAACTTCAAATGCGCCACATTGTTTTGTTTTGACCTCCGTAAACAACGGTTTAAACGGAACACCTATAACCACAGGTTAACACACAACATAAAAATACACTTACGGCATTCGATATCATCGCAACAGCAAATACATTTTTATTTATGAAATTGTACACTTATCTGTTAATGTGCTTATGCTGCATGCCGCACATTTATATGAATTTAGTGTCTGGATCTAATTATTATAATCCAAGCTGAGTGTTATATCTTAGCTTTTCTTCTGAAACTTATTTTATATTTTGCGTGCAGTTGAATATAAACCTTACTCTTTTTTTGACATTATAGTCACAGTAGGATGCGGTACCTGTATCAGTTAGCACAGATAGAACTAATTTGTCGTTGAACTCGTTATGCCCCCGCTGATTCCATGCCATAACCATGACGTCATACTTCGCGCTACAATTCAACCAAAGACGATACTCGTTCGTGTTTGTGTTTGTCAAACTAATTATTTTCCACAAGCCTGTATTAGTTTTTGCGAACATAGATTCCCTGAAATGAATCGTGTATTGAGTTATCGGGCAGCTGTTGACTGAGGGAGTGGTCCATGAAAGCTTAACGCTGCATCCAAATGGAGTAGCAGTTACCCTTAACATCTTGGGAACATCTGCAATGAAAATGCCAGCAAACACATTATGGGTAGAAAGTTGGCTTCTTTTTGGTAACTATATTTACATAATGACGTACGTACCATGGTGACCCCACCACTAGAATTAATCCCATCATCCACAGCGCGCTACTAACTAGCTATAGCCTGTTGCTATTTCAGTTGATGGGATGCTCGCCAATTGCTGCTTCCCCCTACTCTAGCTATCCCCCTATCCTAGCGAACCACCTACCCTAGCTATCCGGTGGTAAAACATCGAAGTGAACATGCTAGAGACATGCTAAAATATTCTTGGTCGAAGAGAACCCCAGAAAAAAGGAATGAATAACAACAGTCAAGAAGATCGAAGGGAGAATGGAAAGGAAAGCTACAGTTAACAACAGCAGACCAAGCCCAGTAAAGATGAAAGCACAACAAGAGTATTCAACTACCAACAAGGAGGTAAAGAAAATGGTACGAGAAGATAGACGTAGGTCCATGAGGGAACTGGCAAAGAAAGCAGACAAAACTGCTTCCAGTGGAAATATGCAATATTGTTTGACACAACAAAAACGTTTCTGGAGGAGAGGTGTCATCTGAACAACCAGTGCTGAGAAGAAAACGAGAAGATACCATGTAGAATGTAACCAACAACTAAAACGATGGTCTAAAAACTTTGAGAAGCTACTAAACAGGCCAGGACCAGAGAACGTCCCTGCTTTATCCAAGCCGAAGAAAAAAATGTCCCTATCACCTGTGACAGTTTAACGAAGGACGTGACCTGGATGATGAGATTCCACAAGAGGCACTAAAAGTATCTATCTATTCCAAAATGTATGGGATGGGGGAGAATTCTTAAAGGTTGGAAAGAGAGACATTTGATCAAGAATCCAAAGAAAGGAGACCTTAGACAATACGATAATAGTCTACTTTTTGCAACAGGAAAGGTTCTCAATAGAATTATTCTGGAGCGGTTGAGGTCCTGCAATGACCAGATAGCAACACTTGGTATTATTCTTTAACAGTACTGTTGGAATGGAATTCGTTACTATAAATACACTTTGTGGACTAGCTACGAAAAGGTATTTGCTAGCCAAGGTTGAGATGCCCTGTGGAATTCCTACAAGGTATGTCAGCCTAATTATGAACGCGCGATAGTTGAAAAGATTCATATGCCGAGTAGTACACAAGGGTCAAACGACTGGGTGGTGAAGTCTACAACCAATAGGAAGATTTACGGCATACAGTGGACACTCTGAAACCAGTTGGATGACTTCCATTTCGGCGATGATTTGGCACCCCCAGCTACCGGCAAAATTAATGCAGGAGAAGTTATCAGACCTACTTACTATTTATTTTCAGCTTATCAGTCAAGTAAATCCTTAAAATAAACACGAGCTGTGAGGAATTTCTAAGAGTTGATGGACTATTATAATTACTGGCATTAGAAGAAGTAAAGTGTTACAAAGCAAGGAATTATAGTTACTAAAGAACTTGAAACGAAAAATGTCAAATCTATGAAACGAAAGGCTCGGACAGTTTTCGTTCAACCCGGTAGCATCTGGAAGACAAAACACCAAGATCCGACTTCTTAACGCAAAAGTGAAGTCAGTTCTCATCTATGGCGCCGACACATGGAGATTCATCAACGCTATTACGAGAAAAATACAGACATTTATGTCAGTGACTGACATAAACGCTTCTGAATATCAACTGGCCTGAAGTCATCTGAAATAAAGATCTCATTCAAACCAAGCTGCGCTTTGTTTCTCTCATAATAATACACATGCAAAAATTTCAGCAAGCTCATTGGCTGAGAGCACGTCAATTAATCCCAAACAGTGCACAAAGTTGAAATTGAGTGCAAAAAGATGAAATTGAGTGCAGAAAGTTGAAATTAAGTTGATTGACAGGAAAGCCGCGAAAGCGCGCCAAACAAAATGGCGGCCGCTGTCGGAGGGTTTGGAGAGAACAAAATCATCGATTAATGCAAAGTTAGACCGATTTAATGAAAATTATCAGTGTATAAACTAATATACTAGCAACTCGACGTTTGTGCAGCACAAAAGAGGCTCTACGAAACTACTGAAGGCTACCAATCGAGGATTTTCTTTCGCGACAGCTCGTAAAGAAGGAAGATTACAAGCCTGAATTGAAGTCGCACATTTCAGCTCATTCCCATGTAACTGAATGAGGATAAAAGCACCTGATAATGCATGACAGAGAGCTCTAAAATTCCGTAGCAGTATTTGGATTTACCAAGCTTGGCAACTCCGTAATGTTTTAACAACGATTCTGAAAGGTAAGCGACCGAACACACCTTGTTTGTCATTCATTTGCAGAGAAATTGTTGTATGTGTATTATTAACAAGTAATCACATGATTTTTCTCGTGCAATTTGGGATAAATCAGCACTCGTAAATTTTTCAAATACTACAAATTGCACTCGCCCTACGGGCTCGTGCAATTTGGTTAGCCTTTGAAAAATTTACTCGTGCTGATTTATCCCAAATTGCACTCGAAATCATGTGATTACCTATACAAATAACAGTATTTTGCTCATATTTTGTAGAATTCGAATTCCAAAATGAATTAGGAAATAATGCACTTACCTATAAGTATAGGTAATCACATGATTTCGAGTGCAATTAGGAATAAATAAGCACGAGTAAATTTTTCAAAGGCTAACAAAATTGCACGAGCCCGTAGGGCGAGTGCAATTTGTAGTCTTTGAAAAATTTACAAGTGCTTATTTATTCCTAATTGCACGAGAAAAATCATGTGATTACTTATTAATAATATACATGAAAAAAGGGACAGAGAGAAAAAGAAAACCAGTTGAATTTTGACACCGCGCGCCTTTTCTGATTTTTCATTCAATTGATTGGTTGAAGCACAGCAAACACATGTCAAGTTCAAACTTTCACAAGAGCGAAATATTCAGATTCATTCAGTTGTACTGTAAACTTGGGAATTTGTGGTTTTTCAAACGTTTTTGAAGCACAACTCGGTTAACAATGACCGACTAAAGACAATGTACATATTAGACTGTGAAAGCTCGGTGTAAACTGAAGAATTGGACGGCGGCCGTTTTGGAAACCGAGATGTAAGCTTCGAGCGGCCAAAGATGAAAGAAACCTGGCAGTTGATAAATGCAAAAAGCCACCACAAACTACAGATATGTAAGTGCTTCTGGCGTTTTGGCACCAAAAAATTCCTACTGTCATAGCACGTCCACTTCTTCTTCGGTTGAACTTCGCGCTTTTATAGTTGGACGTTTTCCCATGACAGACCGGCGAAGAACTTGGTCGGCGAAGAACTTACTTGCCGGATTGAAAAACTTGTATCCTTGTTTATTTATATGCCTGTCGAGTGTAGCTATTATCATTCTGTAAGCGGTCTGGTTCCAAGACAAGTCGTCACTGTTTTGTCCTTTTACTTTAGGGCAGAACTGTTAGTTCGGCTTGCCGGCTCGTTTTGCTCTATTTTGTTGGCGATATTTTTTTCTCTTCGCTTGACGTTTTCCGTACATTTAGCCAGAATGAGGTGCTAATAATTGTATTTGGTTTCTTAGAACTATCTTTTAGGTGTTTTACTGTTGTTTACCTAGCGAAAACCCCGGTCGTTGTTTTCGTCCGCGTCTATTTGTAATTTGCACTGGTGTTACACTTTTCGCACTGGTGTTACCTCTGAACTGCAGTCAGTCTCAGCCAATCAGAATCGAGTAATTTTTTCATGTATATTATTAGTTGTATAACAAAACAAAAATGTTATTTGCTTTTTTAGAATATATTAAAAAGTATCAGCAATAAAAATGGCAACAGAAACGCCACCATTAACAGCAGAACTAATAGTAACAGCAATTAACATGAAACAAATACTGGTGGCTTCCTTTGCTTATAGCTAGTAGTTCACTCATGTGGTCGCACCTGCAGTAGTCGTTAACTGTACTTTTGCTGGAAGACTAAAGCCCTCAGAGTTTTTGGCGCGAAGGCTGACTTCATAAACTGCATTAATCATAAGCCCAACAAATGTGTATGAAAGATCTTCACTTGAGAGGTTAAATATTTGCTTGAAATCATCGCTGGGTGAATTTAAGTTTATCTCATATTCAGTGATAGGACTGATAGCAGATTTCCAACTGAGTGGTGAACTCCAATCCACTTTTATGGCACGCCCACAGTTGATGGTTTCCGAGCTCACGATTGTAGGAGGTGGTGGTACTTTAGGATTCACTAGTAATTAAGCAGACTAATCGTATTAATACCATAAGTAACTTTTTCCGCTTCCCTCAAAAAGTGAAAGACGTGTTGTGATGTATGGCATGGTGTGGTGTGATGTGGTAAGGTTTGGTGTATGGTGTGTGGTCGAGTGTGGTGTGGTTAGGTGTTGGAAGGTGACGTGGGTAAGGTTAGGCTATTTAGGGTGGGATCAGGTGTGGTGAAATGAGGTGAGTTGTGTTTAGGTGAGGTGAGGTCGGGTGTAATGAAGAGATGACGTGGGTAAGGTTAGTCAATTTAGGGTGAGGTGAGGTGAGATGAGGTGAGGTGAGGTGAGGTGAGCTGAAATAAGGTAAGACACTGCAAATAACGTGACACTCTACTTAAAATTGGAAACTTACCAAAGTCATAAAACGGAATCTCTATTTCTGCAAGGGCTATGTTAGACAACTGCAGCGCACATATGTATTGCCCCAAATCTTCGTTTGAAACGTTTCTAATGTGAAGAATGACTGAACCTCTTGACTGCTGACAGAATTTGGGAGGCTGGTAGTGGTAAAACACTCTGTACTTTTCATTCTCCTCGATTACTCTTTCTTGAAACTTCCACTGCCACTGATAGGAATTTAACTTTTGCTGATCCAAACCGTTAACCTCACATCTTAAAGTCGCATCTCCACTTGACAAAATTCGCGGAGGTAATGCATTTAGTTTAAAAAGTTCAGGTGGGCCTACGATGAAAAATGGTGGGGAACCGTATTCATTAATTAAATTTCCTTTTTCAAGCGACGCGAGTGCATGAAAGCAAGAAATAATTATCATGTTCATTTAGAATCAAAGATTAGCGTTTAAGCATGGTGTGGGAAGTCAGATTTTGAGGTGGATCTCCTAACCTAAGTTTAACGATGGGTATCCGGAAATTGGTGAATCTTTGGGGTTGGGAGGGGAAGGTATTGTGTTGCTCACTGGAGTGAATATGAAAAATTGCGGATACCGTAATCCACATGACCCGCTTGTAGTGAGCGTCAGTGATTACAGAGATCGTTTGAAGTACATCTGCATATCAAGGCTAATATAATGTATGAAGTTAAAGGCTAATTAAATTTATAAAATTCAGTGCGAAAATCGTTCCTTACTTACTTAAAATTTTGGTTATTATAATAACAAAATAAAACAACAAAAATGGATGTATTCATACAAGTGAGTGAGACTTGGATATTGCGCCTGGACGTGTGATACTTGTTTGTTGCTTCGCAGGTGAAATTCCCAACATGTTTAATATTAACTTCGGAAAAATGAAGCAACATAGTAATCTGTTCTCCTTTCTTGTCAACCTCCAGTGAAGTAGTTTGGTTCAAATCGCCGTTCTTAAGTTCTTTGCCATTCACCAACCACTTGACTGCTGGAAGAGGGCACCCTGATACTATGCAGCTTAACGTAGATTCTCTACCAGGAAAAAGCGTTCTGGCATTCTCAGCTAATCGAATCGATGGATTATCTAGAACATGAAACCCAGGAATAAATCATTGCTTACCGCTCCCCCTGATAGTGTGAAGTGTCAGCGAGTTAGCCATCTCCCTTAGTTATTGGATTTAAATACCTCAAAAGAAAATCAATAAACCGACATTGCTAATGGCACAGCATGTTAAGAAAATATAATACCAAACGCAATAGTGTTGATGTCTAAAGGATTTGAATTATTTTTTTCTATTGCAACACACACACAAAATACTTGCAGTGCAGTTACTTTCATTAGTTACGATACAATTTCTTACATTACTCTTCATTTACTTGCATTAGTTACGATACAATAACTTGGATTACTCTAAAAAGGCGATGATTAGCACTTCTCACAGAACATTTACTTGCAATGCATAGCATTACCTATACTTGCAGTGCATTAGTTTCTTACGTTATTTAAACTCTTACAAATATATTACAAATTTTTATGTAAATAGCTGCTCTGCTTCTAGTTATATAGTTTCATTACTTTGAGATTGAGCAGTTTAGCGCAATTCGCAGAAAAACATGTTTAGAGCAATAAACATGCACCAACAGTAACAGAAACTAACAGGTTTGTACCTTCATAGATAAATAGTCGAGGCTTAAATATAATTATGAACAAAGTCGACAAAAAATTCTGAATATAAACAGGCTAGGGAACACAGGGGCGACGCTTCATTGAATTGCAAATGGGATGAACAACATTTAGTGAAATAATTCTTCTGGACAATTGAAAACTGCTTCCATTAGCTTCCAGGTGTACACCACAGATAGCTTTCAAGTTTTTTGCGAAAGCTTCCCAAAATAGGTGGACATTCTTTCTTCTTACAAAGCAATATGTAGTGCCTGGCTTATAGAAAACAGAAGCTGATGGATTCGGAAAGAATCCGTTCTCAGTCCTAACGCAACATTGCTAACCTGGGAATAATTATCAGGGGTAATTTGGCAATTTTTTAGACACGCTACAAGGCTTTCCCCAAAGGGTGCACTTTTGGAACAATTCCAGAAGAGGTGGATGAACTCATCTTTTCAGAAAGAACACTGTTTTTTTTTTTTTTTCTTGTATTCCTGTTTTTGTCAGGAACTGGTTTGCTGGTATCCACCTGTGCAAAAGTTTGAATTGAAATTCCTTGAGTCTTGTGCTTTTTTGTAGACTAAAAAAAAACTACTTGGAAGTTGAATTGAATTCTTACCAATTGCGGACAGAACTTTGTTGACTAAGTTATCCGCAATATCAACAATAGGTAAAAAGCTGTACGCAAGGATCACGTCGTTTTTCCTTTCCGTAATCTCAAACAGCTCTAGTGGATCTACACCTCCTCCAATACCGACAGCGAAAATACGAACACTTTTTTGCTTTAGTGGTTCAGAGGCATTACTCACAGGAACTACGTCTGGGAACACGGTAGTTTTGCCATCAGTTATCAAAATGGCAATCATCGGTACGTTCTGGCGACGGGAGAGTGTATCATTGGTGAAGATGTACTCCGATGAAAATATTAGAGCCTTGTCCGTTCTTGTAACTGATTTTTTCCAAGGCAAGTTGTCGATGATAGAAAGAAAACTCTGCAGTTTAAATTTCTGGGAAAAATCCAGCTTCGCAGAAACGTAGTAACTGTATAACACTACCGCAACTTCCAATTGGCTCACGTTTCCTACAACGCTTGTCATGACCTCCTTAACAAACGTCTTTAACCTTCCGTAATTTGTCTTCCCCCAAGATCCACTAGAATCTATTATGAAGGCTATATTTGCTCCATCGCTGTGTTTCTTGGCATCTGAAAACAACAAAAACGTAATAATATAAAGTAAGGCAACATCTTTAACATTTGAGTAAATCAAACAATAACTTCATTTTGGCACGGCAATGTGCACCATGCTGAGCTGGGTAAAATTTTGGAGAAGCTTAATGTACCAATCGAGCGTTGTTATTATCCTCTTAACAAGGGACCGTCATTCTCTTGGTTAATTAATACGGAATTTTGGAGCTAAATCCTACGGAATGAATTTTTCAATTTTATGGTTCATTGAAGCCTCTAGGCTGACGAGGGTGCCATCGCCAAACACTTTTTAAAATTAAATGTTGACAAGGGTATACTCTCTTGATGTTGATAATGGGCTAAGCACTTAAATTTATTTTAAACTTGACTTGACATTTCTTTGGCAACGTTAACTATACCATGGGACTTTCACGCTTGTAATTTACATGTTGGACCGTTGTTTTATATATTAGGTTTCCTACACCAGAAATATAAATTTTGGCTGTTCAAGAATCTGTTAAAATCCGTGACAAAGAATACAAAAACAATGGAGACAGATCACAAGCAAAGGGCGAGGCGTCGACCCTTAAGACGGGCAAACTCCGTTACCAAACTGTCAATATCCACGTTCTTGTGTTTATGTATATGAAGTATTGCTAGGGAGCTCAATCTTTCGTCCGTCGTCGTACTTCGCAGAGGAGATTTTAATCTCTTCATACTACTGAAGCTACGTTCGGCAGTGCATGTTGACACAGGGTACGTTAACAATGTTACGAGAGCAACATATACACCAGGATAAAATTGGGAGTTTGCGTGGTCAAGAGTTTCAACCAAAGACTGCCGCGTCACATTCGGATCCATGCCACTCCATTTGTGCTTCCATCTTGTGACTTCGGTTTTAAACTCCTCCTCAGAGATTTTCATGTCACTGCCGTAATAGCTGAATATATCAGCAATTGCTCTTTCTGTTAGCAGTGGTTAGAGCGATGAGCTTCCCCAACTTTATCATATGTGTGTACTCTGTGTCACGAAACACACGAAAACGCCACAGAAGCTAGTAATCACGCTCCCCAAGTCGCGGAGATATTCATTGGATTCTCTAACACTAGGGCTTCACCGTTTGACCTCGCAAGAGGTATATTCCTAATCTCCATTGACGGCAAATACGTTTTGTTCTGAAGCCACACGTCATGGCATTGTAACCTCTCCTTCAAGAATACCTCTGGGGCTGGGGAAACTGGTGAGGCTGGCTGACCTTGAGGGAGGGGTACATGAGGCGTTTTTTTTTTCTATTTTTAATTACCACTCAAATGCATCTTGCCATTAGTGGCCAGCACTGAATTTATTAATGCTTGGATAAACTGAAATAATAAAAAAAAAGCCCAAATATGAAATCATCAGCCAGCAAATTTAATGAGAAAAACGTTTTTAGGCAATTCCGAAAAAAAAAAATTTCTCAGATGTCAGCTGTATGCGCGGGCGTACGGGCGTATATGGACGCTACGCCCCTGTCAACGTAGTTTTGTTATGCCCGATGTGGATACAAACTTTTTTGTATGTTTAGTTTTGGAATTTAGTATCCATTTTAGTAAGTCATGTGAAAACAGTTTAGATCTTAGGCAGATTCCAGTCGATACAATTTCACGGACTAAAATCGACTTTTTCAAACACTTAAATTGCAAAAGCTTTTTTGGAGAGCGGAACTGAAAATAGTGAAAAGCCTGAAGAAAATAATGCAATTTCGTCCACCATTGTAAAACGAACATGTTCATCTCAATTGTCACGCACTTTAGCTTGTCCCAATGTTTCATCGTTTCTGCTTATACTGCTGCTCATACTTGATACTTGATACTTAGCTCTTATTAACCGAGCAGGAGGTCTGTATGGGAGAATCTTGACCGAGGTCGTGAGTACAGACCGAACGCAGTGAGGTCTGTACTCATGACCGAGGTCAACTTAAGTGCAACCGGTCTAGATGCCGGTCTAGATGGGAAAATCTAGACCGCGGTCAATATCGATTTTAGCCAATCAAATTCGCGAATTTGGTAGTTCCCAGTCTTTGTGAGACACGGCCATATAATAATTTCTCATACTTCATCGATCATGCAAAATAGTCGTTGTCTCAAAGAGTCCTTTGCTTTTTTTCTGTTTTAGTAAGAAGTTGTTTTTTGATGAAGAATCTAGTTCAAAATCTTTACCGTTTTGTATTCTGAAATTGTTTCGATTTGTTGAAACTAACTTTGCAGACTGTCATTTTGTAAAACATTTGAAATCTATTAAGGCGGATTCAAGGTGGCGAACATTTGGACAAGTATTATGTTTTTGCTCTTTGAAATTGTGTCAATTTTTTTCAAAACAATTTTGGACACTTTGTCATTTTGTAAAACATTTGAAAGCCATTAAGGGAGATTCAAGGTGGCGAACATTTTCAAATATATGGCGTAATTTGTGCGCGATGTGACGACATAATTACCACGTAATTGCCACTAAATTGAATATTTATGTATGCTTCACACACCATATAAGTTGAATTTCTTTTAACGCCGGAGTGAATGCTTTTGGATAAACGCGCAATCCCGCCTAGGTGTCCGGTTTGTCCTTGTTTGCACTATATTCGTGTTGTTGAAGCATACTGTTGCATAACAATCATTAGTTTAAAATTTTACTTGCAAATGTGACAATTGTGGTTGATTTTATTCGTATTTTCAACTATCTTCTCGGTGTTTGGAAATGTGATGAAACACTCTCCTTCGTGTTTGATATATTATTTAACGAATCTGATTTAACTTGTGGAAAGCCCTATTCTTGCGCTAACCGAACTCCTCGTGGATTTTGGACACCGGCCACGACATGGTCAAAGATAGTTCAATATAGCCCACTACCAGAACCAAACACATTTCAGGATCTCCAGGAAACTCGTTGTTGTTGTTGTTGTTGACCGTTGCTTAAACCGGAAAGGATAATTGCTAAGGCGAACTTCAACCACGTTGGATCTTACCGTCGGCCTTAATAGTCTGGCACGGATATCTCAAGGATATTTTTGTTTTACTAAAGTTACGTTTCATTTACATCATTCTTTTTACTACAAAGCCTTTTTTCAAGGATATGTGCAACTTTACAAGAGATCGTGGCAGGTACATTAGTAAAGAAAACGTGTCCAGCTTTTATTCATGTGATCAAGTACAGAATAAACATTACACCACTTGCTTTGCCACGTTTTGATCAAATTAAAAAAAAAGTTTTTAAAAACGCAAACTTAAACTAGTCGCTTTGCATTCCTACAGTAATACTGTCACAGTGGTCACAGTGGTCTTGTAGTTCTATACAAGATAACGACCTTCGCTATCGCGCCCATGGAATAATTGTTATACCCACCTCGTAACGACTACTGTGTGTTAATCAGAACGAACCATTATTCGTCAATAAAATCGCAATGCATTAATTTTTCGCCTTAGCTCCTACTTTGGCAAATAGTACGTAACTTTAATATTCCCATACAATTGTCAGTTTTGAAATTGAGGTACGTACCTGTAGTAGAGAGACATTGGATCATATAGCAGCACAAGAAAGTGACGAGAATGTGAAAACACCTCATGGTTTTCGAAAGTAACAAATCAAGCAGCCTGCAAGAATTAAATTCATCTGTCAAAAAGGAATAATATTCACCAAACCAAAAGGACATGTAAAAAATGAATAACCGAGGAAAAAAAGATGGATATAGCTAGAGGTTCATCACCTTATGATAAAGTCAAGTTTTTTAACGTTTGTTTTATGACATGAAAGCTGGTAAACAAGCAATTAGCAGTTTAACTGTAAGACCTTAATTCGCCAGAAAGCACTGGAACGGTCGTGGAGTACTCTGGTAGAGACTGGGAAGATCGGCAGCACCTTGGAGCAAAGCGGCTCAAGAAATTGATTTAGCTTAACACTCCGTCCGATCCATACCTTTTAGAACTCATTACAGGAAGAAAACAATAGGCAACTGTTTTTGTGAACAAGCAGATACAAGTGGCAAAAACTACTCTCCCTTTAAGACATAAGTACCATTATCGGTTCCATAAGGTAAAAACAAATTAAATTGAAATCTAATAGCAGCTAAAGATCAATTGTTTAAGTCCAAAATGACGCTTTAAATTTTTTAAGAAAGTAGTGCGAACAATGTCATTTTTTCCGACGACTTTTATTGTTTCACACGACATATTGCTTTGACGAAGTGTTCGAGTCGCCTTTAATTCACAAGGCGCGATATCTATGGAAGGACATAATTTGCATAATGTGTTTAAAGGTACTCTCAGTAAATTGGCTCAATAAAGGAAAACCACCACTAGTTTATTTTTACAAATTTGCCGGTTATTCAATTTTTGTTAAAAACTTAGTCGTGCTCTTTTGGAAATCCGCAAATCTGATTAGTTCTCCACTGCATTCTATTTAACAATTAGACAGCGAGCCCGAGTTTTCTATGAGCGATTTGTCAATGAGGCACAGCCGAGTTGACAAATCGCTCATAGAAAACGAGGACGAGTACTTAGTCCACTTATATGATGCCTGCTGTTCCTTTTAACTGCGCGATCCATTAGGCGAATTAGATAAGGTCCGATCGCACGCACATTGCTCCTTAGGAGCCAGTTGTAGGTTTTGGACTGCAATCCTTTTGGAGTTTCTATTAAAACAAGCAGAATTCTCACCCTTATTTTCTATGAGTAATAGTCGACTCGGCTGCACCTCGTTAACTATTCGCTCACTGATAGAAAACTCGTGTTCGTATTAGTACAATTCAGTTAAGTAGATAAAAGGCAAAAGCTCTCGTTCTTACCTTCCTTTTAATGACACTTTGCTATACGGAACTGATCTAATAAGCCTAATGGATCACACAGTTAAAAGGACCAGTAGACAAATTATTCTTATAAGATTGCTAGCAGGGCCACGCAATCCAAAAATAAGAAGAATATTAGTGCACGCTGAGAGGGTGAGCCTGAATCGCTTCGCCAGAATTTTTTTTCTCGTGCCAGTGGCCCGGGAGTTAGAGCGGGATGAAACTATGTTATAAAACAATTGGTGCATATCTTAGGTGTGAGCTATCGAATAATGGTGAACGAGGGAGGTTTGGAGAGCACTCAACGAGTGAGAGTTGTTTTTGGCCACTGCCAGGAGCGACTTTTACGCTTTTTTCTCGCTCTCAAAACTTTCTGGGCGCACCATACCTCAAAAGTGCTCGCTTAACCGCTTAACTATGAAGTAATTGTTAAATATAAAATGTTAAAACGTACCATTACCTAAATAAAAGAGTTTTCTTTTCAACGGTACTTAGTGGGTGGAAATGACGTTATACATTTATGATTGATTCGTTATGTGAAGTCAAATCAACCTGCCAACTGAAGGACGTCAACCAACAAATTAAAACGTCAAGGAAAATCAAAAGTTCTTTTACGTGCTAACATCGTAAATTTGAATGGCATTAAACTGAATTGATAATTATGAAGAGGCTAGATCTATCCGTTTCAGTTTGTCTTCTCAAATGAATCAGGGAGTGTTTTAAAGCGGAGCTCCAGCAGCAAAAAGTAAAAACACTTTCATTTAAGTGCCTTTTTATCCTATATCTTGTCCTAATGGCCTAAATATTGGTTATCCAGATGTAAAGGATCATTTCGCTTTATCTCATTCAAAAGTTAACGTTTCGATTTTGAGGTATATAAAATTTTCACCTCATCGAGATAGAATTTTTTGTTCAGCTTTTGCATACAGTGTTTCTCCAATAGAGACTTCCTGTTAACCGTAAAAAAAAGATGTTGTGTTTTTTTTTTTGTTCTAGATATGTCCGATATTTTTTTTTCGCGGTCTCTGTAATTTTCTATAGATGATCGACTTCCTGTGGTAGGTCGTAATTACCTGTCGTGACTTTTCTTTAACGTTTTCTTTTTCGTTTTTACGACTGTTTTTGCGTATTCAAAACAGGAGTATAGTATGTGAAGGAAACTTGATGGTCAATCAGTTCAGTTTCGTTTGTAATTCCGCTGAACATCACGTCATTCACGCAATATATCAAATGAAATTTAATTTTCAAGAGTTTATACAACGCTTAGTAAATACGCTAAATACGGGAAACAAATCAATAGAGAGCAGAGCATTAGTGTTATTATACATTGTAGTCACTATCTGTCTTCTCATTGGCTATAAGCCAACAGTTCATTCTGGGAATAATCATTAGTGATTAATTTGCTAGCAGATTATTCACTCATCTGTAGGTTGCGCGCAATGCATGATTTCTAAAAGCAAAGTCAAGTTCAGTGAAGTAAAAACATGGCGGGCGGTCGTCGATTTACTTCTTCGACCGAGCAAGAAATTGAAAAATTGCTGGAAGATGAAGACTCGAAAAACACAAAAAGATCGACTAAAGTTGCGAAGGAACTGTTCCACGAATACCTAAAAGAGAAAAATATTCAGGAGCCGGACGACAAAACGGAATTAGCACACGTATTGAAAACTGTGTTCTTTGTGACTGTGCGTTTGTGGTTATCTTCTTTAAAACAATGTATAATAAAACAATTATTAGATTCGGTTTTTGTGATATCCGGAATAGTCAAGGTCTTGATTATTCCGGATATCGCAAAAACCTCATCCAATAGCTTAATGATACAGGTTAGAAATCGTTCGTCGTAGGCACATAAGACCCTTTGATTTTTATTTTCTTTACAGGCCAAATGCAAAATCGTCATGAAGCATTTCATGACAACGGCATGTACTAAAACCCGAAACAACGAAACGAAATCACGGAAACGAAACGATCGAAACGACCGAAAAGAAACCGCCGAAACGAGCAAAACGAAACAAAATCGCCAAAACAAGGAAACCATTGCTTTTAGTAAGAGCTAACCGAAAACAGGCTAACCTGGGTGTTTTTCAGGCTAACCTGAGCGATATTCAGGCTAACCAGAGTGCTATTTATGCCAACCTGACTGCAAGGTACACTTCGGTTAGCCTGAATGGCACTCCGGTTAGCCTGTGAATATCACTCAGGTTAGCCTGTTTACGATTAGCTCTCAATAATGGTAATGGGTTTTGCTTGTTTCGGTGATTTTTTTTCGTTTCGCTCGTTTCGGTTGTTTCGGCGGTTTCGTTTCGGTGGTTTCGCTCGCTTCGCTCGTTTCGTTTCGGTGGTTTCGTTTCGTTGTTTCGGGTTTTAGTGGGTCGCCCACTACCTCTCGGAACGAGTTATTTCATTGGTTCCTAAAACAATACATAACAGGCTATAACAATGCCCCTATCCCTGAATAACAATAGAGGTAGTGTTTACAGCGGGCGAATGAAAATAGAGGTTTCAGAGAGGTAGTGTCTTACTGGGTTTTAGTACATGCCCATGACAACACTCGCGCCTCCACGTCAGGTTATCAGAATTTTCATTTTTGACTTATTTATTCCAAAGTCACTCAATCGTCGGAAATTCACAATATTAGCTACCAAAAAAAGTCGTTAGTGTCAGCGGTTAAGGTGATTCCACTGAAAAAGAAGGAGTATTTAGAATTTTCTAAGACTTGGTCCAGTTCATATCTATATTATGAGTATTACAAAAATGCAATAAAAAATGGGGGTCACCGTGCTCGTTTTTGTGTAACCTGGATGGCTATTATGATAAATATATGACCCACGAGGCTTATATTAGTAACCCTAGAAATCCGAAAAGTGAACTATCATTTCTAGCAAAAACCATTTCTTGCATTAAAATATCGAAGGAGTTCGACAAAACAGACTTTAATCTTACATAACCAACTATTTTAATTGAACTGGAATTGAGATTATGGAAGAAATTAAAGATTTTGCTGTGTGCGCACGTAAGCAGCACTACCTAAATACGTGCTTTTTAAAGCATTCAAATAAAAATATCTCAAAGTAGAGTATTTAACTTTTCTTTAAATCGCGATATATTGTAGTCAACCGTATGTCAATTAAATTAATGCATTAAAAAATGGGGGTCACCGTGCTCGTTTAGAAGAAAATAACCATTTATTTTTCTGTCGAGCTTAACTTGAAGGAAATCTCGTAATGCTGTGTGCGCGCGCTTGTGGAACGCGCTCATGCGCGCGCTAAATGACGCGAAAAGTTATGCGCAGCAAGGATGCGCAATGCAATACAGTGGAATCACCTTAA
This sequence comes from Meandrina meandrites, assembly GCA_963693305.1. NCBI lineage: Eukaryota > Metazoa > Cnidaria > Anthozoa > Scleractinia > Meandrinidae > Meandrina > Meandrina meandrites. The sequence continues at coordinate 12,625,489 of OY855910.1, forward strand.
GGGCCTAGAGACGTATTTCTCGCGCGTTTATAAGGAAGTGAAAAATCACTGTAGGTGAATGACGCAAGCATTTTGACAGACGATCAGAACACCCCCGGGAGAACCCGTTAAAGCAGCGGCAAATTTGATAAAAAATGTCGTAAATTGTTCAATTAGGTTTGCAGAAAAAAAGTATTGGCGAAAATTGTTCCACAAAAGATCGTAAAAGATCGTGGGAGAGATCTCGGTTAATATTTGTTGACAATTATAGCGCCACTCGGTATGAAGTTCAAGGGCGCGCGCTGTATTGCGTGTATAGACTACTTTAGTACGCGTCAGATGTGAAAAACATTTTCCTTTCAAGCACTTTTTAAACTTGCTAAATAAGATGAAACGATAAGAAAGTATCGAAAAATAACTACCTGACTTATTATTGACCTCTCATCTGAGAAGTAGTGAGATTAACTTGACTTTATTCGAGGCAGTTTTCCGACATTTGCATAGAAACTAAAAAACTTACGCGTACAACTAGCGCGCGCACAGATCTCTGGTCAGATAGATTGCGCGTGCGTAAATAAAATGACTTCCGGTTTGCAGAAAAACTCTAAAAACCAGCCGCTCTCTAATTTGATTTATTTTTTTCGATTTCACATTTCTCCTACCCGGGTTGCAAATATAGCTAAGCATTCATCTGTTAAAATAATTTTTAATAAAAAATAGTACGGACAAATCAATATTTTAAATCTCTCTAAAAAATATCTTTCATTATGAAAAGAAATCCATAGTAAGATGCAAAACTTAATAAAGTTCATGTCACCATAAACAATTTTCAGATTACATGCAAGACGTCAAAAATTTTAGACTTTTCCACTATTGATCACGTGATCGTGGGCGTGGCTCAATGACGTCATATTTGCGTTCGGGACTGAGTAAAAGAGGCAACAACCCCAAACATGTACATAACCATAAATGTCCCTAGCAACGGATCCAAAAATATATGTATACGTCAGTGGGCCCTTGAACAAATATTCCTGCCAGTATTTTGTGTAGTTTTACATGACGTGCTTGGCGTTCGACATAGTCGACTTGTAAAAGTGTTCAAAAATAGGGTATTATAGCATGCACCGTTTCCGCGACAGGTAAGCTTTAAGTCTTAATTAATAGTATCTGCTTTCTTTGATTCATTCTCGGTGTGTGACATTTGTAGACTGCAGACTGCTTGCAGTTAGTTTTCACTGCCGTTTGCTTCCGTCTGCTTGCGGTTAGCTTTTCCTTGGCTGTTTGGGGCAACACTATTTTGCTCTGTAAACGGTTAAAAACAATCGTAGTCTGCGGTCGCCAGTCCGCAGTCTGCAAATGTCAGACACCGATTGATTCTAGATGTACATGTTGCCAAACCACCTCTGGTAAATTTATTATTACCTCTACCGATTTCATTGCTCGTACTCCGTGATATTTTAATTGCCGTTGTGTATATTGTTACTAGGTTCGTGCGGTATACACATCTATGCAAGCTTCTGTGGTTTGTGCATATTGTACATAATGGTCTACTTGCATTGCACTCTAGGAACAGTGTATATTTTATATTTAACTACATATTATACAATCAGTTGCAGACACATTTTATTTCTGAGCTACCGGTGTAATTGCTCATCCCACCACCTGCCCCCAAAACCTTTCCGGTGAAGTTTCTGGGTTGATTTTTAGCCATTTTAAAGTGGTATTCAGTCCCTCTGTTGCTGTTTTGTGCTTCCTTTTAATTCATAGTTAATTTTTGACTTTAGAAGTTAGCCGTTTGCAAGGCTTGAAATCTGATCCTTCAGTGTATCGTGACTGACTGGGTGACTCTATTCGCAGAATGGTGGCACAATGGAGTGGCACTATTTTGTTTCTGGCTAGCTTCTCCCTGGTTTACTTGTGATTAGCTTTTTTTTTTGGTTAAAGGGCAAATTACTAGTTTACGTTGCCCAAAGAAGCTAACCACAAACAAACTGGGGTGAAGCTAACCGCAAGCAAATGGGGCTAAAATTAGTGCCATTCCATCATTTCGCCATTCTGCAGACTTCGACTAGGCCGGTCACACCTACTGACAAGCAAGAATTGTTTTGATTCTAAGGTTACTGCATGTCAACAAAATAGAGTACCTACTGGTAAAATCTTCCTTTCCGTACTACTTTAAAAGAAAGTATGGAAAACTATATATCATTGTGAAGCCAATAAGATATAGATTCCAAAAATACCACAAGCTGAATAGCTATAAGTGGACCAAAACATCACTTTTGGTAACATCATAAACACTCTTGTTCTTTGGCCATTTCAATTTAATGAGAAATAAAATGCAAACAGCAGCAACAAACAACACATGAACTATGCATGGTTTGAAAATAATCTAAAATTTACTTGACGTTTCGCATGCTACAGCACGCATCTTACAACAAAACGAAAGATTTAAAACCTAAATCTTTAAATCTACGCTTTGTATTTTTAGGTTTTAAATCTTTCGTTTTTTTGTAACTGTCACTTCTGAAGATGCATGCTGTAGCATGTGAAACGTCAAGTAAATTTTAGATTATTTTTCAAACCATGCGTAATTCACGTGTTATGTTTGTTGCCGCCGTTTGCATTTTATTTCTTATCACTTTTGGTAGCCAAAGTAGGAACCAGGATGCATTCCATGTACATCCAACGCCGAAGATACGCCAAAGTTTTAAAAGTCTACGCCGCAAGGTTCTTTGTTATTCTAATATAAAATAAGTCATCTGTACGCCAGTTATAACGTGCAGACTACGATCGCACGTCAGTATGCCACAAACTTTTGACATCCACGCCGAAGATCTTTGGCGTAACCTACAAAAAATGCAGCCTGGCACAGGAAGCCATTTAATTTGTTTCTCTTTGGCTGCTCGGAGGTGAATAGAATTTGCTATCACCTCCGAGTTAACCAATCAGAGCAGGTGTAAGCACTTCACTTGTGTGTTAATTATTTGTCTTTAACTCTTGTCTTTAGCTGATCAATTTAGTTTCTGATGCTGAGGAAAAAAGGCAAGAAGCCACCTGTGGCTGTACGTGTGGTTGCTTTACGTAAATTTGGGGACAATAAGGGTGCAAACAAGGTTAGAGTGGTTGTGGAATTGATGCAAATTTGTTTTAATGATGACTGCTTATATTGAGGTCAAATATGTGTTTAGGTATCCTCAGTCTAGAGGGTGTGTTCAATCATTGGATAGAATCCTAGAAAAATTGCATGGATTGTGAGAACATATTCCTGTTGGTATTCTAAAACAGCATTTCTTGGGTGACTATGTCAGAGTTTTCAATTCCTGGCTTAGCACCTCTGCACTACTTGTTTCCCTTTGTGAGCAACATTGTCATGTAATACAGTGAAATCCTTAATTGATTACTTTAATCACCCCATAACTCCAACCAGAAGTCATTTTTCCTGGACTTCCCTCACTCAGTTGAACAATACAATTTTATCCTCAGTTGTAAATTTTCCACTGAATTTTTGAACAAAATGAATGTTAGTTTCCTTTGGACATTCAATATTTCCAAATCTTTATCAGTTGCTGCTACAACTGATAATGATATCAAACAAATGTCCTATCATTGCTGAATAAGTTTCAGTCATTTTCATGATGTCACTGGTTACTATGGCAACAGTTTTACCAGTTAAAAACACCCTTTATTTTCCCTTTAAGTGCCTATAACTCAAAAACGAGTCCGGTGACCCCCATTTTTATTATTGAATAATGATTGGCATGTTAAGATGCAACTTTTTGAAAAGTTAAAAAAAAAATTCTCCGGAGCGGTTTCAGAGCCACCTTAAATTTCTGAAAATTTAAGGTGGCTCTGAAACCACTCTGGAGAAATTTTGGACATTTGTTCGATATCATTATTGTAGCAGCAACTGATAAAGATTTGTAGTACTGGCCCATCAATTACTGGAAACTGTTGTGACCCTCCTTAAGGGGGGTCCCTTGTTAACTACCAATTTGTTGCTAAGAAGGGTTCTAACTATCATATAAACTATTATTGGAAACCAGACCCCTATGGATAACCTTTTTGCACAATTTTGTCCCATTGAAGAGTCCTTCAAGAATTTCATGTGACGAGAATAGAAAAAACCCTAGACAGAAAGAACAAATAGGTCTGAAAATTAAAATCAGTATAGATAAAGAATGCCCACATGTTAATAATGCTTTACAAGTAGGTTTTTAATGAAATTCGCATTATTATAAAAGTTATGATGCAATAAACATCCATTTTTCCAGACTTTCTCCAGTACTTCAGTACTTTGCATTTAAACTAGGTTATCTTGCAGTTTGGGATTGGCACTAGTTATGTGTGTGCAATATCAATGTTTTGAAAGCAGGTGTCTCTCTCCCCCCCCCCCCCCCCCCCCACCTTCCAAAAAATAAAATCACCCTTAAGTATTACCAAACACTCCAAAATTGCTTGCCACCAAAAACTGTCTTCAGCAATTCCTTGTTGGTACTCAGGTAAATTTTGGGTGGGGATGTGCCAGTTGGGCTATAAAACCCTTACCCTATTCCAGACCATGTTAGTTTTACAGTCCCCTTTCTTACTCCTATTGTAGATTAGACACCATAAATGCCCACCTTACCCCAGACTTGCCATTCTTCTGAAACTCTAAAACTAATCCCTGTCACTTGTTTAAAAATCAAAGTTGTCAACAGTGATTTGTATTCCCATTAAGGAGGCTCACAATGGTTTCCAGCACTTTCCAGCTCTTAAACTTTGATGGGTCAATACTACAAATTGTTGTCAGTTGTTGCTACAATAATGATATCAAACAAATTCCTGATCATTACTAAACAAGTGGTAGCCTTTTCCATGACGTCACTGGTTACCATAGCAACATAAGTGCTTATTAAACTCAAAAACGAGCATGGTGACCCCCATTTTTTAATACTGAATAAAGATCACTATGTTAAGATGCAACTTTTTGCAAAGTGAAAAAAAAAAATCTTGTCTAGCGGTTTCAGAGCCACCTTAACTTTCCAAAAATTTAAGTTTGGCTCTCAAACTGCTTGACAGAATTTTTTTTTAACTTTGCAAAAAGTTGCGTCTTAACATGCTGATCGTTATTCAATAATAACAAATGGGGTTCACTGTGCTCATTTTTGAGTTACAAGCACTTAAAGAGAAAATTAAGGATGTTTTTAACAGGTTAAACTGTTGCTATCATAACCAGTGACATCATCAAAATGACCACAACTTGTTCAGCAATGATTGGACATTTGCTTGATATCATTATTTTAGCAGCAGCTGATAAAGATTTGTAGAGCTGGAAAGTGCTGGAAACCATTGTGGGCCTCCTTAATGTGAATTTATTAGTGTAATTCTTTCCTTGAAAATGATAACTTATTGTTGACCAAAATGCTCTGATTTCTGTACCCTATCCCAGACAAAACACCTTGAAAAACATATTACCCCTCACAGCAGCACCCCCCCACAGTATATAGCTCATAGATGGGTGCCCCCCCCCCCCCTTTTCTGGGTCACTGCTACCCTTTCTCTTAATATATAGATTTAGGCCATAGGCAGCCCAAGTTCACGTTTCGAGCGGTTGGTAGGTATAAATTGGTGTTGCGTAACACTAGACCGTTGAGAATATTATAAGGCTTTGTATGGGATTTTGGGATTTTTGTCGATTTTGGCCGTATTTATGCTTAAAATACAGTAAATATACAAAATAAACTTACTTTTGCCATTTGCTGTGTCCTTTTGCCTGTTTTGCGTCTTGAAGTGGGGAACAGGGAAGAGAGAAATCGACTAAAACACCACTTCAAGACGCAAAACAGGCAAAAGGACACAGCAAATGGCAAAAGTAAGTTTATTTTGTATATTTACTGTATTTTAAGCATAAATACGGTCAAAATCGACAAAAATCCCAAAATCCCATACAAAGCCTTATAATTTTCTCAACGGTCTGACTAGTGTTACGCAACACCAATTTATACCTACCAACCGCTCGAAACGTGAGCTTGGGCTGCCTGTGTTTAGGCATGCCTAAAAGCGGAGCTTTATTATTAGCAAATAAGTAGCCACACTATTTTTAAGCTTATACAGTGGTACAAAATAAATTAGTTTTTAATCGCTCATGGTTAAACATTTACATGTAAGTATAAAACATCTTACATGTAACAACCTCTCATGGTTTCGTTGACGAAAGCGATGTCAACATATTTCGAGGTTAAACCGAAATTGACGAGTGCACTTTATTGGGTTCCTCACGTACGCACGTAGGAGCACACAACAGATATCTTTGTAAAACTTTTTACAACGTTTACTGTACACTAATTAATACACCTTTATGAGTTATTCAATGTAAAAAGGACCTTGATCTTGTTTTGATTTAATACAAAACAGTAAGGGCAAAAAATCAACTCAAGGCAAAAAAAAAAGTACAGAAAAACAAAGTAAATCGCTGCTAAACACAGTAAACCAAATGAACTCACACCACGGCAAACTGAGAAAATCACCGCAGCAAAACAAACTCTACAAATTGTTGGTGCCGGTTTTGTAAGTCAGATTTTGTGTAAGAATTGTGACAGTTTGCGATTTGGGAAGGCACGCTAACTTAGAATAAAGCTTACAATGTTGTTTTGAACCGTCCTCTGTCTTTTCGCTGCGGTTTGGTTGCATGATAATAATCTAATTCTGTTTTATCGTATGCGTTGCTAAATACCTAAGGAAATTTTATGCAGAGAACTGATTCAATTTTCTTCATTTCTGGTAAGCAAATGTGCGGTAGGGAAAGCCCGGGAGGTAGTCTGAACTCACTGAGCCAAACACGGGTAACTCGCAACGAAATCGGCGAAATATATATTGGTTTACCCGTACAAGATTTCAAGATCATTTCAACGCACTCGCTGATAAGAGAAACAAAACAAATGCAATCGAGTATCAAAAAGAGCGGTTGGATAATAGATCACTTAAAAATATCTTGGTGTGCAGTATCGCTGAGTAGTTTTACTCGTTTTTGTTTGCAGGATTTTTACAAATCGAAATCGTGATTTTGATCCGTGAAGCTTAATATTTTAATATTGTTTTCAAAATCCAATAATGAACATCACAGTTAACTCGACTAACTAAAACACCCAACAATTAGTCCAAATGAAATATTTAATAAACAATGTCTGTATGAAATGTACAAACATGAACAAGTTAATGAGAGCAGCATTAATTAATTGTAAATATTTACGAAAAGATGCGAAACCGACACAACTTCTAATTCGCTCATAAATGAGTTATGCTTAGTGCATACATTTACGTTTGTTACCTCATGTTTGGAGAAGGCTTGTAAATTCTGCTGGGCTAAAATTTCAAACCAGCACAATAATATCGGAAGCGAACACGCCACTCGTTGTAAGCTTACTCCAACACCACCGACATGTAAGTTCTTACAGTGTTTTGAATTATCGGCGAAGATCGATCTCTCCTTTCCTTTCGTTGTAGCTGTTAGGTCTGTTAGCAGTCTTTTGTCCATCACTTAGTGAACTTCACCGGCTCTGAGCTCACTTTTATTCCAGTTCAATTAACTTTTCAGCAGCTTTTCAGCCAAGGTCAGCCGCAGTGCTTCAACTCTCGGTGTTTTCCGGTGTATATCATATTCAAATCGGCAATTATTTCGGATCATCCCGTTAAGCGGTTGTCCTAAATCATTTGGCATGAGGTTTCCATAAAGTTGATGAGTAAATAGAGTGAGAAATATTCATGAAGCACTATGTTTTCCAGCATGCTCTCTTCACGTCTCTCATTCAGGCTAAAAGGTGAACAACGTACCAACTATTTTAGCGCCTTTTCATCCAATCGCTTCGTTTAAGTTGCAATGTAATGTCCAGATCATAAGAAAACGCGAGAAAAAACAACCTGAAGTGACACAGTGTTTTAACAAATTTCTACGACAAATAAGTTAACTCTCGACAAACCAAAAAATGTTTTTGTGTTACTGTTTGCCAGAGTAGGTCTCCAAATCAAGGAGCGCTTTCCATTTACATGGAATTTTCGGTGAGAATTTTTCGACAAATGGAACAGTACAAATTTTCTCAACACGTAAACGGAACGGAAAGAGGCTGTTCCTTTTGAAAATTCCATTCTGATGGCACTGCGAGAGCCTGGGTCACAAAAACAAAATGGCGATCGAGGGCGAAACTTTTCTACTGAATCTTCCGTCTTCATGAAGCCTTGGAGAAAGTTCAAGGGAAAATCTCTCGCTGCTTGTGAAGGAACGTTCTCTATCTACACTCGACAGGAATTTTGGATTAATTTGAATCGATTCAACGGGTACGTTTTAGCGTTCTTTGGGTCACTTGTCGACCTTGCTCTATGAGCGAACAGACTGGTTGTTGCAAATGGAACAGAAATTTTCCGGTCATTCCGGGAGAAACGGGAAAAGAGGAATACCTCTGAAGGTATTCCCTTTTTTCCGAAAAATTTCCAGTGGACAGGCCCGTTCCATTTGATTTCCCACCAGAACAACCGGTTTTTCCACACAAATGGAAAGCGCTCAAGGACAAAGACAAACTCGTCCCCAGCCCTAACCCGTGCGTACGGACGTACGGACGTACGGACGTACGGACGGACGGACGGACGGACGGACGGACGGACGTGACATCCAAATTTTCTCGGCTTGATGGGTTACCAATTTCTATAGCAATGGTGCTCCACCCGCGGTCGCCTTCGGCGCCCGCGGGAGCTCCGCTATTATCCCAGGAATTAGTCAATGAGCTACTTGCTGCCTATTCCCTTGTGAAATGATCAACCACGTAACTATACATTTGCATTGTATGTACATAGTTCGTTTTGATATCCAGGATAGTTATCTTTTTTCTAGGAGGTTGAGGCAGACATGTTGACAGATCTTGACAAGTTGTACTTGGCTTTGGCAGAAGTTGGTGCATATCGCTACTTCGATACGGTTTGCTATGGCCTCAACATTACCAGCTTGAATGCCTTTCAGAATTACAATTTTACAGGTAGCTTTGCTGAAATGAACACTATAAAAGAGAGGGTTGGACAGAAATACTTGAATTTTAAAGACCTTTCAAAGGTACTGTCACTGTAGGTTAAATTAAGATATTTAAGTTTACCTGCATGTATTATTGTCAAGGTAAACACATTTCACTTACATGGACATGCCCATGTACAAGTTATGTTTAGGGAAATGTTAATCAACCCTATTGAGATATGCATGCTTTGAAAGTCCTGTTGTATACAGCCTGGGGGAGTGAATTTTTCCTGTTGGGCTAGTTGGATTTTAGCCATCATGTGCCTGATGAATAAGCAGTGCTTTCAATAAGGCGAGGCACCCGCCAAAACTTCGGCAGGTATTTTGATTGAGGTGAATCACCGCCTAAACCAATAAAGGTGAGGTGTTCATACAGCTTCTTATATTTCTCTCTGACGCATGCCGCAGTGCAGCAGCCTACTTAAAATTCTACTGAAAGAACTGACAACTCACATATTTGCCCTTTTTATTTGGTAGATAAGTAAGGCCAATAAGAAAGGCTTTTTTGCTAGCACACAATGGGTCCAACTTGGCCAAAGGGTAACGTGGAAAAAGGAGCAGAGAGCAAGGGTATCCATATACACTGATGCTATGACAGTGAAACGTGCAGTGTACCTCATTATAGGAAATTAACGCTCGTGTTAATTAAAGTATTGGTAATTAACGCGACTTAAATTAACGCGAAGTGAAGGAAATACTTTCCAATAAAGGAAATTAACGTGAAGGAGGTGCTAAAATTTTGAAATGAAGGAAATTAACGCGACCACACAAAGAAACGGAACCTGTAGAAACAACAGAAACTAATTTATCGTAACATACTGTTAACAAGTAAACAAAATCCAAAATCCAAACGGATCTCGCTACTTCAAGCGTTCTTTTCAGCGCCGCCGATACCGGTGGATCTCCCCCTCCCCGATAAAACAATGCTAAAAAAAGCCAAATTAACGCTCCACTTAATCAATGGCGCGGAAATCAACGCCCCGCTAAATTAAGGGCGCAGACATTAACGCCCACAAAAATTAACGCGACGTAAATTAACGCGAATTTTCCAAATTCGCGTTAATATCATGAAGCATTAATTTCCTATAATAGGGTATACTCCTTTGAGGTCCGGTACATGACATTATGGCATCACATGATGAGGGGATCATTGATCGTTGGCCTTCCGCTACTAAGCAAAAGAAGAATTGTGGTCATACACCTACACAAAGCTTGAATATGACAGTAGAAAGTTTCAAATTTAGGAGAAAAAGACCTCAAGTTGACCTGTTTGTAATAGATGGTTCTGATTTCATTGCAGAAATACAAGCAATGTAAACATGTTGAAACGTGTCAAAACAAAGACATACCGATAATCCAAAGGAAAGATATAACAGTGACTAAGACCAAAGCGTGGGGACCATATGCAGGATATGTGTGTGAGGCTCAATGGACAAAACCTGATGGTAGCAAGGTTTGTTTTCACAGTTCTTTTACACCGCTTGAATATGCTTCACGCTCAAGTTCCCTGAGGCTTTTCAGTCAGTGCTTCGTGCCATTCCCAGCCACCGTTGCCGCGCAAGAGAGCTTTCTGTGGATAAATTTTGATGGCTTCTGTTTCAAATGGCCAATCAATATACAAGAAGTAAAGGAGACAGAGCCGAAAGTTGTCAGCAAGCAAATGCGATACTTGACAACTTCGCCCCTCGCAGCTCTTGCATTTGTATTAGTGGCAGCGGTATGGTGCGCAGTAAGTTAGGTTATTTCTTTGTTGCTTCTCTACAGGAAAAAGTGTGTCTCCGTTATGAAGCAGCTATGAAGCAGGAAAATGAGATTTTGCATGAAGCAGAAATGGCAAATCTACTCCGTCATGAAAATGTACTTGCCTTTTATGGCGTGGTCATTGGAAGCAGTTATTCTCCTTCTTTGGCTTTAGTAAGTTCATAAGTTCATTTGTGATTTAACTTTCATAAGCTTCCTCGTCCTTTCACGACACAAATCTGCTCCGTCACGAAAATGTTGTTGCCTTCTATGGGGTTGACATGCTAGCTCTTGTTCACCTTCTTTGACTTTAGTAACTTTATATACGTTAATTGTCAACCTGATCTTTATTAACCTCCTGGGTCGTAAAAACATATATTCCTGCATGGACATATTGTTGGGTTCATGTGCTCATAAGTTCTGGTATCCACCACTTTCACCGACACTGAGGTGAATAATTGTTTTAGTATATATCACACAAGCTAAATAGCTAGCGGACCAAAACATAACTTTCGGTATCCAAAGCGACACGGGAAGCCATTGTTTTTTATCTTCCGCTGCTCGGAGGTTAACAGTACTTTGCTAATCACCTCCAAGTTAACCAATCAGCGCGCGCGGAAAGCACTATTCACTTGTGTGGTATATACTAATAAGTATTACTCTGGGAACTCATTTTAGGTTGTTTGTACCTGACGAGTAATTAAGACGGAATCCGCCAGGACTTCGAGTATTTATTGTACAAAATTATGTAGAAACCGACCCTGATTTGGAATAATTGACGCACGTAATTTAGCATGGTTTACAGGGTTTGTAGTTAAAAATATCGATGATGAGCAAACGGAGGCAAACAATCTTGGTCATATTTTGAAGAAGTGCGTCTGTTGCGTTTAAAATTCCTAGTGTTGTCATCCTTTTTGCGATACTTTGCCCTGGAAGCGGCATTTGAACCCGTAGCACGGCAAAACGAAAAGATCAAAAAGCGGAATTCGAACGTGCGTGGCACAAAAAAAAATAAATCAAACTTATAATCGATATATATATTTTTTTCATTTTCTCACAAAACATAGATAATTGTTAACAAAAGTGATCTGTTACAAAAAAGGTAGGGTCACCAACCATTTAAGCTGGCGTTAACACGGATATTTACTTAGATCTTTAGCTTTTAAAAACGGTAGAAAATGGCGCAGTAGGATATAAATTATTCTGGTACTCGATTTTTGTCCAACTAAAATTAATATTACTTGATTTCCTGATTGATTCCGTCTGAAACATTCTCCATGATAATATACATGTATACAGTAAGCAGCGATGAAAAACAACCTACATTCACAGCTTAAACTCCATCGCAACACCAACGTGGCTCTCAATGCTTCTTACAACAACCGAGAGAATTCTCGCGAGCTAATTGGTCGAAAGTTATGGTCAATGAGAGTATAGACCGGGGAGCTCCCAAACATCTGAGAGGGAATTTCCGACGAAGAACATATTTGAGAAGCTGAAATAATTGAGTAAAAATATAAAGGAAAATCCCGGGCGTTTCTACGCTGTAACAAGGAATAGGAAACGGGAATCCAGTACAGCTGGCCCCAGTTGTTCAAAGGTTTCGCCAACATTTATCCACTGGATAGTTATTTATCCGGCCCCGGTTGTTCGAAAGCCGATTAGCACTAACCCACGATTAAATCGGCCTAATCCACGGAATAAATTTATCCTTCGATTAAATTGTGTTCCTCAAAGCTCGATTAGCACTATCCGAGGGATAAACTAAGGGTTAAATTTAACACACCTAGCGAGGTGGATTAACTCACTAATCGGGGGAAAAAGCTCACAAACAAACACAAAAGCCGACTTACTGTTTGGTGGTTTTGCTTTAATGCCGGGTCCAGTGAGGAAAGAAAAGCAACTTAGGATACCTCACGACTTTTCCAGAACACATTTTACTTTTCTCTCGAGGACGTGTGAAGTCCCGCGTCCGGCTTTCCCGCGGTTTTTAGACCTCTGTCCGGAGATCGCAAAATTATACACAAGCACGAAGCAAAGAAATTTCAGCATTTTCCTCAGAGGTAGAAATCGTCCCTGACTAACCGCTGTAATGTAAAAGGCAACATCAATGGTGGAATTAAAGGCTTTTTTGGCCTAAAAATGGCGAGTATTCATTTGATTTTACGGACAGAATCTGGTAAAAGTTTAGTTAACTGTCGAACTTGTTTGTTGTTCATTCGGCTGAACTAACAAGCCATCAATCTACGCTTTCAGTTTATTTTTCTTGCGTAGTTTAATACTTTAATGCCTTTCTTCTGTTCTAATATTTTCCCCTAACCAAACTTTGTTTTGTTTCATTCAGGCAATCGCGATTCTCACTTTATTTGCCCGTCGCCGTTATATTTATTCACAGTAGTTCGCACTAGTTCCATCATGTAAGAGAAATCTACAAACTTTTACTGAACTCATGTAAAAGTTTCAGCGCGGATTGAAGACATTTCGGTTTCGTGAACTTCTCAGTTTAGAGAAACAATTCTTAATTTATAAAATACAAACGACTAAGGTTGAAAATTAGACCGGTTAGCGTTTTTATTTATATCCGGCCGTTGCACGGGCCTACTTGCATGATTCAGCGAGCTTCGCCCAGCGTTTATGCAAAATTTGCACAGGATACATTGAAATTATTTTTGGTCAAAACTCCAATTTTTATCTTAGCTTTTTCTGTTGCTTCTTATTGATACCCGAACACAGGAAATTTCGTAAAAGGAAATTGGGCTTTATTTATTTTTCTCATTTTATTTTTTATTTCTACATTGTAGGAGCTGTCATTTTTATCCCTTCCCTTCCCTCCCCTCCCGCTCCACCGTTTCTCCCTCCAGTAACCGGTTTTACCGGTTTAATCTGAGTTTAACCGACGGATAGTCAATCATCGTAGTTTAAATCTGCTTTCGGGAACACCATTTTATCCCGCGATTAGTTATCCTGAGAATAAGAAATTTAATCGCGGAATAACCGCTAATCGTGGGTTATTTTAATCGGCTTTCGAACAACCGGGGCCCGGTGGATAGCGCTATCCACCCTTTGAACAACTGGGCCCTGGTCTTCTCTCCTCGGGTTTTGTAACGCTGTTGAGAGCACTTTGCAAAAACTGACGAAAATTCTAGTTTTCAGCCCTCAACATAATATTGGAATTTAAACTGAAGGTAAACAGGCGCCAGGGAAAGTAGCCTGCGAATACAGCCGCCTGCTACAGGGAAAGGAGAATGTTCAATAATACTAAAAAAAAAAAAAAACATTAATTGAACCTGCTGACATTCAAAAGTTACAAACGTCCATTTTTGAATTAAAAATATTTCAAATAGTTCAAAATATTTTGCATGTATGTGCCACGACGAGGCTTCCAAGCGCCATCAAGGTGCAGGAGCGGATCCAGGATTTTTCTTAGGAGGGGGTGCAGATACTTTTGTTTTTGTTTTTGCAGAATACCAGTTGTATTAGAAAGCCGCCCAGTCTTCTCAGGGGGGAGAGTGGGGAGGGGTGCGCACCCCATGCACCCTCCCCCTCGATCCGCCCCTGAGGTGGACTATCCGACAAACCAACCTATGAAAAACAGACGAGGCTATACTCAACTGGTTAACTCGGTAATTCTTTTTGGTGACTGAAAGGGTACATCTCCCTCCTGAATTCAAAGCAAGAATTCTTTTTCAAAAAACCAAACCCAAAAGTCAGCAGTGGTGATGACATATGGTACGAGAACAAGCCAGTTGTCGTCTATGATGAAGGAGATCTTTCTCGGAGCTGGCTTGTCCAAAATGTATTCAAATCATTGCGTTCGTGCGACAGCCATCACCATGTGATCAGATGCCGAAATCCCAGCTCACCACATACCGAGACCAGTACATGTTCTTGTTCTTCTGTTGCGGTGGCCAATTCAGTGCTGCTTACACAACCCTACCAAAGACGATATTCCACAGCCGCGGCATTGGAAATGCCAACGTTTTTTTTTTTCTTCTGGAAAATGACGCCCGTTTTGTTGAAAACTTTACGAATTTGAGTTTTATTGTTAACGTACCCGAAATCTTTTGTGAAGTATTTTTCCGTGAGTCACCACCGCGTCTCCCGTCCTTATTATATTACATACTTTATTTTCCTGTGTCTGTCGGGGGAACAATTGCCAGCTTTGGCAAATCTTCGTTGAAGCACTCGAAGAGTTTCCGAATTGTTTGATCCAATCAAAATCTAGTGCGAGCGCTCGCGAGCGCTCGACTCGTTGTTTTGAATACGAAGAGTTTCCGAATTGTTTGATCCAATCAAAATCTAGTGCGAGCGCTCGCGAGCGCTCGACTCGTTGTTTTGAATACGACTTTCATAATTCCCTGCAGGCGCGTCTCATAGAGGGAATTGGACATTATGAAGCCATTTTTTCCCTTTTAGTAGCTGCAAATTTAATTTTATAATGCATTTTCAAATGTCCGGAACAAGCTTAGGTCAGAAGGGTGACCAAGAAATTGCGTCCTGATGGTGGTCGCTTCAGTACATTGTGACTATATTGTTTTATTTTTTTAAGGTGGTAGAATTCGCAGAGTACGGAAATCTTGTCGAGTCGTTTGAACATCACTCTGTGGAACGACTGTGGAAATTTACAATCCAGGCTGCAAGTGCTTTGGAATACCTAGAAAATATGAAAGTCGTCCACCAGTCGGTCAAGGCTGTTAATATTTTGGTTGCTGCAGATTTCAAGGTGAGCGCGGCTGGGCAACTGTCTATTAGATTTGATATGCTTTGTACCTAATTACTGTTTTATCCTGTTTGGTTGCGAGAACAAAATAAGCAAACAAAGACACAAAAGTTATGCAAAACTAAATGATTAAAATAAATTAACGAGCCAGCAAGTCAATAAAGATCGGATGAGGTTGAGCAATATTTTTGATTTGAGATTGAAAAAGAAAGTGGGTAATTTTAAGATTTGTAAATGAAATGAGAAAGAGGTAACTGCTACTGTTGTAAGCGTGCTCCACACATTATTTTGATAATTCCTTTTCGTCCTATGACCCTTACAACAGAAGTTTCTTTTTTGAATATTTTGGTTGGTTGGTTAGATCGTAATGCGAAGCAGACAACTTAAGTCAAGTATTCCCACCTGCAATTGTCACTCCTCCTGTTTAATAAATATTGAACTTTATTTAACATTATTTGAATTTTTATCGTGATTATATATTTGATTCTTTTGCCAGTTGAAGCTTGCAGGCATTGGAGCTTGTCGTTTCGAGAGTGACATAAAAAAGTTAGTGTCTCACTTGTACTTTGTATCTAAGGCCCTATTTACAAGCAGGAAGGGTAACTCTTGTGTGGGGTTACCCCATAAAGACGGTTAAAGATCACCCGGCTTTACAAACAAAATTGCACAGGTAGGGATACCCTACCACCTGGGACAACTTTATGTACTTGGTAGCCGCACGCGGTTATCAAGCATCGAAAACAACCTTCAAAGGGTCTGGAAACTAGTAAAGAGTTCCCCCAGGTAGGCGAGTTCCCCTGAAAGAACGTTCAAAAGGCACCTAGGGTTACCTTGGCGCTATGGTAACCCTAGCTGCCTTGCAGAAATGTTGTTAAAAATAGAAGAAATGTGCGAGCGCTACCCTCTTGCCAAGGTAACCCTAACACTAGCGTTATCTTACCTCTTTATAGACAGGACATGTAGAATAAACATACTTTTTTGTTACTTAAGACTGTTTCTTGAGCTGTTGTCCCCAGCTTGAAAATAAAATCGTTCAAGTCTTGCACTGTGCGTATTATTAATGCTACAGTCAATCTTGGTCACCCTTGGAGACTAGGTGAAAAGGCCTATTAAGCACGGTGCACCTGTTGGCTGGGCACTTACACTTGATCTGTCCATTTGGAAGAAGCTTTCCATTCAGTAGTAAACTTCAGGGCTTCTCCTATAGAATGAGTAGTTTGGTTTAATAATTATTTTTGATTTTCTTGTTGATCGAACGTCTTCTTGTTAACTTTGCAGGGAAATCCAAGTTCCCTGTGTTCTGCAGAAGGATGTGGTTTACATGTTTGCTAAACTTTTCTCTAGTGCATTTACCAGTTATTATCGAAAGAGTAATGAAGTTTTGAAAATTATGGTGAGTGAACTGAATGTTTCCTTTTTTTTTTCATTTCTTTTTGTCACGCCAAAGTTAGATTAATGTGGCCCATTGACATGACTGTCGCAGAGAGAATGGTGTCGCATGCTGACAGAGATCACATGCCACCTACAAAGTAATAATTTATTCATAAACAGGTACAATAGGTGCTATAATGTAGAAATAACAAAGTAATTTGTTTGTAAAGAAACTGTTGGGCTGCATCGGCTTGTAAGTGACGTTTCGAACGTTGACATTTTGGTCCGATCAAGAGATGGCGCAAAAATACTCCAACGAATGGCTTACGCTAATCAAGCTCTCGGACAATTTTATTTCTTTACCCAACTAAACGCATTATAAATTTATTGTGGCGAATGTATTTTTCTTTAGTTGAGTACAAACTAAACAAGAAGTTCCACGATTGACGACAGAATAGAGTACACAGCGTTCCAAGTTTTTCACAGCTTTGATCTTTTCATACACTTTTCTTTCTTTCGATCGATTTATCAATGGGTCAATCTCTTTATCTGTCTGTTTAAGGAAACTGCAAAATCTCAGGATGTCGTATATGGTTACCTGTGCCCTTCTCATTTTTACGACGTATTCAGGCGTTGTTTGGAAGTAGATCCAAATGAAAGACCTTCTTTTTCGGAAGTCAGGCGGTCTCTTGTTACACAGGTAAGATCTTATGGGTTAACAATTAACATGTATAAAATCTATTTGTCGTTGAAACAAATAAGAGGCAAACATGAACGAGTTTTCCACACTAGAACGTTGTACAGTGGAACATCAGACATAGGTAGTGCGTAGAAATTTGAATTCTCAACATGGAAAGTAAATGCTTTGTCATGAGGATAACCAGAAAACGCGATCCTGTTATTTATGATTATAAATTAATGGGTCACTCCCTAGAATCAGTGTCACAGCATCCATATCTTGGCGTTGAGCTATCCTCTAAACTAGACTGGGGCCATCATATTAACAATAAGGTTACCAAAGCAAACCAAACTCTTGGCTTTCTGCGAAGAAATCTTGGCAACTGCCCTGAATCAATTAAAGAATTAGCTTATAAAGCACTAGTGAGACCTCATCTGGAATATGCAAGCCCGGTGTGGGATCCATGGACTACCAAGCATATAAAGCAAATAGAAGACGTCCAACGGCGAGCTGCTCGATTTGTGAAGAACTGTTGGCAGCGAACACCTGGAACTGTTTCCAATTTACTTAACGATTTGGATTGGCCCTCCCTTCAAAACAGAAGGAAATCTGCTCGCCTCACATTACTTCATAAAGCTATTCATGGTGAATCAGCATTACTTCGATCTTTTCACAAAGACAGGTTCATCGAAATAACTCCAAACTCGGAGAGTTATAGGAACTCATTCTATTGTAGAACTATCAGAGAATGGAACGCCTTACCAAACAATGTTTTAGATGTTGAAAAAAGTCATTTATTTAAGAATGCGCTTAGATTACAATGATTGACATTTTAATTAGGTTCTAATTTTTTAATCATAATTAACATTTTTTAGTAATTCTTAGTAATCTTTTTTAAATTATGTACATATTTTATTGTTTTTAAGGTCTTTTACTCCCCCCCCCCCCCCCCCCCCCAACCCATTATTATTTTATGTCTTGCAGTGATGGGAGCATGCCTCCCTTTGCAAGACCCCCCATGATATAGATATAGACGAGTACGAATTTCTTTTGAAACTTAAGATAAAGTTCTCCAATGTGCGACCAATTTGTAGATAAATCTTTTGAAGAGGCTTTGTTGAGGAAGACCTAACAACGTGTGTACAAGATAAATACAGCCATTTAAATTAGTTGTTTGTTATTAATCACACCGACTTTCATAAACATTAAGTTCCAGCAGGTAGACGTAAATGATACTCCCATCACACAGCTTGATAAAATACGCGAAAACAGGCCAGACTCGAAACGTGAGCGGTCAATCCCAATCAAACCAATGCAGACGAAAGTAAATACTCTAGAGAATCTAATACAGAAAGAAATGCTGTGGTATTTCCTTGAAGAAATATTTATAGCAGTGTGAACTTGCCAAATTTCGACGATCTTTAGTTAACGGCCATTTTGAGGGGCTTCACAGGGTGAGGCGTTTCGTTGTCTTGCAAACTAATCTAAGTCAAAAACCATCAAAAGTAAAGAAAAAAAATCAATACGAATTCATTACATTTCCTGCCTCGTTCCCAGGCGCCGGTCAGTTTTCAGTTGACGCGGTAAGGCGGGAAAACAGGGGGCGCGGGAGTAGATGGTTAGGCAACAGTCCTACAACGCCAAGCGATCCGCGAATTATCAATCCAGTAACGCAAAGTGCACCGCGTGCGACCAGTGAGCGACGGCTTTGGACGAGGCTGTTACATTTCAATTGTAAGACAATAAATTGTTTATTAAAACGGAAGCTCCACTTACATTTCATTACCATTTCTACGAATGTAAGGTCATTATTGTTGCCAGAAGCCTTTTATGAACAAACGTTAAGTCACGTAATAGCTACCCTGCGAGCAGAGTCTTCTTCGATCTTCCCAGATACGTCGGGAAGAGGAAGAAGACTCTGCCAACGGCCTCGAGAATTCATATTGAGCATGCTCCAAAATCAAATGTAACCAAGCCTCGCTCAGCCTCACTCTCAAGTTGTGATGAAATGACCGGCAAGAAAATACACTGCATTATTACGAGTCTTAATTTATCGACTGCTACCTGCTCAAAACTTGTATTTGTCGGCGATTAGGGAATTCAGCCGGAGGATAGATATCGACGAGCACTGGTTCAGTTGGGAATTGGTTTTCCATTGATGCGAGTTCCTTTGCAACCATCGATCGGGCAGATTTGTTAAATCAACTATTTGCCATGTCCGGTCGGAAGCGATAAAAACGTATCTTTGCCACTTCGAAAACTAAGCAGAGACGTGATTGTGGTTCCGTGAGGCTTGAAATCTGCCAGATTTGAAGCTTACAGCGAGCAGAATTCGCTGCTTTTTCGAATACTTTGTACGACATCGTTTTCAACGATCGACTGTAAACAAGTTACCGCAGGCGCATAAAAAGTCAGCAATTCGTACGGTTGATCATGCGCAACAGTGGAAAACCGGACTGACTAGGTCAAAACTGGTCTGACTCATCCATTTCCTCGGATGAGCGGCAATTCAAAGAAACTCGAGGCCGTTGGCAGAGTCTTCTTCCTCTTCCCGACGTATCTAGGAAGATCGAAGAAGACTCTGCTCGCAGGGTACGTAATAGCAAGTAGGCACACTAAATGCAAGTAGATTGAAAAACATTTCCAATAACTTGTTTCGCCTGTAATTATTCAAGATAATTCGATAGATAGCTAGTTTTATTTATTGTAGCATTCGTTTTCTTACAGGAGCAACCTTTGAAAGTGAGGGCAATCAGCAGCTTCAATGCTGAATCAAAAGGTTTTCTAAGCTGTGAAGCTGGAGAGCTTATAACCCTCATTTCTAAGGACCGTCACAGGTACATTTAATGAAAAATGTTTGTTCAGAAATTGTGAATTAATTTTATAGGGAAGGAAAGGGAAAGGAAGGAAAGTTGTTGTAGTTGTTGTTATTGTTGGCCTAAGTGCTAGGTGATGTCAAACAACGAAATTTCGCGCCAAGTTGCCTACCATACTTAGCTTGTTGTACAAGCAAATAATTACAGAAACAAAATAAAACACGCCTGATGTGTTTACTTGCAGAAGTGACAAAAATGCGTGGTTAGGTGAAACGGAAGATCGAAAAATTGGATTTTTCAAGAGCGAGCATGTAGCGGAAGTATTGGACGAGAATGTTGATGGTAGGTGTAAAAATGTCAAAAGAATTGCATTTGATCCCCAGATGGATAAAGCTGCACTATCTAGTTTTGAGGCAAGGTAGAAACTGTTAATTAGTATTATTATTATTATTATTTTTTTTTTACTTTAAGTTGTACCACCGGAGATCCGTGCACGAGGCCCCAAAGCCGAGCTTGCATTTCAGAACGCCATGAGGAATGGAAGAGTGCAAGTGTACCGTGGTCGCATTATGCTTCTTGGGCCAGACCGTGCAGGGAAAACGAGCCTGAAGAAATCTCTTCTCGGCATCCCTTTTAACCCGGAAGAAGAGAGTACCGTGGGAGTCGAAGTTGACCCATCCAAATTTGAAGTTGATGTTGACCAAGTTAAGAACTGGCAGCGCACGGAACAAAAGAAACTTGATGTCTCTGAGTTTGCTGACGACATAGCAAGGATTATTGCTAAAGACTTGACAGAGACAAGTGTAGACCAGAAGAACATTAATGACGTGGATTCTATCTTGAAGCAGGTAATAGTGTAACTTTTAAGCCCACTTTTTAACTCCACAAAAACGAGGTTTAATGGAAACAGAGAGGTCTTTGCTTGGAATGTTTGGACCAAGGAGTAGGGGGATTCCTCCCCACTGCATTCCATAATTCTAAGGGTATTTAAGCTACGATGATAAAACTGAGAGGGTGTATGGAATGCCCATAACCAAAAATGTTTCGATCGAGGCCGGCATCATGACATGATGACGTCATGGCATAGGGATAACGTCATGATTTCCAAACAACCACCAACTTGGACATGCGATCGTGGATTTCTTGACTTTTTCCGTGAAGGCAGAACTGGTTAGCATTAAAAGGAAAATTTGGAAAAACATGCCTGTTAAAAGTGATTTCCTTGGCAATATCAAAGATCGGTTTAAATGTCAAAGTACAGTTATCAGGTATTTCAGTACCAACCAAGTTTGATTAAGCAAACAAATTCTGTAGTTTTGCCAATTATCTTTCTCACACACCTGCCAGGCTGACCGCCACAACCTGACCTTTATTACAAGCTCAACAAACCCTTACATGTACATCATGCATTATGAGGAAAATTACACAGTGGAAATGCTAACAAAAGATACAGCACCAACTAAAATTTCTTTGGGAGGGTGGTGGGTGGGAAAATGTCAGTAATGGCAGACGCAACAAAAAAAACTTCCCGCCAAAGGTCACATGACCCTTTCCCAGGTCCCAGCGGTGTGTGAGAAAAATATTTTCCACTTATTTCGTGTCACTCAGCCAGTGGAAAATAACACTTATTTCTGCCCATATTTCCGTTTTAGGGGAAATTGGATGAATTAGATGTTGGCAGTCCAAAGGAATCAGATGATTCACGGAACAAACCCAAGTCAATACAAGAGACAAAACAGGAGAACGAAGCATCATTTGGAGATCCTAGCACTACTGTGCTTGTGGGAAGCAAACCGACAGATCTAGATATTAATTTAGGTATTGATACCACTGCAGTTTTACCGGATGACGTCACAGATCTGGTTGTGCAATACTTGCAACAACTTAAATTAGAGGACAACATCAAAACAAAGGAAACCATTTTAACTCTGTGGGATTTTGCCGGTCAGCATCTTTATTATGCATCCCATTCTGTGTTTCTTTCCCCGCGAGCTGTGTACGCCTTGGTGTATAACCTTAGCAAAGGTCTGAATGCTCCAGCAGAACCTTGTGTTAGACAAGGCATTCATGATATTGTTCTTGAAAATCCAAACAATGAAACCAATTTAGAGAGTGTGTTGTCGTGGTTAGCTTCTGTGCACAGCATTCGGCCAATAACAGGCGAGGGTGGTAATCCAGGAGGGAGCCTACCTTACCTCCGTCCTCCAGTGTTCATTGTAGGTACAAATGCTGACCAACCTTTTGAAGATGCCAAGAAAATGGAAAAGTGCATTCAAAAGAGTATTGCGGGAAAGGCGTACGAGAAGCATGTAATCAGACCATTCTTTGCTGTTGATAATACAAGATCGCTAAGCGATGATGGGGTTCAAGCTCTACAGAACCGCATCATGGAGGTGTTAAAGCAGGAGCCGTACATGGGTGAAGAGGTACCCATAAGGTATGGTGCTGCAGATCGCTTTTCCAGGTGTCAAGTAATAAGAACTTCAGTCGAATAACTGAATAAGGGAGATGATTGCTTGCGTGTAAAAAAAAACTTCTGCGCCAACTTTAGTCAGTTCGCATTTACGTTTACCACAACTTTCTCAAACGGTTGCATTAGCTCCCTGTAATCTTTGAACTGTCTAAGTGCTGTTATAATTACCAGCAACTGAAAAAGAAAACTCAACGAAATGACCAGTGCCTTGATTTACGTAAAAGTGAAAAGATGTCTCCACTGGCGATCCATTACCTGTGACGTGCACACTAATTAGTCATTAACTCAAAAAAGACTCGACCACTCCCCGCCATTTAGGCTTCTTTTTCCTAATACAGTATAAGCCTTAAACTAAGAAAGGAGGGCGACGGGTATTGTGCTTCATGGGAATTGATCGCACTCTTCAAATTACGTCTCTGATTGCATTTTGTGTTTTCCTTAGGTGGTTCACCTTCGAGAAAATCGTTGAAGCTTTAATAGCAAAGGAGACCTATCACATGAATCTTGAACAACTTCTAGCTGTCACAACACAAGTTTGCCATATAGATGACAAGGAGGAATTGACCGCCATGTTGGATTTTTATCATGACCTCGGAGTCATTGTAAAGCATGGCCATACTGTTGTACTACAGGCTCAGTGGCTGATTGACCTTTTCAAACAACTCATAACAGTGCGACCTTTTGATGAAGTGGTAAGCAGAGAATGGTGCTTACTTTTTGGCAGTATTAAGGTGTTGCTAAATTTATTCCTCTTTTGCTAGAAAAACATGTAAAAAGGACACGTTCCATCAGGCTTTCCAAAGCTCGGAAGATTTCAAATTACAGATTAGTGATGCCATTAATCAAAATGTACAATGTTTTTGGTACCTTATCTTATTCCCTACCTTTTTTTAATAGACCGTGACGAATCTCTGATGTAACATTACGGAAATCAAATGGAATGGCATTCCATTTGTCTCCATTTATCCTCTTCCATTCAATTTCGATCCCCCAAAACTGGACGTTGGTGGCCATGACAGAAACATCCTTTTTGGCAGCGTATTGTCTCCTCAATTGACTAAAATCTTTGCTAAGTGCCTTTGTACAACTTGATTGCCAAACAGTGTTAGATAAATTGTCTCTTGGAATCCAAATATTGTACAGTATTTTTTTCTTGTTATATCTTTTACAGAATCCTCTTTACTCAGAATGTTGGCAGGAGCTCGAGGAAAGTGGTATTCTCAGGATGACTCTTGTCGATCACATTTTCGCAGATTTCATCCAGAAAAGCCTTTCCAAGGAGGACATTTTGGATATGATGGAGCTCTATGGTTTAATCGCCAAATTTTCCTTTGAGCAAGAGCAAAGATACTTTGTACCCGCCCAGCTTAGATCGTCCCCTTCAGCCCTGTGTGAGATAAAGCTTTCGGACTGCGATCCTTGCCCACTATATCTCCACTTTCTCGATGGATTTGTCCCTCATGGGCTATTTCCTCAGCTGCTGTCGAGATGCATTCGCTGGTGTTCCGAACCCGGTCCCAAACACGCCCCTAATCTGTACCACAATGGGGCAAGGCTTTTCATTGGAAAGCAGATCATTTACAATCTGATTCTTATCTGCAGAAGGAGATTCATCAAGATCATTTTGAAGCAGAGAAATCCTTCTTCAGCGCCTCCATTCACTGCTTCAGAGGAAATGGCACGAGACGTTCGTGTACTTCTAGAAGATACCTTACAAGACTTATCACGCGAGTTGTCCTGGTTGCGTAACCTCCGATATGAACTGTGTGTTGCGTGCACCGTTTGTTCAAAGCAAAGTGAAAAATGTATCAAACACAGAGAAGTCTGTTGTGCGCACGATGACTGTCTACATCTTCTCCGAGTACTTCCTGAAGAAGAGCTCATTTGTCCGAAAAGCTTTAGCGATGAAATAATCGAAGTTCCTGGATTGGAAAAATGGTTCGAAGGTCACAAAAAGGAGGTACAAATTCATTCAAATTTCTTAAACTTTAGTTGTAAACGATAATGTAAAAAGGGTTAACTCTGTGTGTGGGCCCATCAGACCCGAGCTTATCTTAGTTTCCGTAGTGTTAAGCGACCAGGAGTATTTCCACTCCTTCCTGGAAAGGATGCTAGTCCATCCCAGGATTACCCCCAGCGTTAAATTCGCCTATACTCATTGATACCTCTGGGTGGCCTGGAGAGAAGCACTATGAGAGTAAAGTGTCCACGAACACAACGATGAGGCAGATGCAGTATAATCCTAAATTTCACCCATTGTCGTTTAGTAAAAATGAGGTTTATTTTTTCCAACAACATGCAAATTATTTTTTTAAATCTATTTTTTATTTACCAAACATAGACTGAAGAACAGAAAGTGGCTTCTTTGGCTCCCGAAGGTAAGAACAGCGTGTTCTTGTTAATAGTGAAAGGATGTGTTCTATTTTAAAAGAATATACTCTGGTTCTTCTCAATCTATGAGTGATATACCAGGCGGACTCAAAATGTAAGACAGTTGTATCAATTGTAAGTTCATGCACGGTGTATCAGCGTGGTAATCGAAATAAAGTTCATGCTACATTTTGTTTGCGTAGTTTTGAATGTGTTGCTGGCTCTGTCGAGCTATGCTTTGCTCTCCAAGACGAGAAAACGAAAAACTGAAAACAAGCAATTGCAGATGTTTATTTTATCCGGTCACTACCACTCGGCAGTAAGCTAGGGTACGAAATGATTATATGTATTGTAATAGTACATCGACAAGGCGTAGGTTGGCCAAGTGTAATAACCAGCCCGAAATGTTTTTATAGTCCAACTGATCAAAATTGAATAGGCGTGTAGAACCTTTAATTGTTGCGTTAAAGTACATCGCACGCGAAACTCTCCGGGATACTTGTATATTTGGGCGCGTCAACAAGGAGTTTATTTTGCCGGCTTCAAAACCTCTCAAATAAGCGCTCGCATGCTGGGGCCAGCGAGCATCTTTTTTTGTTTGTTTGTTTGTTTTGAGAACCTTTTAGGGTTAAGGGATATTTCCCAACGAAAAATGATTATTTTTGGTGCGGTTTTCATCTTGCCCGAGTTTAAATTTCACCAAATTGAGGTCAGATTAATTTTATTGTTATTGCACCCATTTGAGTACTGTACCGCTATTCAATAATGTTAAAGGTAAGCTAAAGAATTCTTGTCATTGTGCAGGATATAAATCATACCAACAATTGTTACTGTTGCAACTTCCATAGCTTTGGATCAACCATCATCCAAAACCGGCACACCGTCAACCGATGATTTTCTCCTTCTTGCCTTCGAGCTGGGTACTTCATGGAAGATGCTTGGTCGAACCCTGGCCCTTCCTGAGCCAGTACTGGACCAGATTGAAGTGGACAACCCTAACCTAACTGAGAGATGCTATAGTGTGTTAAGACGCTGGACAGAGGTGTTTGGATCAGTGGCAACTTATGAATCCCTGGGTCGAGCATTGCAGCATCCCATTGTGGGAAGAGGAGAACTTGCTGTCAAGTACTGTGATGTTTGCAGGGATGCATATCAAGGTAAAAAGGTGGACCTTGAGACTCTAACAAAAAGGTTTAAACAAGAGGTTAACCCTTTTAATCATAATCGATGTCTTTACTCTGTCTTATTATACGGCTAACTTCGCTAGAGGGGAAGGTTAACCAAATCCCACGCTATGATTGTTGTTCGTTACCGACCCGTTTGGTTAAGATGGCTGGATATTGGTGTCATACTTTCTTTGCAGAAGACCCTCAGCTCCATTTTAATACATAAACACACACACTCACAAAAAAAAATAAGCAAACAAACAAAACAACACTTGAACTTGGCCAATAAGCAGCCATCTTGATCTAACAACCTTGGTTAATAACCCATACGTCTGATTCAATTATAGATGTGGGTACCGCACCCATCCCTTTTCAGGCTGCTGATGTTTCCATCACGAGTTGCCCAGTTTTCCTGTCGTACCAGTGGGATTTGCAAGATACAGTGAAGAAACTGAAGAGTAGGATGGAAGAGAGCGGGATTCAATGTTGGATGGACATCAGGGAGATGGGTGGTGGTGATGCTCTGTTTGCAAAGATAGATGCCGGCATTCGAGCGTCCAAGGTTATATAAATAATTTTGCTATTCTTGCCCTTCTTTCTTTGTTTCTCTTTTTTCAAAATCATAGAATCATAGTGGAGTAACTGTGTCTTTCGTCATTGGTAATCGAACGTTGTTCCCTCACTTATAAGGCTTGGTGAAAGAGATCAGAAGCCAAGAAAAAAATTTCACCTGTTCCACTAATGCGATATACCGGTAGCTTTATTGAACCGGCTGACAGTTACATTTCAATCCTGATGTAAAGAATTATCCCAACATATGAATCTAATTTTATAAAGAGTCTCCTGGTATAACAAACATCCTTGTTTACGCACCTCCCGAATTAACGAATCATCTGATATAACGAACATGCTAATATATCAACCTCCTTTTCCGATATAACGAACTTCGCAATCACAAACCTCCTAGTAAAACCGACTTCCTAATAAACGAACACCCTTTTATAACTTACTAATCGATTTATCAAACTTAATGGTATCTCTGGCCTCCCGGATTAATGGAACCACAAATAAAAGAAAAACAAAAAAACTTCATGAAAACAGCTTTTTTTTTTTCCATAGGGCTTCATTATGTCTATAAGGAACCCCGACAGAACGAGTTTTCACTTACAGTGACCATACATTTTGGACGCATAGCAATTCTTTCTCCTTTTTGTCCCCGCATAGGTCTTCGTGTGTTGCGTAACGGAAAAATACTGCCAGTCAGAGAGCTGTCAGTTGGAGGCCACCTTAGCGCATAGCTTAAAGAAACCAGTCATCCCTCTGTTGTTTGAAGACATTTCCTGGCCTCCAGAAGGTCAGCTCTCCTTGATCTTTACCAGGCTTCTTTACATCAAGATGGCCGAGAAACGTGGCAGCATTCCTGATGGAGAGTTTCAGCAGCTTTTGAGGAAAGTGGAGGAGTTTGTAAAACCCTGAGAATTACGTGATATCCAGCGTTAGAAGTGCCCAGATGGAACCTGATAGAAGGGCAGCAATTAACCAATGTGTGGGGCTTCTGCACGTTATCTGAGTTCTTTTCGTATGCGTCAAGCACCCTTTTGACATTATTCGAGAAAACGGACCGCTGTTAGTTGCCTTGTTCATCTCCCACCCTGGTGCCAATTGTTCAAAGGATGGATAACAGTATTCATCGGATAAATCATCGCCCAGTGGATAGCGTAGTTTGTTTTGCCAACACTTTTCTATGGATAGCGACTTATCCGATGGAAAGCCTTATTCACCCTTTGAACAACTGGGCACTGAAAGTGTATTATGAGCCAATAATAATACTCTAAAAATACTGTTTGCAGGTTGGGTCGCGGTGGTTTTGTGGTTAGTGCGCTGGACAGGACTCCCCGTTCGCGCCTTAGTCAGGGTCACTGTTTTTTGCTTTTTTTTGTTTTTTTTTGGCGGGACCATTTTCTGTCACATTGCCCTGTTCTCTTAGGAGTATCTACGAGTATGGACTAGCATCCTATTTACATGTGGGTGGTGATAAGGGGATTATAAATTCTACTTGTCGCTTTATGGTACTGCAACCAGAGATATGCGGCAGCTGAGAATTGATGGGCCACTAGGCTCGAACGCAGACCTTTTACCTTGAATGTTGTGCATTTTCAAGTTGAACCTCTCCCGCTTTCAAGGTTTAGATATGGCTTAGTGTCTCGTTCCTTTGATAAGTCAATTGTGATAGTGATTGCACCAATCTTTTTAAAGGATAAAAACAATGAATAGTGGGATGGTGACTTGATTCCAACGGGTATCTGGAAGGTGATAGAGTAATTCGACTTGACAAAGCTTCATTGGTATATAATTCATGCTGAGACACCATATAGTCGCCCTGCAGCTTTGCTTGCAGTTAACATTTATTTACTGTTTTTTTGCGGTTAGCATTTTACCCTGTAGTTTGCTTGCAGTTAACATTTATTTACTGCAATTTGCTTGCGGTTAGCATTCATTTTGTGGTTGGGCGACTATATGTTTTTCATTGTTGGCGGCCATGTTGACTTACCATGAAGTATATGCCGCTTCATTGAAAAAAAAAAAATGTCGGTGCATTGTTCGAAATAGAGGGAATTTTATAGAGCGTATTTTTCCCCTTTTCGGTATAAATAGATATTTTATTAGTTTTTAACTCATTTTCATTGCATTTTGTTAGCTCCTCTTTTGTCCCTTTGGAGGGCGTGAAGGAGTAGGGGCGGAGAACAATAGATTAGGGGCTTTTTAATAGGTTATAAATTAGAGACCTTATTTCAGGAATTTTGGCGCTCATTTCTAAAACAGCAAAGTTCATTTTTTGGCAGAATATTCTTCAAAGAGTAGATTCAAGCTCACAATCTCCTTGTAGTACTCCCGAGTTTAAATATATGTAAAGCGAAGCTGCCTTCCATTCGACCAAAATTGTCGTTTTGAAATACTGGGAATTCCGTGTGGCGAATGGAACAGTATCTTCTGGTCGGTGAACCTTCCAAGTTTTGCGCGAAAATACAAAGTAAACCAAAGGAAAACAAATGGCGGGCTCGTCGCAATAGCATGTTTACTTTCTTCGACGACTATGAAGTTAAAACGAACGATATTTTAAGCGAACACGATGATTTTTTTTGTTTGACAGTGCAGCTAGCAGTTACATGCGAAGGAATTGAAATAGCGTCCGCAACTACTGATTTTTTTCAGGCTTCTTCATTCCAATTGCTTAAATTGGAAATTCACTGCGAAGATCACATATCACCTTCATATATATCCGCAGTTCATATATGAATCATTTCATATACTACACGTCATTTCACTCCTTTCACGGGAAAATAAGAACTCACAATTGACCTCGCTCCCAATGTGTGGCTTCATAGCTCAGTTGGTAGAGCATCGCACCGGAGGTCACGAGTTCGAATCCCGTTGAAGCCCTGATTTTTTTTTCAGGCTTCTTCATTCCAATTGCTTAAATTGGAAATTCACTGCGAAGATCACATATCACCTTCATATATATCCGCAGTTCATATATGAATCATTTCATATACTACACGTCACTTCTAGCTGTACTAGGAATTTCATAATAAAGGTACTGACGACATGAACTTCACAATTATTCTTTCTGTAAGCAAAGAGTTTCTTTGCTCTGTCTGCAGTACAGTATTACTGAGTAGTTTTTACAGTGCAGTTTATTTGCCCCTGACGATAACAATGATCTGTATAAATTTGAGAGCCGGGGCTCTCAGCAAACCCTTTTGGGCTTTTCTTGGAGAGGCCCCCGTTACAATCATTTAAATTTATTATAGTGTTATTACTATATCAATTAAGGCAAATAAAAAATATATTTCCTTCCTTGAATATGTGTCAATTAACAGTGCGTATTGTTTAGTTTTTAATTAGGTAGTACTTTCTTTTGAACAAGGGAGCTGATGGGTCAGAGAAACCCGAAAGGTTATTAATCTAATATTTAATATTTTCTTTTGTATTTTTCCTTTTGATTTTGTCTAGTCTAGATTGATACGTATTTGCCCTTATTATATTATGGTAGTGAATAATGAGGGTAAATAAACGTATAAAAAAGCATTATTGATGTTTTGAGGGAATCTCAAGAACTGCCTGTTTACATCCTAATATCTTGACCGTTTTACATTCGTTTTAAGTTCGCATGAGAGCAAAAATATTTGTGTCATCTGCAAATAGAATAAAAGAAAATAGCTCCGAACATCTGTGGATGTCATTCATATGAATAAGTAAAAGCAACGGTCCAAGAATTGACTCTTGTCCTGGAGAACTCCAGACGTATTTTTTTCTTAGTTTGATATACTTTCATGAAATCTGACCATTTGACTTCAGTCTTGTAAGGTAACTTGTGGGCTATGCCTTTTATCTTCATAATGTTGCGGTTTAATGATAACTATACTGTGATCAATGGTATCAAATGCTTTTGATAGGTCCAAGAAGATGCCCGCAGTAAATTCATTCTGTTCAATGCTTTCAACTAGTTTGGTAGTCAAGTTAATTATGGCCATTTCTGTTGAATGGTTTTTCCGAAATCCAAATTGCTGGATGTGCTTTTCGGGCTTTTCTATAAATTTGATTACTCTTTTATACATTAATTTGGTCAGCACCAAGAACGCCAAGTCCGCTGACCAAATGACCCATACATCTGGGCTACCTCTAGCCCATTCTCGTCCTCATGGCCCTTCAATTCGTTTCTCTTAGCCAAAAATTGGCAGGTTACGAGATAAGCTACTTTATTTGCAACTATTGCCTGTTGCTTAAGACCACGTTGCGTTACCATGGCAATCCAAATTCGGTTTTTGTGGTTTCAGCTTCGTAGAAGCGAAAGCCACTTTGTCAGCGTTTTGTAAGTAAGTGAGTAAGTGAGTAAGTAAGTACGTAATTCGGAAACCCGACGTAATGCCGATGGGACGCGGAAGCCGCAGTCGATGGTTTATTGACATGCCCGAAGTATTTTCGTGACAAGCTTTTTATCATGGGCCTGAGAACGAGGTTGCGAATTCGCAGTCGATATTTCTTCGCAGATGACATGTGAAACGTCGAAGCAACGTTTGTTTATGCGTTTCTCTGGGCGGTGGATTTCGGAGGAAAGTTTCATTAGCAATGGTTTTGTGCTATTTTAGTCTGGGAACCAGACAGAGCTCTCGATGAAGGGGATATTTCTTGATGTGATTTGTGCAGTACTTTTCGAGAAACCACTTTCGAGCGTCTTAAGCGTAAACACCGTAGACATGGCGAATCAGCCATGCGGAGCGAGCTAGCAAATATAAATATGCAAATCATCCATTCGCGTGCAATTTGTCGCTAAATTTTGTAGAGCTTCCACTTTCTGGTGCAATTTTTCTGCTCAACACTTTCTAAATGCTTCCCAAGAGACTAACATTGATCACAATCGTCAGGGTTTTTCGAAGAAACGGCCCTGTCATACCCTTCAAAGCAATTGATGCCAGCTTTTGTTATCCTAAACAGCTCTTGTTACCATGTAATTAAAAATGCAAAAATTTGCTCTCGCAGTTTTAAAGCGAAGTTCAGAACAAACAGGGAACAAAACTATTTTGCGCTTTGAAATACCTTTCGGAAGGGATGCTTCTTGATGTGATTTGTGCAGTACTTTTCGAGAAACGACTTTCGAGCGTGTTTACTCGTAAACACAGTAGACAGGTCGAATCAGCTCGCAAATATGCAAATCATCCATTCGCGTGCAATTTGTCACGCATTCCCATATGTATGATTTTTGGGGGGTTGAAAGTGGTACTTTTCAAAAGAGAGACTATTGTAAGTGATTTCCTTTTCAAGCTTATAGACCGTGAGAAATTTGTACATAATTGTAACAGACAAAACATACATGCAGCTGAAACCACGTGCACTCCCGCGAGTGCTATTTTTAGATTTTCTTCATCGTTTGTCTACAACAAACTCGAAAAGATTCTGACATTTTAACATTAAAGTATAAAGTTTCAACAGAGGGAAATCTAAATTCTCGTTCCTTTATGTTTTCCCGTAATGTCCAAAATTGTTTTTGCTAAATTTAAGATTTTTTGTAATCTGCAGTTTTGGTGCTTCCTAAAGTACAACTCTGGAACAATAAAACGTGTTGAGAGGCTATTACAGAATTATTAGAATTACAGATCTGCATTTTGCGAAACGAGCACTTAATAGAATGTGGCGATATTTAAACAAGAAGTTCCGGTAAAAAAGGGGCCTGGCCTGGCCATTCTCACGCCCAGTTGTCAATAAACCATCAAAGCGTAAACAGCTGACAAACAACCCGCGCTTTCTCTGTGAAAGTTGCTGCTAAAATGTGCTTCATTTTTGCTGAGAATGTTATGCTAAAACGTTAACAAGTTATATCTTATTTTTGTACAGGGTATCTTTTGGTTTCATGAGGTTTTGAAGCGTATTCAATTTGCAGGACGCTTGACTGTGCAACACGCCATGAATGCAAGGGTAAAAATTTGCATTTCGCGCCCGAAAGGTGTGAAATGTGGGAGGTGCCATCCCTTTTATAGTGGAACTTCTTGTTTAACATATTTATTTACATTCGTGAACACTTTTTGTAAATATAACTCGATGCAGCGATCATTTTTGAAAAAAAGATTCTGAGCAAAAAGGTAATTAGTACTTTGATTCGCAAATTACAGATCTACATTTTGCGAAACGAGCTCTTCATAGACTATGGCGATATGTAACATATTTCTTTACATTTGTGAACACTTTTCTTAAATATATTAAACTCGATGCAGTGATCATTTTTGAACAAAGATTCTGAGCAAAAAGGTAATTGGTGCTTCGCTTCGCAAATTACAGATCTGCATTTTGCGAAACAAGCTTTTCGTTGACGGTGACGATAATTGACTCGTCTTTTTACTTTCGTATACACCTTTCGCAGATATAACTGGATGCAGTGATGATTCCTAACTGAGATTGTGAACGTGTAGTGCCGAACAAACAGTTTCATCTATACTTCAAATAACAATTCAATTTTCTTTCGTGTAAATTTCGGGTTGTGGTGTTACACTGTGTAAACGTACATCACTTTTCAGTCTAGCAGTCACGCAAATGTCTGTCACGTAATCAGAGCTCATTTCACAAAATACAGATCTTCGAACGTCCGGTGTTTTATTCCTTTTTTAAGGTTATCACACAGAGAAATTTGACCATTGTAATACTTGATGTGTTCATTTCGTAATTCGTTTCGTTCGGTTCTTTTTCGTTTCGTTTCGCAAAATCCCGGGGGGGGGGGGGGGGTACTCCCATATATGGGCTATATAGGTATGTGCCGCGGGATAGGGTATGTTTTTTGAGGTTCTCAGTCCTTAAATAGGGTATCACTTTTGTTCCTTTTGGCATTGTGTTCCCGGCGTGATCCTTAGATAGAGTAGCTAAATTCTATCAGCTCAAATAAACGCCCAGCTAAACGAAAAAAATATTGTCTGTTAAAACTGAACTATCCGTCATTAAACATTAACAAAGCGATTTTGAAAGATTTGAGCTTTGTTGTGCGCGGTTAGCCGTTATTTGAGTCGCCACGCAATACTTCTCCTCCCCTTGAATAGGGTGTCAATTTTCAGGTTTGGGCCTTAGAAAGGGTATTAATTTTCGCTTTCTTTATCCTTAGATAGGGTCAGGGTTTGAGAACGTTCGCGGCACACCCCTATCCTAAATTTAGGGGAGTACCCCCCCCCCCCCCCCCCCGGGCGCAAAATAACGTAAGCCCGGATTAGTGTGGGCGGGACTTAAGGGTTGTTCTGTTCCGGTCACGTGACTTGTCAAATATGACTGTGATCTGAACACGGCCAACCTGTCCAAAAAGTTTATTTACGAGGTCAGGTTTCCAAAATATTCAGTGCAGGTTAGAAACCTCCCTATGCAACAAACTGGTAGTTCGCGGAGTTAAGAGAAAAAAACGACTGTTTTGCAGTATAAGTTGAAGGCCTCAGAGGCTTAGACTCGCGTCAGCGTTGAATCCAAAGAAAACAGGAAACAGAAAACCGTATTCGCCGACTATTCAGCTGTTATTCAGCCACCTAAGAAGTCGAAGAACCGGCCTGTTACGCAGGCAGTTGGATTATTGACATCTCATACTAAAGCCGGTAAGGTTAAACACTATATAAGTATAAATTTTAGAATACATTAGTACCTCTACAGTTGCTCCGCTTACAAATTCGCCAGTTACTACATGTAGTAGATAAGTCTCCTTCGCAGCCGTTTTTGGGGATGTCACGCAACGCTGCGAAAGAGACTGCTAGTATAGTAGATATAACGATCGATAATTAAATACGTGGGATGTAGATGATCATAGATGGAAACGTGTCCGAATACCCTTTACTTTATTATACATGCAATTTCTGCCGTATGACTATGCAATGGCCGCTATGACGTATGTATTTTTTTCCGTTTTGTAGCTTTCGTTTTCTTGATCCACGAGCGAGACGGACTATGCAGGATTATGTTACGTTTTCAGGTAGCCAAAGCTTAAGATACGACTGAAAATAAATAAAATGATCTTAAATTGTCAAATGTTTATTGTTTTATCAATCCTATATTAAATATTCATGTTAGCTTCGAAAATTAGCATAATATATAATAACCATCAAAGCGAAGCGAAAGGTTGCACTCTCGAACCGCCAGAATGCAGGCCCGTGTTCATGAAATGAGCTGTCATTCTCAAAGTTTGCTGCCATCTTCCCCTCACAACGTCTCAAATTCAAAGGCTTCGATAGCCATTCTATAATTATATAAATACATACCGAAAAAGTGCCCAATGTTACATCCTTTCTCCGGCAAAACGACAATATTTCAGTGGTAAACCTCCACGAACCATCCGCGGCCCGAGGTCCCCGAGCGCCTCTGCATTTAATCATATGCAATTTGGAACCACAAAATTTACTTTCTAGGGGAGGTGTATGCAATGCAATGTATTTTCAGCCGATGAGACAATAAATATATATATATATATATATATATATATATATATATATATATATATATATATATATATATATATATATATTTATATATATATATATATGAGAATGCTTTGAAAATTTCTCTAATTAGCCCCATGCTGAATTACATTGATACAGCTAGACATTATTTCTTTCATACTGCCAACTAGTGAAAACAATGAGACTGACAAAATAGTATGCATTTTTGTATGCATCTTGTCATACAAGCATTTGTGACTGCATGCATGGCTTCTTGTGAATACTTCTCATGATCAAGGCTGCTGCAAGCACAATAATTATATTGTGTGGTGCCAGAAAATATCCATATCCCCCCGGAAGGGATTTTTCCTATGGCTATGAAGTGTGCTTCATATCTCAGTTGGTATAGAGCATCGCACGGGTATTGCGGAGGTCACGGGTTCGAATCCCGTTGAAGCCCTGAATTTTTTTCAGGCTCCTTTATTCCAATTGCTTAAATTGGAAATTCACTGCGATGGTCATTTAGTACTGAGGTTTATTTAACTGGGGTAGTTTAAAATTAAACCGCTAACTTAGAAAAACTTGCATCGCATCGGGCATGGCTCGGTCATTTTTTACCTCACAAACATACCAAAAACACGTATGTACAGGCCCGCAAATGATCCCGGGACCGCAAATGATCCCCAAAGTGGACCGCAAATGATCCCAGGACCGGAAATGATAGCCTCCCCATAAAGGATGGAAAAAGTGTGAACTCACGAATTTGGACAGTGGATTTAAAATTACATAATCCACAGCGATTTTAATACAACAGTTAATATATAGATTTAGGCAGGCCTAAAAGCGGAGCTCCCATTTATTAATTTATTTTGCTCTAGTTAATTACAGTCTTACCAAATAAGTAGCCAACTATATTTCTAAGCTTATACAGTGGCCCATATAGGTACAAAATAATTTTAATCGCTCATGGTTAAACTTAAGAGAGCGTGCACCTAAGAAACGACCGATGAATTTTGCACGAAAAATAGATCGGGCTGATTTAAATATTATAAGTACAGGTTACCAAACCATAAATAAAAATGTATTTCTTTTGTTTCAGTATCCTTTACTTTCAAAAATATTCACTCGCGAAGGTTGGTCGGTGGACGACGTCAAAATTATCGGACCGAAACATGCTGTTTCGAAAAGAGCCTCAAAATTTATTTTCGCAGCATGAATCGAACTAAATCCACCATTAAAGTGAAGAAAAATACTTAGTTAAGGACTCTAGCGGAATAGCGATCGAAATATTTAAAAGTAAAACGTCGAAATTATTATTTGACTGTACTGCACTAAATCAACAATAGCAATGTGACTGATTTGTAGAGAATTAATATTCGAAAGTGGCACCAGGTCTTAAGTTTTAATACCCCTATATCACACACATGAAGGATACACTTCAAGTTTACGGGGGAAATATTTGCGGCCCATGCCAATTCGTAGTGTAAAAATTCGTTTAAGTCACTGTAATTTCTGCAATTTTTGCAATATGCAAATTACTTACACCACAGTTTTACATTTATTTATACTGCTCATTAAAAAAAGAAATTAATAAATTACGAATGTGTCATTATCTCCGCATGTAGAAATCTTTTGCGCTTCCCCATGGAAGCTCGTGTGTGCAAAGGACGCAAGTAGTCCAAGTAGTGTGCAAGAAAAAAAAAATAGTGGTTTATAATTACACAGCAGAGGCATCTTTACAGATTCCTGTTCATTTTTGCGGTCCAAATTTATACAGTTACGTGTACTGTTAATTTTGTTATGTCGCGTAGTATGTTTTCCTTCGTGTACGGTTGCTTCATGCCTGAGGTTCTTGCCTCTTCACTTAGGATAATTAAAAAAAACCTCCATAGACTTTTCTTGGAGTCCACACTTTTCTATTTTTCAGTGATATCACTTGCAGTAATCATTTCCGGTTCTGGGATCATTTGCGGTCCAATTTGGGGATCATTTGCGGTCCCAGGATCATTTGCGGGCCGGGATCATTTGCGGGCCTGTACAGGTATCTTCACATGCAGCCCTGGATGAGACCTTAAACAGCTAAATTATTGCCGTTTTTCCCGCAACACCCTAAGTGAGACCAAAATCCAAATTGTACACCTTAAGCGAGATATGGCAGTCCCCAGCCCAAAGATTAAAAAGATGGTAATGTAGATCTTCAAGATGTAGAAGGATCTTTTGAAGATTTTCATGTAAATATCTCCTATGACAGAAAAGAACATAGAGCACATTCTTTCTGCACCATCATCACTGATAAAAAAGCTGATACCACGTGATTAAACATTTGTTTACTTGCTCTTTCATAGCGGAGCAATGGAGGGTATTGGCGCATTTTTTTAAAGGAATAAACGCTGTAAGTTGCAAGAGGCTGATTCACTTGGAACTGAAATCATGTCTGGTCATGGTGCGACCAAGGTTAGTTTGGTTGTCAGTGTGTGTGAAGATTTATTAGAGAGCTTAAGCACAGGCGTTTTTGAGCCACGGACGGCTGCCGGAAATGGAATCTTCTCGTCGTTAGCGCTTATTGTCAGCCTTTTATTCATAAATTCAAGTTGTAAGTGCTAGCATGAAAGCATTCTAACTTATTTTTGGAGGTAAAAGTTCGCCAAAACCTTAAACATTCGCCTTCCGGTTGCCGTTCGTGGCTCAAAAACGCCTGTGCTTAAGCTCTCTATTAATTTTTTGACTCCAACTCAGGTTTTTCATGTCTTAGGGATCGCTCCTTAGATATGATCCTGGCAGAGTTTTACATATCAAAAGCAAACTAGCAGGGTATCTTATAATGTGCAGGTCAAAGTCCTCAATTTGTGTAATTTGTTTTTGCTTTTTTTTTACTTTTAGGATTTTGTATCTGAATTGACTGAACTGGACAAGTTGTACATGGCTTTGGCTGAAGTTGGTAAAGGTTACCAGTTCAGTACATTTTGCTACAGCCTCAACATTACCAGCTTGAGTGCTTTAGAGAATTACAATGATAAAGACAGCACCATTTTTGTCTTGAATCCTGATGAAATTGGCACAGTAAAAAAGAAAATCAAACGTTCACACTTCAATTTTGAAGATCTCACAAAGGTAGCTACTGTTGATTAACAATTAATTAAATAGATCATAATTACAGGGGAGCTTCAGCGCGCGAAGGGCGCCAGCGGAGCACCATGGATAAGGATTTTTGGTAAACCCATGAGGCCGAGAAAATTTGGTTGCGTACGTCCACCCACGCGTACAGACTCTCGGGGAGGGGGAGTGAAGTCCCAACGCAGCCCGACAGGGGGTGGGTTAAGGAAAATAGACTGAGGAAGATGGGGAGCAGGTGAATGCCATCTCTACTTATCCCTACGTACGTAAACAGAGCTTACAACTTTGACATCCATGTTATGATCAATTGAAGCTGTCAAATCAAGGAATACGCTGGCCAGTATCACGTGACCATATTGCGGGCTCACATCTGGAGCTCGTCGAGGTCACTTTTTTAAGTTGACCGCTGACCAGATGATGGTTTTCTAGTTAATTGCGGGCTCCAGTCTTAGTTTTTTACAGCTTTTTTGATCATTGCTCAGATTTAAGTTAATAACCGAGGAGCTGAGCTTTTAGGCTTGGCTAAATCTATTTTAAAAAGTTTTTTCTCATGTAAAAAATGATCTGGACATTTCATTTCAACTTAAACGAAGCGATTGTATGAAAAGGTGGCAAAAGCGTTTGCACGTTGTTCACTGCTGAATTGAAAGACGGGAAGAAAGCGTGCTGGAGAACATAGATCTTCGTGAATATTTCTCGCTTTATTTACTTATCTACAGCATGGAAACTTATGCCAAGTGATTTAGGATAACCTCTTAACAGGAAGATCCGAAATAATTGTCGACTCGAACATGATATATCGTAGTACGAGTCCAAAAAAGCTAGATTTGAAGGACTGTCTACGGTTCCTGCGGGTGACCAAGACTGAAAAATTAACTGAGCTTCGATGAGCTAATATAAAAGTGCAAAAAAGGTAAAAAAGTTCTCACTAAAAAAAATTATTTTTCCATTTATCTTGATCATTTAATATAAAAGTGTGCATAGAGCCGGTCAAGTTGACTGAAGTGACGGATAAAAGACTGTTAAAAGCTACACCGAAAGGAAGAAATATATTGATCTTCGCTGATAATTCATATTATGTATACAGCTATTTCGAGAAAGGTTGTCGGAGAAAAGTATCAAAGTGCACGCGACAAGACCGAATGGTGGTCTGGGTATTCACTGGAATTTTGCATATTGGCCTAGAGGAAATTTACAAGTTTGTATTTTTGCATGTGGAGAATTTGTTTTTCCTCTCAGGAGGCCTATATCTGTAGCTTTACTTTTACTGTCGCATGTCTTTGAGGGAGGAAAACTCTTGTAAACTTCAGAGGGGCTAAACTTACCTTGTTTCTACATGTCTGAAAAGAAAGAAAACCGGAAATTCGCGCTTATTTTGTTGTTATATCTCATTAGTATTCAACACGTGCAGTAGCTCAATAGGTCTACCCATACTACCTTTCGGGATTGGCTTGTGCAGTTTTATGCTTTTTTCCGGTCCAACGTTTCTCGAAATAGCTGTATGTCGATGGTGTGAGATTGTTACGAATATTGGACGAAACTACCGTTTTCGTCGCTTCGTCTCCAATGTTATTTGGCTGGTTTGAAAGCTTTGCCCTGCAGAATTTACGAGCCTTCTCAAAATATGAGGTAACATAAGTAAATGTACACATTTTGTTGTGAGAATCTGTATATACTTCATTTACTGAATGAACGAATTCGATGTTGTGTCGGTTTTCAAATATAACGGCTGCTTTCAAACCTCTTAGCTTTAATCACGTTTGTACATTAAATTTATACAGAAATTGCCCATGAAATGTTTCGTTTCAAATTTTGTGTTTTTTTTAGTTAGTGGAGTTAACTGTGAGGTTCATCGTTGGATTTTGTAAAGAATATTAAATTATTGAGCTACACAACAAAAGCTCCGCTTTTAGGTCTGCCTAAATTTAAATATTATCTTAAACTGCTTGCAAGTCAAGAAATTCGCAAAAAGTATGTGAAATTCGTTGGTCTCAACCAGTTTTATTCAGGATTGCAGCTATCCTTGCCTTGTAAACCATCTGAATGCAATGGTCACACCACACATGCGTGCATGCACACCGCCTATTACCAGTAAGATACTACCTCTCTGGAACCTCTCATTCGCCCGTTGTAAACCCTGCCTCTATTGTTTTTCGGGGCTAGGGGAATTATTATGACCTGTTATCTATTGTTTTGAGGACCAATAAAGTGACACGTTCTGAGAGGTAGTGGGCGACCCCCTATTACCCGTGGAGTGCCATGCCATAGCCAGGCGTGAGGGTTTCATAAAAACAAATCACTGACCCTACCGTTTACTCCTGAGGCGAAGCTGAAAGTTGCTATAAACCCCAGCCACATACAATCCATATGGAAGCTGTGGCTGGGACTGTAGAACAGTCACGGCAGTGGTATGCAGATGTGGATTACCTTGCAGTTGTCGAGTGGTAAGGGCAATGGGCTTGAAATCCGAATGGTATGGGATAAATCCTGTTCTCACCACTAGCTAGTTTTGCTCTCTGTTGTTCCCGAAATCAAGTCAGTCCTAGTTTCGAGTTACGCTTGTAAATAGCCAACTTGTCTTCCTCCTGATAAATTATTTACGATATTTGCTTCAGTGTTGATCCTGAAAAGCCCGTTTTGAGGGAGAGGTCAATTAATATATAACTTGGAAAATGGGTGAGAACTTTAAAATAGACGAGCTGGACCTGTACAATATAAGTGTTAGTGTAACGGATTTTGATCGAACTTTTTCAGAAGTACAAGCAAACTAATATTGTTGAAACATGCAAAGTCAAACGCATTCCAGTGATCCCAAAGGAAGATGTTACTGTGACAAGGAACATTGGAGTTGGAGAGAACCCGTTGACAGGATATGTGTGTGAAGCCCAGTGGACTAAACCTGATGGCAAAAGGGTTGGTTTTTACAGTTATTTTGCACTTGAGTGGCATAAACCCTATTCAGACAGGGGTGCGGGCGGATACCCCTCCGTAACTCCATAACTCCCAGAATATTTAAGCAATCACGATGAAACTTTGAGGATATATAATATAGAGGATATATAATATAGTATGACCGACGATCTATCTTGTGATATATGTTACGTGGGATGATGGCATGACATCATGTGACAACTACATGATGATATATAAAAACAGCCGCCACCTTAGATTTAATTTTTTTTTTCAAAATGACAGAAAACCACCCAAAATTACTCAAAAGTACTCAAAATCTATGAAAGTTTGCAAAAACAAAACAAACAAAAAAAATGGTGAAAATAATTGCATTCAAGCTGATTTTCATTAATAAGAACATAAAAATTACAAATTTGGGAAAACATGTCCGTCAAAATGCCGTTGCCATAGTAACGTCAAGTTTCCGACACAACAACCTATCCTACTAAATTATTCCCGGTTAAATTTTAAATAAAGTCGCAGAGTTTGGTAGCGTTTGGTTGAATCTTGAAAAAGGTATATTAAGCGTTCAAAGTCAGCGCGGGCAATCCCCCCCGGTCTGGATAGGGTTAAAGACATGTTTATGTATTTGCTTGTCTTTGTTTTTCTTGTCAGATTAAAGTGTGTCTTAGATATGAAATAGCTGAAGAACAAGACTTCTTACATGAAGCAGAAATGGCAAATCTACTTCGTCACCAAAATGTCCTTGCGCTCTACGGTGTGGTCATTGCCAGTTCGTATTCACCTTCACCTTCGTTGGCTTTAGTAAGTTATTAAATTAAGCTTCTTGTTGACCTCGCTTTCATAGAAAAGGATACTATGATAGGATCAGGCCTAGGGGCCCATCGGGCCGCAGCTTATCCCGGTTTCCGTAGCATGAAGCGACTAGGAGTATTGCTACTCCCCCCTGGATGGGATGCTAGTCCAGCGCAGGGTTACCCCCAGCAGTAAATTCGCCGGTACCCATTTATACACCTCAGTGGAGAGAGGCACTATGAGAGTAAAGTATCTTGCCCAAGAACACAACGCAGTGCCCCTGCCAGGGCTCGAACCCGGACCACCCGATCCGAGTCCAGCGCACTAACCATTAGGCCACCATGCCTCCCTTATGATAGGATCAGGAAGAATGAATAAAGGTGCGATATCAAAGGGGTATCAATTATCGGATAGTTAATCTATAATCGATTTGGAATAGGTCTACTATGAAATAATGTCAAAATTCATTTATTATACTATTCATTCATTGTACTCCCCAGTCAGACTCTAGTTGATTCTAATACGACTAGTAATAGTTCTTACTATAGCTGCCCCCGCCTTTATATAATTATATTTACAGCAATAATCTAAGATGAGTGGAGTACATTTATTTGACGCCTGAAATTATTGGAAGTCCATTGACTAAACAATTAGACGATTTAACTGTGCCAAGTACGTCTGGATATTGCTTGCTGACACCGCTCTATCTGTCGCATACACAAGTAAAGTAGTGGTAATCATAGATTAATGAGTACGTTTTAGTATTGGTAGGCAGGATTGATAGGTCACCAGAAATTACCTCAAAATGCAGGCAGAACACGTGAACTTTCAATTCATGATGACTACACGTAAAGTTATTACATTCAAAATGAGCTTACAATAATTTCCTCGCCAAAAAGCCTAAAATGTCTACGACTAACAAAATATGACACATTCAAAGAATCAATAAATTAAATACTGACAATTTGGAAGGAATATTGTCATTGGTTGCCATTGTGTGAAATGAATTACCTTCAATTGCATGACAATGTTCATGCTTCGGTATCATTTCAAATTAACTATTCATCTATTTATTTTTTTACGCAGGACCCATGTTGATAATAGGTTTTTTAATATATACATTTAGGCAGGCCTAAAAGCGGAGCTCCCATGCATTTATCTTTTTTTTTGCTCGAGTAAATTACAGTGTTACCAAATAAGAAACCACACTATATTTCTTAGCTTATACGGTGGCCCATATAGGTACAAAAAACCTCTCATGATTTTGTTGACGAAAGCGACGTCAATATATTTCGTGGTTAACCCGTATAAATTTTCCTGCCCTTAGTGACAGGTTCTAAAATTGAAATTGACGAGTGCACTTTATTGGGTTCCTCACGTATGCACGTAGGTGCAAAACAAATCTTAGTCAAACTTTTTACAACGTTTACTGTACACTAATTCGTAATACACCTCTAGGACCTCTATGAGTTATTCAATGTAAAAAGAACCTTGACCTTGTTTTTATTACT
Source organism: Meandrina meandrites (assembly GCA_963693305.1). Taxonomy (NCBI): domain Eukaryota; kingdom Metazoa; phylum Cnidaria; class Anthozoa; order Scleractinia; family Meandrinidae; genus Meandrina; species Meandrina meandrites. Next base: position 12,669,124 of record OY855910.1, read on the forward strand.
ACAAAACCATCAGAGCAAGAAAATCAACTCAAGGCAAAAACAGAAAACAAAGTGAACTCGCTGCTTAACACAGTAAACAAAATGAACTCACGGCACGGCAAACTGAGAAAATCACGGCGGCAAAACAAACTCTGCAAATTGATGGTGCCGGTTATGTAAGTCATTTTAAAGCAGTTTTTGTGTAAGAATTGTGGCAGTTTGTGATTTGCAAACTGGTGCACGCTAACTTAGAATAAGCTTACAATGTTGTTTTGACTGTTTTGAACTGTCTTCCTTTTCGTTGCGGTTTGGTTGCATGATTTACTAATTCTGTTTCATCGTACGCGTTGCTATTAAAATGCCTAAGAGAATTTTATGTAGAGAACTGAATGAATTTTCTTCATTTCTGGTAAGTAAATATGCGGTAGGTTAAGTCTGAACCCACTCAGCCTAGCACAGGTAACTGGAAACGAAACCGGCAAATTCAACACACTCACTAATAAGCAGAGATAAGAGAAACAAAACAAATGCAAGCGAGCCGAAATCGTGATTTTGATCTGTGAAGCTAAATAATTTGTTTTCAAAATCCAATAATGAACATCACAGTTAACTCCACTAACTAAAACTGAAAATAATTAGTCTAAACAAAATATTTACTAAACAAAATAAATGTGTAAAATGTACAAACATGAACAGGCTTGATAAATATTTACGTGAAGATCTGAAAACCTACACAACTTCAAATTCATTCATTAATGAAATATATAAATTCTCTCAATATAAAATTAGGCTTATGCTTAGTGCATACATTTACGTTTGTTACCTCATTATTGAAGAAGGCTTATAAATTCTGTAGGGCAAAGCTTTCAAACCAGCCCAATAATATCGGACACGAACACGGCAGTCTCGTTGCAAGCTTAGTCCAACACCAGCGACATATTCATTATATGAATTATCACTGAACAACAATTTCTTCCTTTCCATCGGTGTAGCCTTTAACAGTCTTTTATCCTTCACTTCAGTGAACTTGATCGGCTCTGAATTCACTTTTGTTTGAGCTCAATTCAGTGATATTCAGCCTTGCTCAGCCGCAGGTCGAACCCTGGACATCGCGCTCTTTTTGACTTGTTATCCAGTATATCATGTTCAAATCGGCAATTATTTCGGATCTTCCCGTTAAGAGGTTGTCCTAAATCATTTGGCATAAGTTTCCATGATGTGCATGAGTAAATAAAGCGAGAAATACTCGCGAAAATTGATGTTCGCCATCAGCTTTCTTCGCATCTTTCATTCAGCTTTAAAGGTGAACAGCGTGACAGCGTACCAAAGATTTACCGCCTTTTCGAACAATCGCTTCGTTTAAGTTGAAATGAAATGTCCAGATCATTTATTTAACATGTGAAAAAAACTAAACTAAATACTGTATTTCTAAAATAGATTTAGCTAAGCCTAAAAGCAGAGCTTGCGGGTTATTTACCTTGCCCTTTATTTAAATCTGAATTTACGCGATGATAAAATTATCAGGCTAAGTAAAAACTGAGTACTTGAGCCCGCGATCAATTGGAAAACCATTACCTGGTCAGCGGTCAACTTCCAAAAAAGACGTCCCCTCGATTAGCTCTACGCCTGAGCCCGCGATATGGTCATGTGATACTGGTCAGCGGATACCTTGTTTTGACAGCTGTCAATTGACCATGACATGGAAGTTCAATATCAAAGATTTAACAGTAACCAAAGCGGTAATTGTTCTGTGACTCCCCTCCCCCTCCCCCAGAGTCTGTACGGACGGACGGACGGACGGACGGACGTACGGTCACGTGATTACCAAATTTTCTCGGCTTGGTGGTTTACCAAATTTTCTTACCCATGGTGCTCCGCTGGCGCGCTTCGCGCGCTGGAGCTCCGCTATAACTGAAATGGTTATCCTGCATAAATATGTTTTTTTTTTAACAATTATTCCATGAGCCCGCGTTGGATACGAGGTGGTAAATAGCCAACGAGGCGCGAAGCGCCGAGTTGGCTATAACCACTCGTATCCAACAAGGGCGAATGGAATAATTGTTTTATTAAATTCTTCTTTAGTATAAATCAACTGGACATTTCATTTTGATGTAAACGAAGTGATAGTATGAGGAGGCGGGAAAATTTGTGGCGCGGTGTTCACTTTTTGAGCTGAATGAAACAAGCGAGGAAAGCGAGCGAGAGAGAGTTTCTTCTTTTCATCCTGGAAAATTGTGACAACAATTAAGGTTTACGGGAAGATCCGAAGCAATAGCTTTTCTGGAAATTATACGCCTTGTGCAAGACGAGCGAAGCAAGTGTTTACATATTGTACTTGTTTACGGCTCCACGGCTGTCGTCAAGACTACTACATTATGCTGAAACGAAATTGCACTCAGATTCGATGAAGTTTATTGAAGTATAAAAGGACAAGATCAAGATTGAAAGGTAACAAACTTAACTGAAGTGCTGAGCCACATTTGCGTCTAACACTGAATGAAATTGTGTAAGTTTTCTGGTCTTCCCGTAAATTATTTTCTGCTTTTCTTCTTCGTTCAGTCGCTCTTGTTGTACATTTACAAGTATTTTTAATTAAACATTTCGCACCAATCCTTTCAGTTTTACCTAGTTGAGTCAACTATGGCATTTTGTGGTATTTGTGTGGTTTTAGGGAAGGCACTGTCGATTATTTCTTGTATAAGCTTATAAACCTCGCCAGATTTGCCATTTTTCTGATGGAACTTTCGCTTCCCGCAGGAAAATTTTTAAACTGAGCGTCACTTGCCGCACTCATTTCCCATATAAGGTCAAACGCAGGTATAATGGCTGATAACCGAGATCTAGTGAACCAATCAGAAAGCTAGAATTGCATTATCCGAGGTTGAGAATTTAATAATAATAATAATAATAATAATAATAATAATAATAATTATTATTATTATTATTATTATTATTATTATTATTATTATTATTATTATTATTATTATTACAAGTGAAACCGGTAAAACCAATATATAATTATACATCCCATAGAAAACAGGTAAATTTGAAAATAGATTAGTGTGTATCAATCAGATCATCCTGCGGCTTATGCCTACATTGTGCGGTTCCAGAAAATATCCATACCCACCCCAAGGATAGTCATTGGAAATTCTGAGGGGGGTGGGGGTCTCAATAACACAAATTTTTAAAAGAAGTATGAAGCTAAGCTGGAAATCCCAGGGGGTGGGAGGGTCCAAACCAAAGAACCATCCTTGGGGGAGGTATGGATATTTTTTGGAAACACACCCTGTGGAACCAAGCCTTTGCTGCAAAAAAACTTGACACATTAACTTAACCTGGAGTAAAATTTATGGTCTGCGATAATAATTAATGATGTAAATTCTCTGTTATTTCATTATTTTTACATGTTTTTATTGAAACAATTTTTTTTTTGTCATGAACCCCAGAATGGTTATGTACATGTAATAATAAATGTCAGTATTTATGTGTAGCCATATTGGGTTCTGGGATGTTCATATTATATAAATAGCTATAAATGTCACTTAAGTATATTCAGGTTTAAACTGGCAACATGTGGGAGTCAGTCATGTAACTATTTGATTACATTGACACAATGTGTATTTTTGGGTTCATTTTGACTAACAGGAATGCCCTTGCAAAGTCTTCAGGTCACCTGTAAATAGAACAAAACAAACAAAAACTAATTATTTTGATGAAATTGCAATTTTCCAGCATGCAGACTGTATATTAAAATTAAATGGCCTTTTGTGTGTGTGAAAACAACTGGCTGCTTTTATGTTGGGCTAGTGGATCCAATAGCTTTTTCCACTTGCTAGATAGCCAAATGACATTTATGGATTTTTATTTTTTGTTGTAGTTGTTTTGAAAGAAACATGGGACTTTGGGTATTAAGCTTATAATTGTTTCACCTTGCCCAGTCTACCTGTGTCAGCCAAGGAAGAAATCAATTTTCTTTGCACCCCTCCTTTCATTAATCATTGCAGAAAAATGTCAGATTATTAAATGTTTTGGAACCTAAAGCTGAATTTTTGTAATCTGTTCATTTCAAAACATTACATCAAAGAAATCTATGATTGGTTTTCTTGTTGAGCAAGTTGCCAACCAAAACTAAGCTAGAGTTTGTTTAAATCAAATTTACAGCTACTACTTGGCTAATTCCTATATGAGTTAAAAAAAAAAACTTGGGTCTTGACAAAGTGTGAGCCAACAAGTCATGAGAGCCATTCCACTATATATAAATAGCACATTGGTTAGCCTAAAAAGCTCCCTGGTTAGCCTAAGCAGTACAGCAGTTAGCCTGAGTATAGTTAGCTGAGGTGGCTTGAGGTTATGCTAATTATTGGAGTTAGGTATTTCTGGCTTGTATGGCACTTATGTGTCATGAAACATGCGAGCCATATTGCATGCCATTCCAGTTAGCCTACATAAGATTCTGGTTAGCCTACATGTACATAGTACTCCGGTTAGCCAAACAGTACATTATGTTGCTTGCAGTTAGCTTTGTATTGGAAATAGGGTTTTCTGGCTTGCTTAAGTTTAAGGCCTCATGAATTTTCATATTTGCTACTTCAAAATGCTACTGAAGGTCATTCAACAACTGAAAATACAGGCCTTAAAAAATGTCAAACAGATTTTTTATAAAGTAGACAAATGTCTGGTCAAAAAGCAGATCTTTAAATGCCTCAGGTATTGAATGTGTGTAGAGAGGATGGGAATTGCTAGAATTGACTGTCACATAACTATGTGCAAAACTAAGAGATCGACAACTACCTGAACTTGTTGTAATCCATAGTTTAACTCAACAGTAATCCAGAATGTTCTCAGTTCTGAATTCTGTAAATCCTGTCAAAACATTTGGCATTCTATTAGTCCCAAAAATTACCTGTAGACCACAAAATGCAAAAGAAACGTAAATCTATGTTTACAAATACAATAAAACATCATGGGAAGAAGAAATTTTAAATTAAGAGATGACCTCATTTATTAAACATGCCCAAAGAGGCATTCCAAAACGTGAGTAGCACTGTTTAATTGAAGTCTAGATTAGCTACCAGGTTGACTGCAAGTAGTCTCTAGTCTAACTTAGAAAAAGAGATCACACTGAGCTGAAATGTTTCTTCCAATTTCAAAGATACCACATCAAAGGTGTTACAGTAAGTTCAAATTTCCCTGACGTAATTTTTCTTTGCGGCCTGAAATGGCCACTTGGTCAATATTTTGAGGAACATTTCCTCACGTATAAATAATGAAAGGATGCGATTCTTATTAATTTGAAGTACAGTAGCTTAAAATTCAGATGATAAACATAAATAACAGTTACATGCCTCAACGAAATGACTGCCATTTAATATTATCGCCTCGTTCTCACTATCTATTTTTTTACGCCGAGCACGGCTTTAATTCCAGTAAGCTAAGCTGATAAGCATGATAAACGTCGAAGACATAAGCTTTAACCAGTCTAAAAAAATCATTGTACAATGAGAAACGCTTACCTCAGGTCCCTGTAAGTTTCTGTTACCCACGCTTTCGCACGTTTGTACTCATTGCATATTCTTCTTTATCGGGAATACAAATAAAGTAGGTATACCCTACGTTTGGGGACTCGTTTTGATCGCGTCAAGAATGAAAAACATCGACAAAACTGTCCTCTATATCTCAAAATCACTCACTTTCTTGTCGCCATTTTGAAAATGCCCTTGTCGTGAGCCGCAATACGGACCACGGGGAATCCGCTGGGGAGACCCCCAGCAGGGGGGGGAGGGCCAGCTACTTAAAAATCCATCCTCGCTAAAGGCAATTGAAATGAGAAGAAACTGACAGCGCCATCATAAAGAGCATGCACTCCTGCCTTTGGCAAAATTTTCTTTTATTCCTACCGCAAATGGTCTTTGAGTAGGAAGCCAACAAACTTTTCAATTGTATTTTTTACTGCCGTACGTTTTTAGGAAAAAGTAATTTTTAATAAACACTATCTAAAAATCTACAACTTCGCTTAAAAAAATCCTAAGAGAGAGATCCCAGTAAAGTTTTCACGCGAATTTAAAAATGCGGTCCGTTCTGGTCACGTGACCGATGACGTCATAACAATAAAAGTGATAAAAATGTACTTAACATATAAATATCTACCAGCATGTAATTTGTTGCTTCCTCACATTTAATGCAACACGAGATACGCACTTGTACCCAGACTCCCACTTTTTGAAAATTGTACATAGCTCCCTTAATATTTATATTTTGTTCGGTAGCCGAGCAGTCTGAAATGCCTCACACCAATGTGCTTCAAACTGCAATGACTGCTTTTTCAGTAACAAAATATCTTCGTCACAGTGAGCAAAAACGAACTTCAGAGCAATGTCACGTGACTAATGACGTCATCGCCCTACATCTTATACAAGAACTGGTTATTGTTAAGAGTTATTTGTATACGACGTTGTACTCCTGCTGTCTTCAAACTGACCAGGTTATTTGGCATTGACGATTTTTCAGCTGCAAGGATTTTGGGAAGGTTTTTTCGACTATTTTGCTTGGTTACCAAGGAAAATGGTAAGAATTGGGATGATCGGGGCACTCTCTAACACATATTTTTGTATACTCTCAAGGGACTGTTTTAATTTGTCAAGGGAATACTTTTCGCTGTGGGTGATAAAAACGTCACCGGATAGGAATGCGTCAGCACTTCTCGATCCCGAAGTTATTTTCACGCGTCGCTCGTCATTTAACCTGTCTAGCCTTTTGGAAACTACAGGTAGGCATTTTTCAAAAATCTGTGCTGTTCATCGATTGAGTCGCTTAGTTTTGCATGCTTAAAAGCTGCTGCGAATCTTCATTGTCAGAGGATATTGGCCAATGCTATTTTCTATTGTTACAAGTCTATTGTTTGTCGTCTTCATTGAAAGAAGTATTTTAGCTCGTCACGCAATCTTTTGTTTTGAACACAATTCACGGACTTGATCACGACTTGATGCAGCTTCTCAAGACTTCAGACAGGAAAATGGTAATGTACAATATTGCTTGGAACTTAAATGGAACTTAACACGCAGGACCCATGTTGATAGCAGTTTTTTATAACTGAAATGGTCATCCTGCATAAATATGTTTTTATTATTATTATAACTGGAATTTTTAGAAGGATCGGTAAAGCCACTTAGTGAAAAATTGACTGCAAAAAGCCGTCGGGCTAAAATTAAACTTACGCTTTAGCGTGAATAATGAAGGATCTCACGGCTTCAAAAATATGCAGAATTTTGAAGCTTTGATACATTAGTAGCTACATCTTGAAATGAGAATTAATCTAAAACAAAACTTCCTTCAAGTTTCTTTCATTTGCCCAGTTAACGTTTGGAATTTTAGGCTTCTGAAGAATATTAATTTGAAAAGCACATGGTGACATCTGATATGCGGCGTGCGGCCGACTTACCATCGCGTTGTTGTTTATTTAATAATTGTGGTCAGTTTACGACCTTTTACATGCAAAGATTCACTACAGTACTTCGGAAAATGCAAACAAGTATTTTTTTGTTATTAGTTATAGTGATGGATAGCATAAAAAGCAATGTGAGTGTTTATTTTTGTGGAAGGAATTCAGTAGTTGTCCGCTATCTGACGGCACTATGATTCGCAAATTATTATCCCCAGTTACCGCTTTTCTGTACCAAGATAATACCGCTGGTGGTTAAATAAATGTCAGTTACAGTTGTACAGAATGAAGGCCTACCTTTCACCAGAGTGTTTCGAACTAGCGTTATATTTTGTAGAAAGAGTTCGTGTTTTTGCGAGTTGTTAAAATGACGCGCGGAGGTGAATAAATTTTTTTCACCGTCTTCAAGTTTGGTTTGGGATCAATTTATCAAGGTTGATAATTAACATTTCAAATCATGAATTGGTCTTTCAGCGTGTCTAGTTGTAATAAAAGTTTACTTCAGAAAGGAATTATTTGTCTGAATTTAGTACGCATATGGTATATTTTTTCCACTCGCACGTTTATGTTAAGAGGAAGTTTCCAGAAAAATCAGACAGAAATGATTTTTTGCGGCAAGGCTAAAAAACAGGGATTTCGCTCATCTTCTGCAAGTAGATAGTCCTTAGTAAAACTAAAAACGTTACGTTGTTTTTTCCTTCAAATATTTTTATTTTTCTGAGAAAAACGAAATTTTCGATTTCGCGTCTAGACTCGATTCAGAGGGTCCAAATTGGGCTGAAAATCGACCATTTTCATTCAATTCGCATGCCAAAATGATCAAGCGCAGAAAAAAATAAATACAACCGGTTTATTGCTTGACTCTTCCTTGTCCAAAGAAGCATAGTTTCAAGAGTTTTGGTTTAATCTAATTATTTAACGGTAAACGAAACCAGACTATTCTCACGCGCCCTGAAAGTCGGTCGGTCAAAAGAATCGTCATTTTCACCATGTGCCATATCTCGGATATCCTTGAGATATAGGTATTTATATTGTAGAAGGATGATACTTTCAAAATATACAAAGTTTGGTTTGGGCCAATGATTAAGCACTTGTCAAAAAATTATTCAAAATCGTACAAAAACGGCACTAAATCAAGCCACCCTTCGAATGCGTGACCAAAAGTATTACCACCGTATTTGTTCTTTAAATCAATTTAATCGCAATACTAGCTATATTTAGGCATGAATCAAAATAAATATGTTCACCTTTGCTCGATTATGATGTCCTGACCGTTGCAATACGTTTCTTTCCTGTCATTTCTTCAGTGGCTTCACGTTCAGTTCGCATGCCGCTCGGTCGAATCCGTCTTGCGACTGGTGAATTTGAAGCAACCACTGCTCTGCTTTTATCCTAATATATATCGTCATGATTAACGGGCTCTACTTGTGTTGCTTGATTAAGCCATATTTCAGGTTATAGCCGGCAAAGCGTTTTAAATAAGCCACTTAGCAGCGCCCGTTGGAAGCCATTATTATTCGAAGTGAAGTAAAAATTTGCATACCTTCGAGACTAGCGTGACAGTTTTTTAATACTTAGCGGGGTGGGGTGGGGATATGGTCTTAAATTTTTAGCTGAACCGATGGTTTGAAAGTGTTTGGAGATGAATTATCACAAACTCGTATTTACTACGTGATTTGCTTAACTTATAAGTTCTACTTACGCTCAAAATCAAAGAGAGAAAAACCGTAAAAAAAGCCTATTAATTAGCCATGTTCTAAACGAGCAGGGGACTGGGTACGAGCATATTTTCTCGTCGGTACAAACATTCAATATCGATTGAATCGAAAAATAGGGCACGTCATCTGAAAGAGCATCCAAATATTAGTAAATTCACCAAATTTTATGGTTATTGGTTTAAACCCAAAGGCATGGTACACTTAGTATGGATTGCCGGGACAGGCGTCCTCCAATCCATACTAAGCTCTCTTATTTTAAAAGTGTACCATGCCTTTGCGTTTAAACCAATAACCATTAAATTTGGTGAATTTACTAATTTTTGGATGCTCTTTCAGATGACGTGCCCCATTTTCAATTCAATCGATATTGAATGTTCGCACCAAGAAAAAATACGTTCGTACCCAGTCCCCTGCTCGTTTAGAACATGGCCAATTACTGGTTGCTCCTACTATGGAAACAAAATTTATATTTATATTTCATCTATGTACTCTGTAATTCTCCAAAGTAAGTAAAATATTTGACCTTGTGTGTGCGAGAATTCACATTGTTTACTTTTAGGAGACGAGACTAATGTAATTTGCTAAACTCGATTATAGATTTTTCAATAATTTCTTTTTTCTCACGAACCATTTGTGAATCACCCGGCACAATGCTGTCCTCGTCAAGACTTCAAGTGCTATCTCTCTCAATCATCTGTTGAACTGTTAGAAAACTCTTCACATGGTCTCGATGCACTTGGTGTACTCATGGAAGTTTCTTGTGCTTTTAAAACGAAAGTTCGCAGTCTTTGCTCTTATGATCGACGGGATTAAAGTAAACTAATAACCGAGGTCCCTTTGCTGTCATGTAACAAGGATATAGAAAATAGTAAGTCCCTCTGGTCTTTTGCTGGTGTTAATGGCGAGCAGGAACTTATTCTCCTGAGAGCGGGTATCTTTAACACGCAACAGGATGTTAGCGCTTTTACTATCTGTCCCTTCCATCGATCCGAGCTTGAAACTGGATGGCGAAAAAGTTTCTGTACATGCAAAGTTCCTCACGAGATTGCTTTATATCACAGTAAAAGGAAGACTTCTTAAGAAGACGTCAAACTTTCTGTTTCTATCCAAAGGATACAGAACCGGGACCGAATGTGTCATCTGTTGCCTTTATAGCTGAAAAAGGAAACAGAGCCTTGATCGTTTGTTAAAATAAAAAACCGCAACAAAAACAGGAAAAAAAATGTCTTTTTTTCTCTCTCTCATATTGAGCGTAAGCAGAACTTATAAGTTAAGCAAATCACGTAGTAAATACGAGTTTGTGATAATTCATCTCCAAACACTTTCAAACCGTCGATTCAGCTAAAAATCTAAGACCTACCCCACCCCACCCCCTTAAGTATAAAAAATGTCACGTTTGTCTCGGAAGTATGCAAATTTAATACTTCACTTTTCGAATAATAATGGCTTCCAACGGGCGCTGCAAAGTGGCTTATTGAAAACGCTTAACCTGAAATATGGCTTAATCGAGTAACACAAGTAGCGCCCGTTAATCATGACGATACATACTTGGATAAAAACCTAGCTGTGGTTGCTTCAAATTCACCAGTCGCAAGACGTGTTCGACCGAGCGGCATGCGAACTAAACGGGAAGCCATTGAAGAAATGACAGGAAAGAAACGTATTGCAACGGTCAGGACATCATAATCGAGCAAAGGTGAACATATTTATTTTGATTCATGCCTAAATATAGCTAGTATTGCGATTAAATTGATTTAAAGAACAAATACGGTGGTAATACTTTTGGTCACGCATTCGAAGGCTGGTTTGATTTAGTGCAGTTTTTGTACGATTTTGAATAATTTTTTGACAAGTGTTCAATCATTGGCCCAAACCAAACTTTGTATATTTTGAAAGTATCATCCTTCTACAATATAAATACCTATATCTCAAGGATATCCGAGATATGGCACATGGTGAAAATGACGATTCTTTTGACCGACCGACTTTCATGGCCTGTGAGAATAGTCTGGTTTTGTTTACCGTTAAATAATTAGATTAAACCAAAACTCTTGAAACTATGCTTCTTTGGACAAGGAAGAGTCGTGCAATAAGCCGGTTTTATTTAATTTTTTCTGCGCTTGATCGTTTTGATATGAGAATGGAATGAAAATGGTCGATTTTCAGCCCAACTTGGACCCTCTGAATCGAGTCTAGACGTGAAATCGAAAATTTCGTTTTTCTCAGAAAAATAAAAATCTTTGAAGACAAAAACAACGTAACGTTTTTAGTTTTACTAAGGGCTGCCTACATGCAGAAGATGAGCGAACGATTTTATTTTAGCCTTGCCGCACCTTGTTGAATTTTTCTGGAAACTTCCTCTTAAATGCCGTTTAAGAGCCAGGAATGTTTGAGGGGGTGGGTGCGCGCTAATAAAAGCCTTCTAGACTGGGAGTCAATGGGTTAATGCATCGCAAATCGCTTTCAATAGTAACATTTCCCCAACACATATTCTATGCAAAATAGGCGAATCTCGAAGAGATCTTTGATTATTATAATTATATATTGTTTTTATAATTATTATTATCATTATTATTATTAAATCCGGGCACACGTTTCAGCCGTTTCTTCACGTAAAAGATGTTTTCTGCGATCACAATATGCGACGGCCATTTTTCCTGCATATATAACAAGAATTACCCAGTACCACCTTGTGCGCTTGGTGAAAAACTTGACGCTCTAGAAGTGTCACTCGGGCTTCGTATCGAGCGTCTTGGCCTTGCATACGACGACTGCGCCCTCACTTCAAGAGGCAATCACAACTGAGCTGTCCAATCGAAACGACATGATAAAGCGTTTTTTCTTCTCAGCCAACAAAAAAAAAGACAATGCTAAAGTTGGTTTGGCCTGTTCTAATAGTTCACTTGAGAATTCTGGGTTTAATTTGACGAGGAACAGCATATTTTGTTCAAAATAGGACAACTATTATCGTACCTGGCGATATTCGACGAACTACGAGCGAGTCTCCATGCCGGACGTTGGCGACCCATTTTTGGCGCCAAATTAGAAGCTCGGAGAGACAACAGTAACTTATACCATAAGTTACTGTTGTTTTGAGAAAACTGATGTCTTGAAGACATCAGTTTTCTCAAAACGGTCTGCACAAAGCACAGCATTCTGTAAATTATATCATTTAGAAAGGGCAAGCACATGATAACACAAAGCTGTCGCACTATCATTCCGAGTTTTCGCGGTCCACTCAAGGAACGCCTGGGACCCTGACCCCCCATTTGGTGACCAAAACGCTTGCATTTTATGAATCGGGTCCTCCCACGGAAGCCCGAGTAACTAAACAAGACCACCGTGCGCGCCCAGTTTCTTCATATGGGGATCGCTTCGCATACTGTACCAAACATTTCTTTATTGTTTTCTACAATTCTTTTTTCCCTGCAATTCCTTTTTTAAACAGGGACTCTTAGGATGCCTCCTCAGGGGGCGATAATGTCGTGATAACATCCAAAATCATCGCACCCATGAAGGAGGAAGGGGGTATCTTAGTGCCCTCTATATACACCGAATTGGAAATCGGAAAAATAATGCTCGTCTGTAACAGAATATACATTGTGATATGACAGGTGCATAAATCATGCTCTCAAAGCTCTCAAAGAAAGAAAATATCTTATTATCAATAAATGGAATATTAGTAAACTTACTAAAACTGTCTACCCAGAATACCATTGGATCATATCGTTCAGTTGTTGGTTAATGCTTTTTACAGGGTCAACATTTCTTTGATTAGGTGTATATCGCCCATAAAATATCCGATCAACGATATATCAACGATATCGCACCTAACCTGAAGAATGGCTTCGTTCTTAATATTGAATCAATGTATACCTGGAACAAATCTCTTTTCAAATCAATTTATTAGTAAATAGAAGAGCCAAAATATCAAGCGAAAGCATTGACTGTATTAACGGATACATTCAACAGAAACTGATTAACAGCGGGTCAGCTGTACATAGTGGCAACTATTCCTAGTTAATATTTTGGTAGGTGTATTAGAATGCTAAAGGCGGAGAAGTTGTAAGTATTACTATATATGGCCATGCATACAACTTAAATAAATGCATCATGACTGTTTTTTTTTTCTTTATTGACAAGGTGGTGGAGTTTGCCGAGTATGGACATGTTAAAGAGCTGGTAGCGCAATATTGCACTGTAGAAAGACTGTGGAAATTTACAATCCAAGCTGCTACTGCTTTGGAACACTTAGAAAAGAAAAAAGTCATTCACAAGTCAGTCAAAGATTTTCATTATTTCGTTGTCGCGGATTACCAGGTGACCTCAGTTTTGTAGATTAACCATGCTTTTTAGCTTATTATAATCAGCTGGCTGCTCGCTTTTTGGGCGTAGACAAAATGAACAGAAAAATGATCAAAGAAATAAGTCAGTGAGTGTCATTCGGTAAGTTGGTGACAGTAGCAATGTCTTATCGTCAAAAAAGGTATTGGTCATTCATTCATTCATTCATTCATTCATTCATTCATTCATTCATTCATTCATTCATTCATTCATTCATTCATTCATTCATTCATTCATTCATTCATTCATTCATTCATTCATTCATTCATTCATTCATTCATTCATTCATTCATTCATTCAGTGACAAATTTATAAATCCAAGGTTTGCGGAATTCTTAATTGAAATCCACCTCAGAGAAGGATTTCGGTGCGTCAAAATCCGTTTATAGATTTCGTTTTAATGGAAAACCCGAAATATAGATTTCAATTTCGATTTTCCAATCGAACGCATCCTTCGGTCCCAAAGAGTTCGAGACTTTCAAGTTAAATGGGGAGCTCCTACACTATGGATACAAAGTAGAAGATATGAAAATAAAAGGGGGAGAACGAAAATGTCTAGTCTGCAAGGAAAACTACACAGAGAACACAAAACAAGAGCTCAAGCAATGCAAAACCCAATGATAGCTTGTTGAGGTAATCATGAAATCTGACAATTATCTCGTGAGCCAACTGTTAGCCAGGCAACCAGTTGCCAAGTATATAGATTTTGTTGAATACTAATCCATATTTATAGGAAAGAAATTCTAATCAAAATCAAACTTCATTGGCGTGACTGAATTTTCGTGTTGAAACCAACATCCTGGATGTAAACATTTTTAAATTAAGTAATGTTTTTGTTCTTCTCTAACTTGCTCACAATTTCGTGTCAATGAACTTTAACGTGACGCTCACGACAGTGTATCGTTCTTGAAGGGAAAAGGTGTAATTGGTAACTTTATAATTATCTTTTTTTATCACCAGTTGAAGCTTGGAGGCATGGCATATTGTCAGTTGGAAAGCGAAGTGTTAGTATGTTTTTTTTTGGCAATTGTCTGTGTATGTGTCTTTGTCTTTTACCGATGGGAGGTTTTCTTTAAATTCGGTTTGATAATATCTGTAATCATGATGTCAGCGCCCAGGTGGGTTTTCTGCCATCCATTACTTTCCCAGGAATCTAATCTTACGTTGGTTTCTTTGGCTTAGTTATGCTGGGTGTTGTCATCCGTTTTCATTTGGGTTTATGAGCTGTTACGTACCGCACGATCGACAATCGGGGGGCTTCTTACAGAAATTTGGTTTCGTGACTTGTTTCGCCTTCAACCATCAAGTATAGAAACTATCAGTAGAATGTTAGAACTGCATTTAGATGACGCTAATGATTTGTCTGAGACTTGGCTTCGACACGCATTAAGTCAATGTAAGCTAATTTAGCAAAACTTTTAACTGGATGCGATTTTGTTAAAAAAGTAGGGTTCACTTACACGCCGTTTTGGTACAACCTGGTTTGATTTGCAGGGGAAACCGAGATGTAAGTGATATGAAGAAGACTGTAGTTTACCACTTTGCCAGTGCTTTTGGTAACGCATTTGCCACTTATTTACAACAACTTGGAGACATTTCGTCACTTAAGGTGGATTACTTCATTTTTGTTGTGGTGTTCGGTAAATATGTTTATAATGAGCAAACGAGTTTCGTAGTAATGAATATCTCCCCCCCCCCCCCCCCCAACCCCCCTACCCCCACCTCCCCACATACATACAGTAATGCGGGCGCGCCCAAGGAAATAAATCTACATCTTGTAATGTTATCAATCCATTTCGACAATATCAACTGTCTGCCAGGGATTAGTAGAAGCTCAGTTATTTAATACAACGTCATGGCAATCCATTGCCACATGAAGTGTTATTGGATGCAGTTTTTTTCACTCGTTCTAGACACGTTCATTTTTTTTTCTTTTTTTTTTCCGTTTCAGGAATACATGACTTCAAATTTACAAGAAAACGTATATAACTACCTTTGCCCGTCCCATTTCTTCGACGTATTCAGGCGTTGTTTGCAACTGGAGCCAGGTAAAAGACCATCTTTTTCGGAAATCAGGCGATCTCTTGTTGCACAGGTAAGATTAACGTTATGCGATGTTCACGGGTAATGGTGTCAACGCCGAATGTATGTACCTGCTTTCAGTAATGAAACGTACGAAGGACGTCCTGAACTGTTGAACCCAGTATGAACTAGAGCGAAAGTCGCTGCAATGCAACGAGGGAGTAAATAGACTCTCATCTCGTGACATTAACAAGTTAGTGAGGAAAGTCTTCTGAAATAAGAGCTGAAATGAAAAATAACAACAACAAGAAAAAAAACACAATTACGCGCCCCTGGCACCCGTAATACTAACATAATTCAAATGGTATCCAAGAAGTTCTATATAGAAACGTTTTCCATCAGAAAAATGAACTCTTGAGCTATTGTCAGAAACCATTTTTGTGTGAAGGCTATATTTTGTGTGAAGCTTATACAACAAGGGACAATAAATTTAACATTAATCAAATTGAAAGAAGATATTATCAATGGCTAGTTTTGCCTCTAACTAGGGCAATCAAAAAGTATTAAAATAATGAATTGAGCTTATTTTATTATACCATGTGTTTTTCTTACAGAAGCTCCCTTTGAAAATGAGGGTTATAAATAACTTCAATGCAGAGAAAAAGGGCTTTCTAAGCTGTGAAACTGGAGAACTTATAACTCTCATCTCCAAGGACCGTCACAGGTACATTATAATGAAATTATGAATACCTGTCATGAAATATTTATTTAAAAGACCTCATAATCTCAGTGAACACTTTCAGAAAGTAGGGAGAGAGACGGGCAAAGAAAGGAAGAGATGTTTTTCCTTTTTCCCCCCGAGTGTATTGAAAAGAAGCCAAATGACATGCACTTCAGTGTTACTGGTTTAGACAGAGGGTATTTTTCTTTTGCATAACAGTGACCTCGTCATTTCATTTCCATATCCGAGTTGCCTTTTGCCTCTCTTTCCAAACATTAGAGCGATTTCATAAATCTCGATTCTTACATGCTAATGTAAATCATTAAATGCTAATGAGGAAGAACAAAAAAGAACGCACGCACTACAGTTATGCAGGTGCTAGTTTGCAAAATCTAAATGCCTGCTGATATACAATTTTCTTTTTTTATATCGCCGCTAGTTTACACTTATGATTTTCATTGCGAGCAAAAAATCATATCAACAATCTCCTGTGTAAACGGGCCTTAAGATTGCACTCTCACCCTCAATAAAAAAAAGCTCAGGCAAGTTCATTTTTTTGCTTTTGTTTGACATATCATGTGAGACACAGGTACGCAGCTCGTACGAAAACAAATCATTGCTCTTCCTCATTAGCATTTAGCGGTCTCATTAGGATGTAAAAATTGAGGTTTGTGAAATCGCTCTATTAAGTCGTCTTTGCATATAAATAAATATGCAGATGAAGGTACATGAGTAATCGCAATCAGAGACCTGATGCCACCAGGTAAACTGTAACGTTTTTTTATTTTATTTTCAAGTGCAGGAAGCATGATCTTACCGGGTGTTTTCTTTGCATTTACAGCTTCAACAACTGATATTCTGTTTTTCCTATTTCCATTAAACGATTGTATTTTAAATCGGGTGGCACCTCCCACATTTCACACCTTTCGGGTGCGAAATGCAAATTTTTACCCTTGCATTCATGTCAAGCGTAATGCAAACTGAACATGCTTCAAAATCTCATGAAACCAAAAGGTACCCTGTACAAACATAAGGTATAACTTGTTAACGTTTTAGCATAACATTCTCAGCAAAAATGAAGCACAGTTTACCAGAAACTGTTACAGAGAAAGCGCCCGTTGTTGTCAGCTGTTTACGCTTTGATGGTTTATTGACAACCGGACCTTCTTGTTTAATGTACAAGCAAATGATCACAGCAACAAAATGGAACAAGCCCGGTCATTTTCTGATATGTTAACTTGCAGGATTGACAAGAATGCCTGGTTAGGTGTAACAGAAGGCCACAAAATTGGATTTTTCAAGAGCGAGCATGTAGAGGAAGTATTGGACGAGAATGTTGATGGTAGGTATAAAAGTATTATTAGATTACCTTTGCTCTCTAGATGGCTAAACCTGCACTGTTTAGTTCTTAGGACAGGGTAAATCTATTAATTATTTTGATTTTTCAGATTCATTTATACCACCGGAGATCCGTGCACGAGGACCAAGAGCTGAACTTGCATTTCAAAATGCCTTGCGGAATGGAAGAGTGCAAGTGTACCGTGGTCGCATTATGCTTCTTGGGCCAGACCGTGCAGGGAAAACGAGCCTGAAGAAATCTCTTCTCGGCATCCCTTTTAACCCTGAAGAAGAGAGTACTGTGGGAGTCGAAGTTGACCCATCCAAATTTGAAGTTGATGTTGACCAAGTTAAGAACTGGCAGCGCACGGAACAAAAGAAACTTGATGTCTCTGAGTTCGCCGACGACATAGCGAGGATAATCGCTAAAGATTTAACAGTTGCAAACCAAAAGAACGACGATGAAGTGGATTATATCTTGGATCAGGTAATAGGTTAACTTTTAATAAGGTCACTTTTTAACTCCACGAATGTTATTATTATTCAGACTGGTTTTTTGCATGTTTGGCTCGTCTCGCCCAGGTGGCAGGGGCTTCCTCCCCCGTACATGTACATATTTAACGCTCTCCCTTTTTTCCCTAAGAAACTGCTCAGACTATAATTTCTTCAGTTCGTAGACAAAGAAATTATTGCAAGCGAAGGCGCGTTCCAAATTCCTTTTAGTTCAGTAGTTGCTTTCTAGTTGTTTACCTAGTTCTTTTTTTCTATGAATAATTGTTCCACAATGCATGTTATTCATTATCTTAAATTTCAAGTTTACTCTTAGTTTAAAATTGTATTGCAATTAATTAATCAATAATAGTTTTATTCATAAATAGAATTGTAATTAGTTTAAATTTTAATATCATATATTTCTTAGCCTAAGTTTTAATGTTGCTGTAATATAGGTATAGATATTTGTAGGTGAAGAGCCACACAGTGGAAATACTACAAATAAACTGCTATCATCATCATCATCATCATCATCATCATTATCATTATCATAGCTCCGAGGGTATTGAAGCTACGGTGATGGTACTTAGAAGCCTAGCACGCCCAAAATAAAAATGCTCTGATTGAGTCTGGTAGAATTACATGATGATGACATGACGTGGGAATAACGTCATTATTCTCGAACAACTGCCCTCTTGGACTCAATGACTTCTTGGCTTTTTCCAGAAAGAAAAAAAAAAGCTATAAAACGACTAAAACTGACTTATTAACAGAGCATTAACAGAACAAAATGTAGAGTTTGGAAAAACGTCTTGATAAACGTGGTTTTCTTACGTCTAGTTGAGTTTAAAAATGTCAAAATTACAGTTAAACCAACCCAGTTATACCGAGTTTGATTAAGCAACAACTTCTGTTGTTTTGTCAATTATATATTTCTGCCTATATTTCAACTTCAATAGGGGGATTTGGATGAGGTAGATGCTGGTGGTCCAAAGGAATCAGATGATTCACCGAACATAGTCAAGTCAATACAAGAAACAAAACAGAATATCGAGACATCACTTGGAGACCGTAGCGCTATTACGCTAGAGAAAAGCAAACCAGCTGATCTAGACATTCATTGGGGTATTGATACCACTGAAATTTTACCAAATGACATCACAGATTTGGTTGTGCAATACTTGCAACATCTGAGATTAGAGGAGAACGTCAAAACAAAGGAAGCCATTTTAACACTGTGGGATTTTGCCGGTCAGCACCTTTATTACGCATCCCATTCTGTGTTTCTTTCCCCGCGAGCTGTCTACGCCTTGGTGTATAACCTTAGCAAAGATCTGAATGCTCCAGCAGAACCTTGTGTTAGACAAGGCATTCATGATATTGTTCTTGAAAATCCAAACAACGAAACCAATTTAGAAAGTTTGTTGTCGTGGTTGGCTTCTGTGCACAGCATTCGGACAATAACAGATGAGGCTGGCGGTCATCACGAAGGGAACCTGCCTTACCTCCGTCCTCCAGTGTTCATTGTAGGTACAAATGCGGATCGACCTTTTGAAGATGTCAAGAAAATGAAAAAGTGCATTCAGAAGAGTATTTCGGGAAAGGCGTACGAGAAGCATGTGATCAGGCCATTCTTTGCTGTTGATAACACAAGATCGCTAAGCGATGATGGGGTTCAAGCTCTGCAGAACCGTATCATGGAGGTGTTAAAGCAGGAACCGTACATGGGTGAAGAGGTACCGATAAGGTATGGTGCTGTAGATTGCCATTCCAGGTGTCAATTAACTTCATGTTGAATAAGTCAATAAGGAAATTCAGGGGGGGAAATACCAACCTTTGTCTATATGCGCATTGGACTTTCTCGAAAAGTTGCATTGGCTTCTCGTAATCCTTGAACTGTCTATAGTAAGCGCTGCTACAATTACCAACAACAAAAGAACTCGTCAAAATCACCCAAGAATCGTTTGACGTTTGAACCTAGACAATAACGTGGTAAAATGTCAAACGATTTGTTATTATAACATACACAGTAATTAGTAATTCAAGCTAAAAGGGCTCTTATCACACCCCCACCCCCACTCCCCAGCTACTTTTCCCTAGCCATTTCATCATAGCGTTTTTTATTACGATAAAATTAATGTTTAAATCTAGAAAGGAGGGCGAGGAAGGTGTACTTAATCGAAACTAATCAGAGTTAACAAATAAAGGTTTCTGTTTTAGAAAAAAGGCCAGGAACAAGCTTATGCATTTTGTGTTTTCCTTAGGTGGTTTACCTTCGAAAAGGTCATCGAGTTTTTAATAGCAAAGGAAACGTATCACATGAATCTTGATCAGCTCCTAGCTATCACAAGACGAGTCTGCCACATAGACGACAAGGAAGAATTGACCGCCATGCTTGATTTTTATCATGACCTCGGAATCATTGTAAAGCATGGCCATACTGTTGTGCTACAGGCTCAATGGCTGATTGACCTTTTCAAACAACTCATAACAGTAAGACCTTTTGATGAAGTGGTAAGCAGAGAGTAATCCTAGGTTACTGTACCAGCACTTTACTCTACTTTTGCATGGTAGTAGCTAGTTTTATGCCCGTATTTATCTTAAGGCTGGTTTTCACTAGCGACGGAGTTGGAGTCATCAGCAGAGTCGTAATGAAAATAATGAAAATCAAAAGTCGCATTTGTAAGCGCAGTCATAAGCCCGATGGATTCGGAGTCCGAAGAATCACAACGTTTCCATTTTTTCCAATTCCGCTTATGACTCCACTGCTTATGATCCAGTGGAAACCAATTGTCGGAGTCGGAAGCAGAAACAAGAGGACAAACCAATTACAATTCCAGTTCCCACACCATACAAGTGCTTCCTTTCGGCTTGCGACTCCGACAATGTAGTTTTCTTTAGATAATAAGTGACGGGGTCATAAGCGGAATCAACTCTTCTTACTACTCCGCCGGTTTGATTTTCATTAAATCAATAGTTGGAGTCGTAATCAGAAGGGCAGAGTGTTATGAATCATAACACTCTGCCCTTCTGATTAGGACTCCGACTGCGACTCCGAGTCTGTTCCTACTGAAACCAGCCTTCAGTGAAAGATGGAATACGACATCTTTAGCTCTAGGTGAAACGTCTTAAAGGAATCCGGAAGCATCCCAGAGCTCGGAAAATTTTGACATTAGTGACTAGTCATCTGATTACTCAGAAAGTATAGTATTATCGGGGCGAGACCTGATTCCCAGCTTTTTTATTAGCCCATCAAGATTCCAAATATAAAATTTCCGTTCAGCGACATTTTCACTTCTCTCCTTCCCTCCTTCCCTCCTCGCCCCTCTCCTATTTAATTTCGTTTCCTAAAACTGGACGTTGGTCTGCATAACAGCAGCATTCCAATTTTCAACATTTTGTAGTCTCAATTTACTAAAATGCACCCTAAATACTTAGGATAATTCCTCTGTACGACTTGATTGCCACTCGGTATTAGGTGAAATCGCGGCTCATGGAAACCAAAATTGTTCAGTATTTTTGTTTTCTGGTCATATCTTTATTCAGAATCCTCTGTACTCAGAATGTTGGCAGGAGCTCGAGGAAAGTGGCATTCTTAGGATGACTCTTGTCGATCACATTTTCGCAGATTTCATCCAGAAAGGCCTTTCCAAGGAGGACATTTTGGATATGATGGAGCTCTACGGTCTAATCGCCAAATTTTCCCTTGGACCAGCGGTTGGCGAGCAGGAGCAAAGATACTTTGTACCCGCCCAGCTTAGATCGTCCCCTTCAGGCCTGTGTGAGATAAAGCTTTCGGACTGCGATCCTTGCCCACTATATCTCCACTTTCTCGATGGATTTGTCCCTCATGGGCTATTTCCTCAGCTATTGTCGAGATGCATTCGCTGGTGTTCCGAACGCGGTCCCAAACAAGCTCCTAATCTGTACCACAATGGGGCAAGGCTTTTCATTGGCAAGCAGACGATTTACAATCTGATTCTTGTTTGCAAAAAAAGATTCATCAAGGTCATTCTGAAGCAAGCAAGTCCTCGTTCGGCCCCTCGGGTTACTGCTGCAGCAAAAATGGTACGCGAAGTTCCTGTTTTTCTTGAAGATACCTTACAAGACTTGTCACGCGAGTTGCCCTGGTTGCGTAACCTCCGATATGAATTGTGTGTTGCATGCACCAATTGCTTGAAACGAAGTGAAGCATGTGTCAAGCACAGATCGGTTTCTTGCGCTCACGAAGACTGCCTACATCTTCTTCGTGTTCTTCCCGAAGAACAGCTGATTTGTCCAAAAAGCTTCAACAATGAAACATTTAAGGTTCCTGGATTGGAGAAGTGGTTCAAAGCTCATAAAACGGAGGTAAAGATGTTGTCAAGTTTTTCTTTTGGCCTAAACATTCAACGGCTGCCTTTTTCAATGCTGTCTATTTTTTTACTTTTACTTTCGTTTTGTTTTAACATAGATTAGAGAACAGACTTCTTTGGACCCCGAAGGTAAAAACAACTTGTTCCAGTTAAAGTATTGGATGTTATGTATTAAAAAAAAATATTCCTTCTAAAGGTACTTCTCCCTCTATAAGAGATGTACGAGATGGCCTCGAAACATATGAGGTCTGGATAAGTCACAGGTGCAATGCATGCGCGATATATCAGGTATGTCTGGTCATCAAAGAAAGCTGATGCTAAATCTTGTAGTTATGACTGTTCTATTTGCTCCGTCGAGCTCGGTTTTGTTTGCCAAGACAAAAAGCAAGAAACTGAAAACAAGTTATTTCAGATCCATTTGCACTCTGCAGAAAGCTTGTGTAATAAATGGTTATATGAAATAGTACATCATGCCGTCCAATTTTAGACATACAAAACAAAAACACTCTGAGGTCTGCCAAAATTCCATAAGACAGTGTGTTGGCCAAGGCCGATGACAAGCCCAGTTTAGAATGCGATTGATCAAAATACGGGAAACAAGTTGCTCTATTACATGTCACGGATAACTATATCGCAAGTGAAAGTGGTGAAACTGTCCAGATTAGTTGTTTAATTGGGCAATTCTCGAAACTAATACCCCATTCACACCAAAGCTAAAACACATTTAACGGCTGTTTAGGTAAACAGGGTCTAAAATTGGTTTCTTCACAGAAGTTGCCAACTGATGTTTGTTGACCTCAAATTTAGCACAATGAAAGAACAAGTTAGAGCTCACTGGAACCCTATGTAAAATTTTGTATTTCAGTTTTCTGTTGCTGATTTTCATTTACATGTTTTGTTGGTATGAATGAGGTATTAAAGTTTATCTTGACAGTTTGAAAAAATAATCGTTTGCACCCTTCTATGGTACTAAGCAAACATCAGTTGTTACGCTGACAGCCGTTAGAGGTATTCTCCAACGAAAAATCATTGTTTTTGTTACGGTTTTGAGTTCGCTTAAGTTTGAGGTCAAACTACCGTATTTTCTCAATTTACACATACCCGGCGTGTAATTCAAAATTGGGCTGGTGGACCCAGGGCTTGTTTGACTCATGCAGTTTATCCGAGCCCAATGTTGGGCAAGGGTTTTCATTCATTATTTTTGGACAAACATTTAGTTTTTCATTTCAGCTACAACTTTTTACACCCGGTGTTTAATTGGAAAAATACAGATTTCTAATAAGGCACCTATTTGAATACTGCACCGTTACTCAATGCGGATAAAGCTAAGCTAAAGAATTCTTGCCATTGTGTAGGATAGATCATATCAACAATTGTTATGTTACAACTTCCGTAGCTTTAGATGAACCATCCAAATCCACCACACCGTCAACCGATGATCTTCTCCTTCTTGCGTTTGAGCTGGGCACCTCATGGAAGATGCTTGGTCGAACCCTGGCCCTTTCTGAACCGGTGCTAGAACAGATTGAAGTGGATAATCCTAACCTATCTGAGAGATGCTATAGTGTGTTAAGACGGTGGACAGAGGTGTTTGGATCAGCGGCCACTTATGAATCTCTGGGGCGAGCATTGCAGCATCCCATTGTGGGAAGAGGAGAACTTGCTGTTAAGTACTGCAATGTTTTAAGAGATGCATATCAAGGTAAAGTTAGCAATTCAAGCGGACGTTAGAACTCTGCTGAAAAGGCTTCAATAACTCTTTTCAACGTTATCAGTGCATTTACCCTACCTTATTATATGGCCGTTCTCTGTGCGATGTAATAAACCCTTTACTGACTAAGCGTGTTTGTTTAAGATAGCTGGATGTTGGTCTTGTTCTTTATTTGTTCTAATTGGCTGATGATGGACCTCAACTACGTCTCGGCCCTTTAACACGTCGAAAAAAGGGCCAACATCCAGCCACCTTGACCTAATAATCTTAGTCACCAGTAACCCATATATCTGATGCAATTTTAGATGTGGACACCGCACCCATCCCCTCTCAGACTGCTGATGTTTCCACCACGAGTTGCCCAGTTTTTCTGTCGTACCAGTGGGATTTGCAAGATACAGTGAAGAAACTGAAGAGTAGGGTGGAAGAGAGCGGGATTCAATGTTGGATGGACATCAGGGAGATGGGTGGTGGTGATGCTCTGTTTGCAAAGATAGCTGCCGGTATTCGAGCGTGCAAGGTTAGATAACACGGTGTACGTGTAGCTTTATTGAACCGGAAGGAATAACGCTACTAAACAAACCTTATGATTTAAGGGATATCCCGACATATGAATCTAACTCTATAGCGAGTCTCCTGGTATAACTCACATCCTTGTTTTACATAACTCCCGAATTAACAAATCATCTGATATATTTGATATAACAAACATGCTGACATATTAATCTTCTTTTCGTGGTCCAGCACGAACCTTTCGGTATAACAGACCTCCCGATGTAAAGAACTCCCTCGTATAAATTAATAACCAATATTACATTACACCTACCGGTACAAATCTTTATGCAAACGGCTATATTCGACTTAGCTTCTCGATTTCTATAGATCGTTTTCACTGTCACGCAACAAAAATATAAATCGAAAAACTATTGAGTGAATGAGGTCAAGAAAATAGGATATTATAGGAGAGAAGTAAAGAAGTAATTTCTCCAAGTTTTAGGTCTGTGCGCTGTCCCAAACTTTAGATATTCGTCGAAATGTTTTGCACAAATTTACAGAGCCCAGTATGGATTCGCCATATTGGTGTACCACTGTGGTACACCAATATGGCGGCCGTAAAATACTGTAAACATCTGGAACTTAGTTTGGTCATCTAGGCCACTGATTATCGGTATTTGACAAACAAACATTTGCATAAACATATTTACTGTTACTTTAACTTCTCAAATGGCTAAAAATCACAAGATAAATGTATATTTTTTGACAAACACGATCGTAACTGCGTGTCACGCACCGCCATTACTCTGAAATTCAAAGTGCGCTGGTTTCCAAACGAAGGACGCTGCTGAGCTGAAAAGTTGCAAATAGATATAATTTTAGTACCTCTTATGCCTGATGTGGATAAAAACTATGGTGTCTCTTTAGTCTTGGATTTTGGTACCTGATGACGTCACGTGAAAACGATCTATAGGAAATGTTAATAGGATGAAGCCTCTCTTACAGCGAATATACCTTTTGAGACGCACAGCAATTCGTTCTCCTTTTTGTCTTCTTATAGGTCTTCGTTTGTTGCGTAACAGAGAAATATTGCCAATCACACAGCTGTGAGTTGGAGGCCACCTTGGCTCATAACTTAAAGAAGCCCATCATCCCTCTGTTGTTTGAAGACATTCCCTGGCCTCCAGAAGGTCAGCTCTCCTTGATCTTTACCACGCTTCTTTACATCAAGATGACCGAGAATCGTGGCACCATTCCTGATGCACAGTTTCATCAGCTTTTGAGAAAAGTAGGAGAGTTTGTAAAACCCTGAGAATTACGTGACGCCCAGCCTTTGGAACTGTCGCGGATGTAAACTAAATGGATTGATAACTGTTCAATGTAAAATGACAGCGAACAAAGGCACTGTGTGGTGTTTTAACATAGTACTAACGTGACGCCGATCCGACGTCGAAGCCGCCATATTGGTGAAATGGAATTTTTCTTCTTTGGTATCTGTTTTGGGGTAGAAATTCCCGTGTAACCTTTTGACATTTGTACGATGCACATTGCTTTCTTACAAAGTCTAGACTCGGCCCAAAGTAGTGATATCAATTGGGCGAATGTTTCTTTAGTTTATTGGTAAATTGTGATAACTGGAATGGTTTCAAATTGCACCCTTTGATTTAAATTGGATGTCATGTTTTTAAGATCTCTAAAGGATTGCCACTTTCTTCCCTGCGCTGAGAGAAACAGAGGATAATCTCTGTAAGTGTCTCACTGTGATAGTTTTGTGCAGCGTATTTTATCTCATTTTTGGGGATTTAAAAGCTATTTGTTATTGAGGTTTGATTGGATTTATTGCATTTTGATAGCTGCTAAATTTTTATAAATTTTCTGTGTACGATGTATTTGTCCAGTGAGAATTACCTGTGGATTCTTAAACAAATATTTGATATGAACCTTTGAAGAAGTGAACACTGAGTAGAAGTATTATTATTATTATTATTATTATTATTATTATTATTATTATTATTATTATTATTATTATTATTATTATTACAAGTGAAACCGGTAAAAACAATATATAATTATATATCCCATAGAAAACAGGTAAATGTGAAAATAGATTAGTGTGTATCAATCAGATCAATCTGCAGCTTTCTTTCATAAGCAAATGCCTACATTGTGTGGTTTCAGAAAATATCCATACCCACCTCAAGGATGGTCACTGGAAATTCCGAGGGGGATGGGATCTCAATAACACAAATTTTAAAAAGAAAGTATGAAGCTAAACTGGAAATCCCAGGGGGTGGGAGGGTCCAAACCAAAGAACCATCCTCAGGGGAGGTATGGATATTTTTTTTTGGAATCACACCCTGTGGAACCAAGCCTGTGCTGCAAAATAAAAAAACTTGACACATTGACTTAACCTGGATTAAAATTTATGGTCTGCGATAATAATTAATGATGTCAACTCTTTGTTATTTCATTATTTTTATATGTTTTTATTGAAACAAAATTTTTCTGTCATGAACCCCAGAATGGTTTTAAAACTTACATGTAATATTAAGTGTCAGTATTTACATGTAGCTATGTTGGGCTCTGTGATGTTCATATTATATAAATAGCTGTAAATGTCACAAAAGTATATTCAGGTTTTAACTGGCAACATGTGGGAGTCAATCATGTGGCAATTTTATTACATTGACACAATGTGTATTTTTGAGTTCATATTGACTAACAGGAATGCCCTTGCAAAGTGTTCAAGTCACCTGTAAATAGAACAAAACAAACAAAAACTATTTGTTTTGATGAAATTGCAATTTTCCAGCATGCAGACTGTATATTAAAATTAAATGGCCTTTTTCAGTGTGTGAAGAAAAAAATTGGCTGTTTTTATGTTGGGCTAGTGGATCCAATAATTTTTTCCACTTGCTTAAGATAGCCAAAGGGCATTTATGGATTTTTATTTTTTGTTGTAGTTGTTTCGAAAGAAACATGGGACTTTGGGTAAGCTTATAATGGTTTCACCTTGCCCAGTCTACCTGGGTCAGGCAAGGAAGAAATCAATTTTCTTTGCACCCCTCTTTTCATTAATCATTGCAGAAAAATGTCAGATTATTTTAAGCTGAATTTTTGTAATCTGTTCATTTCAAGACATTACACCACAGAAAAAAAAATCTATGTTTGGTTTTGTTGTAGAGCAAGTTGGCAACATTATGTCACAGAAATCTATGTTTGGTTTTCTTGTAGAGCAAGTTGGCAACAAAAACTAAGCTGGAGTTTGTTTAAATCAAATTTACAGCTACCACTTGGCTAATTCCCATATGAGTTAAAAAAAAAAGAAGAAAACTTGGGCCTTGACAAAGTATGAGCCAACAAGGCATGAGAGCCATTCCACTATATATAAATAGCAGATTGGTTAGCCTAAAAAGTTCCTTGGTCAGCCTAAGCAGTACTCCAGTTAGCCTGAGTATAGTTAGCTGAGGTGACTTGAGGTTATCCTAATGAGTGGACTTAGGTATTTCTGGCTTGTATGGCACTTATGTGTCATGAAACATGCAAGCCATTCCAGTTAGCCTGCATAAGATTGCGGGTGGCCTACATCCAGTTAGCCCTAAAAGCACTTTGATTGCCAAACGGTACATCATTTTGCTTGCAGTTAGCTTTATATTGGAATTAGGGTTTTCTGGCTTGCTTAAGTTTAAGGCCTCATTAATTTTTACATTGCTACTTTAAAATGCTACTACTGGCATGAAGGTCATCCAACAACTGAATACAGGCCTTAAGAAAATGTCAAACAGATTTTTTATAAAGTAGATAAATGTCTGGTCAAAAAGCAGATCTTAAATGCCTCAGGTAATGAATGTGTGTAGAGAGAAGGATGGGAATTGCTAGAATTGACTGTCACATAACTATGTGCAAAACTAAGAGATTGACAACTACCTGAACTTGTTATAATCCATCGTTTAACTCAACAGTAATCCAGAATGTCCTCAGTTCTGAATTCTGTAAATCCTGTCAAAACATTAGGCATTCTATTAGTCCCAAAAATTACCTGTAGACCACAAAATGCAAAAGAAACGGAAATCTATGTTTACCAATACAATAAAACATCATGGCAAGAACAAATTCTAAGTTAAGAAATGGTCTCATTTATTAAACATGCCCAAAGTGGCATTCCAAAACGTGAATAGCACTGTTTAATTGAAGTCTAGATTAGCTACCAGGTTGACTGCAAGTAGTCTCTAGTCTAACTTTAATAAGTGAAATGTTTCTTCCAATTTCAAAGGTATCACATCAAAGGTGTTGCAGTAATTTCAAATTTCCCTGACGTAATTTTTCTTTGCGGCCTGAAATGGCCACTTGGTCAATATTTTGAGGAACATTTCCTCACGTATAAATAATGAAAGGATGCGATTCTTACAGTGTATTAATTTGAAGTACAGTAGCTTAAAATTCAGATGACAAACATAAATAACAGTTACATGCCTCGACGAAATGACTGCCATTTAATACTATCTCCTCGTTCTCACTACCTATTTTTACGCTGAGCTCGGCTTTAATTCCAGTAAGCTAAGTTGATAAACATGATAAACGTCGAATACATAAGCTTCAACCAGTCTAAAAAAAAATCATTGTACAATGAGAAACGCTTACCTCAGGTCCCTGTAAGTTTCTGTTACCCACGTTTTCGCACGTTTCTACTCATTTAATATTATTATATATATATTAATATCGGGAATACAAATAAAGGACTCGTTGTCATCCCGTCAAGAAGGTTAAACGTTGACAAAACTGTCCTCTATAACTCAAAATCACTCCATTCAAGGTTGGATTCCCCTTTCTGGTCGCCATCTTGAAAATGCTCTTGTCATGAGCCCGCAATACGGACCACGGGGAATCCGCTGTAGAGACCCCAGCAGGGGGGAGGGGGAGGGGCAGCTACTTAACCTCTCCCCAGGCGCACTCCTTTCGTCTGAAAGATATTAAATCCTTCCTAGCCAAGAGCAATTAAAATGAGAAGAAACTGACAACGCCATCATAAAGAGCATGTACTCCTGCCTTTGGCAAAATTTTCTTTTATTCCTACAGCAAATGATCGCTGAGTAGGAAGCCAACAAACTTTTCAATTGTATTTTTTACTGCCGTACATTTTTAGGAAAAAGTAATAATGGCCATTTTTTGAAACACTATTTGAAAAGCTACAACTTCGCTTAAAAAAATCCTAAGAGTGAGATCCTAGTAAAATTTTCAAGCGAATTTAAAAATGCAGTCCGCTCTGGTCACGTGACCGATGACGTCATAACAATAAAAGTGATAAAAATGTACTTAACATATAAATATCTACCAACTTTTAATTTGTTGTTTCCTCACATTAAATGCAACGCCAGATACTCACTTGTACCCAGAGTCCCACTTTTTGAAAATCGTACATAGCTCCCTTAATATTTATATTTTGTTCGGTACCCGGGCAGTCTGAAATGCCTCACACCAATGTGCTTCAAACTGCAATGACTGCTTTTTCAGTAACAAAATATCTTCGTCACAGTGAACAAAAACGAACTTGAGAGCAATGTCACGTGACTAATGACGTCATCGCCCTACGTCTTATACAAGAAATGGTCATTGTTAAGAGTTATTTCTATACGACGTTGTACTCCTCCTGGCTTCAAACTGGCCAAGTTATTTGGCATTGACGATTTTTCAGCTGCAAAGGATTTTGGGAAGGTTTTTATTATAATTATATATTGTTTTTATAATTATTACTATTATTATTATTATTATTATTTTATTACCAGTAAACGTTAAAAAAATGAAACAAAAAAGGAGGAGATCTAACGATACAACAGTTATCGCGATACTAGTATGGCTTACTGTCGATGACAATACCAGGAGTAAATGGTAATAGTAGAGAGCTATATTTGGGAAAGAACACAATACATATATAATTGGCCTTGGGATGACAATGTCAATATTATTACATCTAAAAGAGTAGTTTAAATCAGTGCGATTTACATTAGAGCTGTAAATCAAATTAGGTATATTTTAGATTAAATATTCTCACTGTTTCATTTATTTGAACGACTAGTATTTGGAACATATAGTTTTGCAATCAAAGTGAATTTCATCGAAAGAGCTTCATCTGAACAGCCCAACATACAATCAACGATCCCACATGAAGTAAAGACTAAACTATTTTAGAGTAAGTTTTCGGACTAAACTTTTCGTATTGGACCGTAAAGGAAGCTTTGCCATTTTTGTTTGGCCAAGTCGTCTCAGTCCCAGTGCCCATAAATGGCTTATCCAAACCTACATGTATCTGTATGACTTATTGGTTAAATAACTTACTTGGGATTTTTTTTTTTTTTTTGGGGGGGGGGGGGGGGGGTAGTCTCCTTCGCAGTCGTTGTTTGGGCTCATAACGCAACGTTTCCTCCCCCACCAACGTCTGCTTAAACCAGAACCACATTCCTTTCATTTTGTTTCGACCCCAGTTGCTTTGACACCTATCGGCAAAACCGTGACAGTTGCTGTGAACCGAAAAGCTGTTATATTGAAATCTTGAGATTAGATTCCTGTTGTACTTGGAATTTATTGTTTTTGCATTTGGACACATAAAGTTTTAAATTACACGTGTTTTATTAAGGTAAATCTTTGTTTTATTCGATGTCTGGTGTGTGTCAAATTCAAAAGGCGGCGAACTGGCGTCCGTTTGACGTTGCCGACGATGGGGTCACGATAAGACACAACGTTTGATTGGTTTAGTCGGCGAGTTTTGGCGCGACTGGCTCAGAAAGATGTGAGCGAAGCTGTGATTGGCTTTACTATGGAAAGAAATGTGGTTCTGGTTTAAGCAGCAGTTGCTGGGGAGAGGGATCGTTGCGTAACGATCCCAAACAACGGCTGGGAAGGAGACTATGAGGGGGGGGGGGGGGGGGGGAGGGGTACGGGGTACACTTCCGGCGAATGATTCATAACCTCTTTTCGTGTTCTTCCAATAGCCGGCATGGTTTGTTCAACGCTTGCGATAAAACCATAAAACAGCGCGGTATGCTGCTTAAATAAAACCTTATCGTACACTAAGGAGAGTACAGTACATCCTGGCTAAAGCAGTTACAACCAGTGTATTTGGCGGCTTGCCAGTAAAGGTCGTCGCTCAGCGCAACCTTACAGGCTTGTTTGAGGGATACCCTGCAAAAGTTCTGGAAGGTCGTCAAAACTGTACACAATTCTTGTGTGGCCTTGCTGATCTCCTATTATAAACATTGGGCAATCTTGATTGCTTTCAGATTCATGGAATACTTCTTCCTCCTCCTCTTCTAGTATCAGGTCATTCTCGTTAAACTCTGATATTTCGATATCTGGAACTTCCCGTTGATGATCCATCTCTGAATCGGTATCCGCTTGCTCGATGTGCAAAGTGGGAATCGTGAATTGCTTCAATGAATCTTTTCTTTGTTGATCGATGGAATAAGGAAGTGTTTCTTTGCCTTCCTCCTGATGGTAAATTTTACTTGTTTCGAGTTGATCTTGCTGGGTCGGAGACTCCTGCCTGTGTTCACTTTGTTTCACATCCTCGTCTATTGTTTGAAAGTACTTACTGTGGGCAAGCTTGTGCGGTGCTTTAGAATCGGATGCGTCCGATGTATTATCATTGCTGTAATTCTCGCGTCGTCGAATTGGCGTGTGTTTTCGAAATTCCTTTACTTGCGGTAACGAAGGCATTGCTATTTTCCCTGACCTCCTTTGAGGCAGTTCTTCGTTAGACGACTTAGCAGCATGTTCCACATCATTCCGTCTACCGGAAGGGATGTCGCCACCATCACATATTGCATTTTCACGTCTCTCCTCGATGTCACTTTCATCCGATTTGGCTTGCATTTCCATTGGTGATGGACCGATCAGGTGCAGTAACTGCTCCGAAAGTCTCCTTAGACTAGGATCTCGCTTTTCTGTTGGACGTTCGTCATTCTTTGCTGGAAACGAACACAGAGATGCTCTTTTCTTTGGTGCCTCTGATTCGGCTTGCCTAAGCTTCATCAAAGACATGTCCGTCAGCATTTGCAGTTGGTCTCTTTCGCGTTCCGCTTGTTGACGTTTTTGAGTCATCGTCGAGATCATTTCTTCCAGCCGCTCGATTTCAAACTGTGCCTCCTCTAACCTGAATTGGAATTCTTCCTTTTCTTTTACTGCCTGTTCCAACGCCTCTCGGGTATCTTTCATTTCGTTCCTAGCCGCTTCACGATCAATAGCAAGTTGATCCCTGTGTTTCACAACGCCATTCAGTTGAGTTTTTAAACTCTGTATAGTTCGATCACTGGTAGAAATGTACCGCTGGTACTTCTCTTCAAGTTGATGGATGGAATCTCTCCGTTTTGGAGAAATCAATTGTGGTGCGTCAAAGTCCTTCCCAACGGTTTTTAAGGCTGCAACGAGTTCATCCCGTTCGAGAAGAGCATCATCAAACATAGATTTTAGCTCGTGCATATTTTTCTCGCTTTCGTATTTGTAAAGAGTGTACTTCTCCTCTGTGAGTCGTTTAACTTCTTCCGCAAGGTAACGCGCCTGTTCAGCCTCGGCTGCGCGATCGTTTGCCTCATTCAGTCGCATCAGAAACGTCTTCGTCATCAGTTCCACTTCTTTCAGACACTTTGTCTCTGCCTCCTGAACTTGACCAAGGATTGCATCTTTAACAGCTTCTGCTCGTTTCTGTAGCGCCTTGGCTTTCAACGCCTCTAACTCTGCATTTTTAAGACGATGTCTGAGTTCCTCTTGATTATAAGATGCTGGTATGTCTGTGTCGTCCCAATCCATTGCTCCGTTGTCATCCTGGAAACATTCAACCACACTCTGTTTGCTTTTCTTGGCCATGGATTTTGCCGGTGAAACTTCTTCTACTAGTGTCTGGGCGTTTAGTGAACCTAATAGTAAGAAAACGTATTAGTCGCGCCTATGCTAAGATGTTGTGTATTAGGGTTCGTAGTTCCACAATAGTGTACTGCTTCATTGTAACTGAATCAACTACTCCATATTCAATGTTATCTTGGTATAATCACGTGGCTGCGGTTTGGGGTGTGCTGACCAGTGATTACTGATTATCTAATGATTAAGGTATTTAACCTACACAAGAACAAACACTACTATGTTACGATGTGGCCGTATGATATGCGGTGATACTAATAGTATACTTAATGTACATGAGTTATGCGCGATACCTAAATTTACAATAATTGTAAGCATGTCAAATAGTTTTGAAGCGGGAGACAATAACAACAGAAGAAACAAGTTATTTGTACCAAGAAATCACGAATTCGCTATTTTACTCCTTGGAAATAGTTACCGATACGCAATGTTGACTTATACCGGTAGCTCTCACAAGTCTTCTTTTACTCAGTGGTCGAGCGTCCAACAGGTGTGTGGAAGAAGAAATCGGATTCCTTTTTCGACTACCTTGCCACACTTACCGTAAAAAATCATTCTCATTGTGCTTCCACCAAGCTTAAAACTTTGTTATCACTTCTTTCTGTACACATTTTAATGATGCGAATACGTAACACACGAGTTACAACTACAGTGTAACCCACCTTCCAATGAATGCGAAGAACAACTTGGTGTCGACGATCCAACCTTATCGGCGACCAGGTCACGAAGCTCTTGAAAGGTAAGACGAGCTTTGGGTTCCTAAAATAATTAGGTAGCACCAGTTTAATATCGGGAAAGTGGAGATATTTAATTTGGCTCTAGAATCTTTATTATCAGAAGCCCCATGATTTACAAAGGTGGAGGTGAGTAGC
The DNA here is from genome assembly GCA_963693305.1 of Meandrina meandrites. Classification (NCBI taxonomy): domain Eukaryota; kingdom Metazoa; phylum Cnidaria; class Anthozoa; order Scleractinia; family Meandrinidae; genus Meandrina; species Meandrina meandrites. Next base: position 12,703,519 of record OY855910.1, read on the forward strand.
TAAAACTTTAAGTTCTAAGCGAAAATATTTTGTCAATGATGAGCACGCAGTGTAGTTCTCGTTTCTCTGAATAACAACTTTAACACAGATTGCTTAAGTATAGTACGTCAGCAAAAGCATCACTGAATGGACTATCCCTGAGCTTGAAAGGAAGGCTGTACGTAGACCACCCCCATGCAGTATATTTGATTTTTGACATACCGTTTGCAAGCATGCTGTAATCTTGTCCACGAAACTGCGAATGAGGTCCAGTGTGTCATCTGTCGGCTTAAAGGTTAAAACCTATATATACACCAGGAGAAACAATAACATGACTGCCATTTTGCTTAATATTGCGACAACCTGAGAAACTCCCCAAAAAAGCGCAAGGGGCGGTGGAGAAGTACATAATTAACACACCGGGGCTAAAGGGACACCATCATTAGCTAGACTTTAAAAATTGAAAAGCAAAAAGGCGTACGTACATCAGTGGTAACTAAAAACCATATGGTCCAGTGTTGTGACAGGGTGCACTGAAACTACTAAAGTGGTGTTATAACGGGTTATATATACATGTGGTTTTAATCTCAAATTGCTAGCAGACATTTTCAGACTCTACCCTTGTGTCTTGGAAGAATCGCGTAACACTTATCACAATTGCCTCTCCCTTCAATTGTCATCTTCATCCTAGTGTTGTAGGCGCATTTCAGGTACAAGCGCAAAGGTAATAAATTTGACTTTTAGCAATGTGACCAAACATGCAGCACAATCGACATGATAGTGTCCCTTTAACTTGTTGATTATTCGAAAGAAATAGTAGACAAATAAAAAACAGCACATTCAATATACCTGGTGTAAAGCTGTGATAGGTTGTTGACCCACAGTAGCAACAGCATAAATGAATAAGCCTGCAAGATGTCAAGTAGAGTCAACATTTTAGTCGTTAGAATCTTGCAATAATGGAAAGAAGCACATGATTCTTTCGATCCAGAAAAAAATATACTTTTTATTGAGGCTTAGAACCTCCCACATAACTTGTTTCAACTCGTTCATTACCATTCGATGCATTTTTCTTTTTTGGGCTGAGAGCCCACCACGTGATCTGCAAACATCTGCTTGACGGTCTGACAGTAATTGTGCTGCTAATAATATTCTCCTTATGTCTAGTTATGCCCACGTCGGTCAAAACTGGCAATTCGTTTTCTAAAGTTGTCGGTAAGGGGGTAGGTAAGCGATGTAAAATTTCTACAAATTTGACAAAAACCAAGCTCAATGATTGAATGATAAAACAATTGTTGAAATTGGTTGTCCCAAAGTATCGTGATTTGTCTGTGTCTCGCAAATCAATTTTCTGCGTCAGCGTTTGGCTTAGTCAAATAATTGATCAGCTCGCCACTGACAAATCACGATATTTTGCTCAACCTCGTCCAATAATAGCCTCTTACTAACCAAGCGCGAGGGCCATACTGGGGAATATTGGCCCGGGTCCATATTTCCCAGTACGGCTCCAGCAAGCTACTTGTACGTTAGTTAAGGTGGTGGCAAACGAGGACACAATGTTGCGGACACATTGTTGCTCATGATTGTTTCTATGCTGCGCAAACCAGGGAACATTTGTTGCAGACAAAAAATGTTTCTAAAATAAATCAGAAACATATTTGTGTCTCGGACACAAATTTTGTGTCCGCAACAAATGTTGCGCGCACGGGCAAACAGGGAAACATTTGTGTCCGCAACATTGTGTCCTCGTCTGCCACCGCCTTAAGTAGTTTATTATATGGCACTCTTTTTAGCTGCAAATCTTTATTTTGTCGGCTTTCGATAAAACAAAAATACGCGGCTTACGACCGTTTTTACCTTAATTCGAAACCAGTATCACCCCTGAAAGTATACTATTCCAATGAGTTGCATCCCATAATAATGGAAGGAAATTGCATCCCCTAGTAATGCATTATGCAAACTTACCAAACGCCCAAACATCAGACGGGAACGTTCCAATACTCTGATTAAGTTCGGGAGCTGGAATAGGAACCTGGTTGTTATAAACGTCGTCAGAAAGCGGTCTTTTACACCAAGGAGATCTGTGTAAAATTATCCAAAAAACATAGCTTAAATTGGTGATTATTTAGCAGTTGTGAACTATTAAAACCGATGCTAGGGTAACAGGTGAACAAAAGCCTAGCGGCCATTCAGTTACGAATTGCAAGGTTACGTTTTACAGCTTTAGGTGACTCCCAAAACCTTAGATATTCTGGTCTTCGGTACAGTATCACAACTACATCGGTAATAATTTAAAAAAAACCTTTTCTTAAGTACGTTTTAAAAAATTGTAGCAGTGAACAGCTTGCGGTTTCTAAGACGTCAAAAGGCATTGTTATGACCATACTAAACATAACATATTTTTGAGACTCATTTCATAAAATCATCTTTTTCGATATATGTTTAATTTGTCTAATTGGCCAAAAAGATTTCTGAGATTTCTGTCTAGTCAATATGTCGATATTACATCAAAAAGGAGAACTTCAACCAAGTAATGATAAAGATGTAATGTTCATTTGTCACGCACATGAGACAAAGAAAAAAACTTCAGGCCCCGACGGAAATCGAACCCATGGTCTCCCAGATGCCGGTTGGGCGCTCTAACCACTGAGCTATGAGAGACTCCTGATAAACTAGGCCATTTGCTAGGTTCATGCGTGATAAGGGGTCCTGCATACTGCCAGGATCAGCAAGATGCTAAATTTCAACCAAGTAGTTTTAACGTTGTGAGCCTCAAAAAGTCTCTAAGGTAAGGCAGGTTGTCGTTGACGTGGTAATGAACTTTGCTGTACAGGTTTACATCATTTTTTATCCGTAAAAGAATGCCTAGAACGGGAACAGGTATTTATTCTATTTTCGGGATGTTCTGTATCTCACCTTGCACAATGAAACCCCGATATCTTTATCACTCCTTTGTCGCCTACAAGGCAGTTCTTGGGCACCTAAACAAAGGCATTAGCTTGATAAGTTTTAAAAAGGAGCTTCATGGGACATGAGTAGAATTCCGCTATAGTGACTAGTTGGCGACTGCTCGTTTTTGGCCGCCATCTTGGAGATATATGACATAAACAAACAAACCCGTGTTGTAAAGCAGAACCTAAATCATAAAGCTAGGAAGCAAAATCTGGAATACACGCGAAAGATTGCAACTCTTTTGTATACATGTGTGCGCTAGAGAGCTTGGAATAAACGGCTTTACTTAGGAATGCATAAATCAACCCAAGCATCTCATGGACTTATCAATAAACCAAAAGCTTCTTTTGTATTTCAACAGACAATCGTTTTGAACTTACCAGTTCTCCGTGCACTACCCGACATTCGTGGAGATATACCATGCCATTGATCACGTGATTCATGATATTTCCTAGCTCAGTTGGATAGGACTGGAGTAGAGAAGAGTTTCTCGTCAGGTATTCTGACAAGTCACCTGTAGGTGGGAAGAAGCTCATTTGTGAATGTAACCAACTTATCTTGGTTGAAAGGTACAAAGAGTGGTGTAAATAGCAATTAACGCATAACAACAGATAATGACATTGACATCCAGAAGTCAAGTGTTCACCAGTCTAGGGTGAGAGCCTTCATGTGAAAACATACAATTCATCTCTTGATATAATTAGAGTAACGTTGAATCCCGACAGCGCGAATTCTCAATAACTCGAACCTTTTTTGATTCCCTTCAAGTATTTTCTTGTTAGTTTATTCTCGATAACTGGTCCCACCAAAAACCTGACCCTTTTCCAATTTCCCTTACATGTTCGAGGTTTCTTTCTTTCTTTCTTTTTTTTTTTTTCATTCGATTACTGTAAGACAACGTGATCGAATGGAGGTGTTACCATGCAGGTTGTCCACTAGGATTATGTTAGGTCCACCCCTCCCCCCCCCCCCCCCCCTCCCCCACCAATTTCAATGGTACGTTGTTGCTACTTATAGAACACAAGCTAAAAGAATTGTATGGCTGACATCCTGGTAGAGTGAAAAGCCGTCCTCGTGGGAATATGCTTCGGCGTAACTGGATACTGGGTGACGAAAACTGTAAGATTCCCAAGACATTTTTTATTTATCCTTCAGGAAGTAGTAGATAATCACAAACAGAAAATATTACCATTTAGCAGATTTTCTTGCACCATAAAGTTGCGAGGTCCTTTGATGCCGACCCCATGTAGCCTAATTATGTTGTCATGGTTGAGAGTCCTACAAAACAAACAGACGGAAAGTTAGACAGCAACAAGTATCCAGCTACTATTTATTCATTTCTTCATAACATTATTGGCTCTAGCATCTGTTTTAATATTTCAAACGGCCATTTTACTCACATCATTAACCTTGACTGGTTTCCAAACTTTTCCTTTAAGATGTCAGAGCTTCCTTCTGGTAGGACATGTATTAATGCTTCTTTGTTGTGAAACTTGCCGTAGTTCACACTCTGAGGAGAAAACGGTTTTTTTTACATTTAGTATTTGACATATATTTTCATCACGATCCTAGTGTACGTAAGGTAGACCAAAGATATGCAGTATCCATCACATGATTTTTTTTCTAGTATTCTTTAAGGCCGCGGACTGTGACAAACAAACTAAAATGGGCTTAATTTTAACGATTTTTGATCGTTAAAATTAAGTCGGTGCTGTCTTGTCTTTCTGGTTTGCACGCGTTTCTTAGAACATACTCTGTTTCGCCTGTACTAAACCAGTGGCGGATCCAGACCTTGAATTAAGGAGGGACCTTTTTGTGTGTAAACCCAAAAAATGTTTAGCGGAGGGAGTCATTAAAAAACTGTCTTTCTCCAAAAAATATGGAGGAAGCCCTAAACCCCCCTCCACGGGCTGCCCTTCCCGGGCTCCCCTTTCCCATAGATGCGCCACAGTAAACAATCGTTGAGACTATAGAATAGGCTACTCTTGCCGGTCACTCTGGTACTACTTACCCATGGAAGACTCACGTCATTCTCTTCCCTTGTTTCAACTTCTGCCCAGTCCACCTTCCAGATCTCTAAAATAACATAATTTGGCTTACTAGTATTTAGTACGGAGCTGCACTTGAGCTGCAGTTCAGGCGTGCATTTGACAGTAGACGGTGATTACTCAATCAATGAATTAACGTTTGAAAAGTCGCAAAAGACTGTCGGTTTTAAATGTGTAATGTGACTATTATTAGATTTGCTGCTCGCATTATAGCGAAATTTGCAAAGCTTCTGTTTATGTTATGACACAGATTTTGGCGTAAGTAAAACCCGTTAATCTTCCTCAATCTCAGCCAGTATTACTCCTTCATATTAAGGTATTTATACATATTGTAATATTCCACATCATGAGCGTGGGACAAAGATTAAAATCCAAGTCCCTAACGAGAATCGAACTGGCGGGCACTTTATCCACAGAAAGACTCAAGGTAAGCACGACCATTTACTGGGTTTATATGTGACACGTGTCCTGCATAGTGAGCGGTCAAGACTATTGTATCAGAAAATAAAACCTAGCAAAGTTCACTTCGGGGGGGGGGGGGGGGGGGGGGGGGGGGAGCGGGGTTCCCACTCCCCTTAAGCAGTACTTACCATCGGCATTCTTTATGGTAGGATACTTTTCCAGCGTTATTCCTAGAGCTGCATTGAAACAAACGCTTGCTGTTAGATACCGTAAATCTTGTGGTTCGTTGTCCACTTCAAAGCGAAGCATGTTAATATGTATGATTATAGAATCTCGAAGTTGCGAAAACATTCGCGGTTGCAAAGATCGAGAAAAAGGAGAAAAATCTAGTCCACTTCCATCTCCACGGCATTCCCATGACTGTGTTGGTAGATTAGAGCATAGCTGACGTGTTAGATTCAAATTCAGTTAAAGTTTGTAACGTTTTTCAAGTTTTACTTAACAAATTTCATTTATCTATCATTCATTCTGACGATGCAGCTACTATACTGCTGATCTTGTCTGGTGCGATGGACTGGTTTCGCGCCACAATATTTGTGTGGAAAGATATCTGAGTGTTTTATAGCTACCAAGATCATTCTTTTTCGCAATTACAAAATATACACACATCGATACATATACCAGTTACGAGTTGTGTACAGTTTGTCATCATTTCAAATTATTAGCCACGATCGTTTTCATCTTACTTGGGTGTTGTTTGCACTGGTCCAGCAGCTGTTGCACACTATCAAACTGTAGGAAATTCGCATAGGACACTGCGTCTGACTCGTCCTTAATACGATACTTCTGAGTTATTTCATCGAGAAGGACCTCAATGTGCTTCACTGTTCTGTCGGTTCTGTAACACAATTCAACCATAGTTAATAGAGGAGACTGGTTATGAAAGCCGGCGAACTTCAAAGAGCTAAACAATAGAGCGGTCTCCGATGTTGAACAGACCCATCACGTGACTCTGACCGTGCACAAGTTCATTCAAGATGACTCTGACCGTGCACAAGTTCATTCAAGATGACGGACGGTGCACACGATCTGTTTGTTTGGGAAGACGATTTAGAGGCAATTTTTGACATTTTGGAAGGTGATGGAGTATAAGAAAAGCATTTTCGGTCGCAGTTAGTAATGTAAGCATAACAGGTTGCCATTTTGAGTCATAATTTCAAACTAATGGGCTTAAATTTTCGGCACATTGGCTACTCGATTCGTGTGAATGGAATCCTACAAACGCTCACCTACAATATAAGCTTATATATTGCCTATCTGTCCCCTCTATTAACTATGATTCAACGAAGTGAAAATGATTCTACTGGCGAACAAAGCGAATAACACTTGAAAAAGAGAGTGAGAGCAGCCACAGGACTATCATAGATAAGTAATGACATAATAAAGGGTAGAAAACTATGAGCTGCTCTAGCCGCATTTTACGGTTGCACAAATGTTATGTTTTCATAGACCCAAAGCTTCCGTTTTCTTTCCTTGATCTAAGTTAAATATGCGCAATCGTTACTCTTCACAATCACAAAAAAAATTTCTTATTTCCAATATTTATGTGTCAAACGGAGAGGATCTACTAGACTTGAGATAAAAAGCATCATTCCGATATTGTAACTCTAAATAATCATTAATTACTTAAGGCTCGTCGCTTATGATCCAGTGAACACTGAATTGTTGGAGTCAAAGCCAGACAGGACGTACTCGGAGGGCCTGAGAGCTAGCATTGAGATTGGTCTGTTCTTCTGCTTTTACTTGCGACTCCCCCAATCTAGTATTCCCTGGATCATAAGCGATGGGATCGTACGCGGGATCGGAAAAAAAAATGGAAACGTTTTGATTCTTCCGTCTCCGATTCTGTCGAACTTATGGCTCCGCTTACGAATCCGATTTTCGATTTTCACAAGGTTCTAATCGCTCTTACGACTTGGACTACGACTGCTTCGCTAGTGAAAAGCAGCCTTTACCAACCTGAATGATAGAATGGTTTTAGTGCCCAGTCCACTGGTTCTTAAGATGAAACATCCTGGAACCTAGTAAACAAGAATAACAGTATTAACAACAAGAAACCGCACTTTGATGCGTTCTATTGCAAATTCGCAAGTCTGATTGGTTTGTGGTTTCATGATCAACTATTCTCTGATAGATCGCACTCACACGTTCGTTGCCCTTGAAAGAAAAGGCATAATTACTTCTGATTTCTTGCTTAAAAATAGCAAAAATCGTAGTTTTGTGACTGTTGCAATTTATCCCTCGTGTTAGGCACAGTCAAGGCTGAAACTCAATGGCTTTCTGCACTCACTGATAATAGGCGAGTAGTGATAAAACAGCTGAAAAGGTTTAGAAAAATGGGAGGTGGAGTTTTATTTTTTAAATCCAGGGGGGAGGGAAGGAGGAAGGGGGCGGGGGCTGGAGCACATCCATGTAAAATTGATGTGGATGATCGTCGTCTCGTTAAGGGGTGAAATTGGCGATTTTGGCCTCACTTATAGGGTGTTCTAGACAGAACGCTTCAACACATTGACACCTTAACAGTTTTCAGAGTACATTAATAGGCTTTAAAAAAGTAGTTGCATCCTTATATCGTCTTTCTCGAGCCAAAGTTTCTTTTCATTCGTTACTTTAGCGCTGTACCTGGTCTCGTAGAATCGCTGTTGTGATAGATGTGGGAATCTCGTCAAAAAACCATCTGTTCAGTGGATAAAAATTAGCGTTGAATTAATAACGCTTATTCAAGAAAAATCTTATGTCTCGAGATATATCACGTAGTTAGCAACACAAGATTACTTCAAAATTGTAAAAAGAAATGTACAATATATAGTCATGAGCGATAGTGGGTCTTTCGACTTCTACGCCTTCTCGTGATTTATACTACGCTGTGACGTTATCTAGTGGCCTGTGGGAGTAAAATAAGTTTGAAGTAAGATACACAAAAAGGAAGAAGGATAATCTATGGAGCAAGAAGGTAACACAATTTCACAGCATAAAGCAGCGTCCTTTCCCTGCTAGCAGAAGCACCAGACTCTGAGTTGGTTTTATTGCTTTTTCAAAGCAGCTGAAGAACAATAAATCTCCATCAATGTTTCCAAACCTGTTAAGTGAGTTTGAGTATGAGTCACTGATAAGACCACGGCGTGTAATGCAGTATCATTCACTTACGGTTCTTCCTCGAGATCCTTGAGCTGCACAAGATCTTTTGGAATGTATCCGTATCCACTTGTCCTGAAAAGATAAGTCATGGGATGTTACTTTTTGCCGTTTGTTAATAATACAAAAAAAACTGGATCGGTCATAGCAGATGTGGACGGTCGTCTTCTGTCTTCTCTAAAACCGACATTTCTCATGCTTACCAAGCTTTTCATCACCACCTCCCAGCCTTCCCTAGATGGTAAATCGTGATAATCTGTACTACATGTAAACAAGTAACATCCATGCTGAGGTAACATGCGCTTTTAAAGTCATCCATCTACTACATGTAGTTTCTATGTTTTTTTTTTTGAATAATTATAACTAAACAGCATGCAATGAAACAGCACAAATTCCACTTTTATTATCTATTTTATGTATTTCAGAACTGATAACGGTATATGATTTAAAATGTGAGTATCCCCTTCACTGTCTTTCCCTCCCCGCTTTATTTTTCCATATATGAGGCCGACTTTTGGTGGTTAAACCAATGACAGCGGAAGACTGGCCGACTTACCAACTAATGAACAAAAAAGAGAGTCGCTTACGATGTGGTTGAAAATGCTTTCCATTCCATGTTTCCAGAGGCATCAGATACAGTTAAGTGGTCACCCTATAATGATGACAATACGTATTACATGTAATTGCCGAGAACCCTGGCGGTATTTGTAGAAGGGCATAGCTTGAATCTTGTGCAAATTTTGCTAGCGAACGCCAGGATGACTATATAAAGGGAGTATTATTGTTAGTTCTTACTGTATTGAAAGGAAGGCTTCCAGGCATGTCAGAATAATGAGACTCCCGAGCGACCACTCCAAAGCCATGAAAAGCGATTGCAAGAGATAACTAAGGACAAAAATAATCAATAAAATCTTAAAATTGAATAAACAAAATATTTCGCCTTAATTGAAAAAAATATTTATTGTACTTCACGCTTTAAAAAAAGTAACAAATTAAATCAGTACAGTTAAATTGCTCATTTTGGGGGTCCATTGCTAATCTGATACCTTTTGCCTCTTGATGTCTGGAATTCCTAAGTAATAAATGAAGAAAGAAGTCACTTCACTCAGGATATAAAATTTCTTTCCTTGACTAAAAGCTGGCACATAAGAAACGTTGATATTCTTTCTAATTTCAGTAATCTCGAAGAAATTTTTACGAGAATAGAAATTCATGTCCTAACGGAGCGGTTAAAATGTTCTAAACATAATATGTGGATTTTAAACTGAGAGAAAAGAAAGCAATTCAATCAGTTTTAAATTCATATCCTGCTAACTAGTCCCAAGAGAAACTGGTCTCAAAAAATAGTGAAAAATTTATAAGGATATTTGAAATAGCTTTATTGCCTTTTCTTTTTTTCCAATTATGTCATTTCTAAGATATAGTTAAAAAAAACAAATAATGCTTTTTTGTTGTTGTTTTCAGTTAATTGCATGCTTGTTGATGTTGTCGTTGTGGTGGTTGTTGTCATTTGTTACTGTTGGTGGAGTTGCTTCTTTTGCTGTTGCTATCATTGTTGCCGTTGTCCTGTTTCAGTATTCAGTGCATGTGTTCTTTCCAATCTCTGCTAATCTAACAATAATGGCCTGTGAAACAGCCTTTAGCAGTTACTCGGGAAAACGAAATCATTGGCTACCATAAATTGTACTTGGCTTGCATCCTGGAGAGCTTCTAAACGTTGCAGCTTTACAGCATGACCATCCTTTGCCCGTAAAGCGACCCGAGTGATACTGGGTCAGACTCACTGGATTGTCCAGGCAAGCTAAAAGGAGATATTTTCGGTTAGCAAGGCGGATTGAGATTCGATTCGTTAACTCTACGAAAGCATTGCTCGAATTTACTGACGTCCGTCTTTCACCACGCGCGCGCACTCTATTCATCCCTGTGAAAGACATTCGACATGAAAGTTCCATGATGAAGCTCTAAAGATCTGTGTAAAAATTAATGTCTAATGCCCCATTCATACCAACAAAACATGTTTAGTTAAACCATGTTTAACAAAATGAAACTCAGCAACAGAAAAATGAAAGACAAAATTTTGCATAAGAGCTCATAAGGTTCCAGTGACTGCTAACTTTTGCTTTCACTGCGCTAAATTTGAAGTCGACAAAACATCAGTTAGCAACTTTTGCGAAGAAAACAATTTTAAACCGTGTTAAACTAAACAGCCTTCAAACAAGTTTAAGCTCTTGTGTGAATGGGATATATGATCGGCCGTTGTTCGCGCGCAATTACAGTGAAACGAACTCAAACGGGACCACCCAACGTTTCTCAGCCAATCACATGGCAAGCTCAGAACAAAAGAATTGGAGTTAGTTAAATTTGCCCCTAACTGTGATTGGCCAATTCTTTTGTTCTGAACTTGTCTTGTGATTGGTTAAAAGAACGTTGGGTGGCCAAGGTTGAGTTTGTTTCAACCAATCACATTCACTACACTTGAACTGCGTTACCAGCTTGGAATATTTCACATGACTCTTGCACGAGTTGCAAAAAAAATGACATAAAGATTAAAAATAAGAGGTTACATATATTTAAGAGATGTGTTCATTCTGTCTGCTTCTATAAGCTTAGAATAACATCAATTAAAGATTTTATTTTTACCTAGTCGTAATGAAGACAGCCATGATTCGAACTCGTCAACGTCATAAGCCGATAGGTAAAGGGTCCGAGTGTTTGAATTGTCCTTTTTGGTTCGGCAATGATATGTGACCTGCAAAGAAAAGGCAAGAAATGATTAAAGAATAGTCATAGCGCATCTTTTTTGGGATGATCTCTTTAATTTAAAGCTTTAGTGGAAAAGGCAGCGTTTCCAATTGAAGGTTTTAAATTTTCCCAGACAAATGTTGCTCCTTACGGAATTCAAAGAAAAGTTAATTTCAGTAGTTGTGTTTTGTGTTGATTCTCTTGCTGCAAGTATTGATTTTTTTTGTCGTTTTCATTTGGTTTTGTCTTACTTTGATTTTGACCACAACACTAGAAAGTTGAAACGCAAGGGAGCAACAACACAGAGATCGGACACCCTACTGCAGATTAAGCTGAGGCTAGTAAGAATAAATAATGTTCTCGGGACCGTGAGATTTTTGTACGGCTTTCCGGGTGCGAAACCTTTCCGGGACCTTCGAGAAACGGGCCCCTGGTGTGTTTATTTTCGCCAGGTTTTTGTCTTCCGTGCGAGACTTTTCTATGGCAGTCGATCGGTAACAACGAAGTAGTGAAGAAATAAAGCGTCTTGGGACATGAACTTATGCAGCGCTAAGTTTCAAAGACTAGGGTGAAAGAAAAACTCTAGTGGTCACGCAGTACTGAGAATTAGGCAGATTGCTTAGACTAAAGAGATTAAAGGAGAAAAATGGGCATTAATTATATAACCAAACCTGAAAACAGAGCGCCTGACTGAATGCGTCATCATCCACTTCTTCCACGGATTGGATGTTAAATGGTTCAATGAAAAATTCCGGTTTATCTCCTTTTGTCTGTGTTCATTAAGAAAAAAAAATAAATAACGATTAATTAAAGAAAACGCTAGCTGCAGAAAAATTCGAGAAGTTGGCACGGCGTCTCTACCCAGGCTCTCACGATGATCTGTTTGGCAAACTTTGTATCTCGTAATCCTCTTGTTGATTCGCGCCTAATTACGCATACAAAATCTCTTATGCAAGCCAACGCATTATGTTACGGGATAATCGTAATAACAAGAAATTTAGAAGTAAACATTTCGCTTATCTCAAGAGAATGTCTGTATATACCGGACGAAGGGATATGAGATCTACAGTTTTGCTTTGAAAAATAAACTCGTCTGTCTGGTGTTAGTCAAGGTTTCTCTTGCGTTATTGGCTCTTCCCGTAGTTTTGGTTAAATTTACCTTCACAGGGTGAAAGTAACTAACATTAACAATCCTTTGACAGACTGAGCGAACTAACGCATGCCACATTTGATCACTTTTTTAATAAAAGCAATCTACAGACCTGTACATGATTTCAAAAGTTGATCAAAAGGGATATTTTCCTTGAGCAAAATGTGAACACGAAATATGGTTAAGAATATTACATTTCTGACGTACGGTTGTCAGAATTGAATGATTTCCGGATCAGAACTCTTATGGGCAATTAATTATTGTTAACATGATGCTCACCGTGAGAAGCCGATTCGCCTTAAAACTTTTATGTTATATTTATGAATCGCTCTAATAAAAGAAACCATGCCAGCTAAACCAGATTAATGAAAGTTTGCAAGCACGTGTGTTTGTAAGTTCCTGAATTGCTTCGCTAGCAATTTATTTGATCTAAGTCCTACGGCAGACATGTTCACCTCTCTAATGCAGAGACAGTGCTTGCCTTAACTTACATCTAACTATAGTGCATACACCAATACAAGCAAGCCGTTTTGTATTCACGGCTATTAAAGACTCACCCATTGTGCCGAGCTGTGGTAATATTCAAACGAACCACCGGTCAAAACTCCAAAAACTCCCTCGAACAATGACTTTGCAAGGAAGCTGCGTCTCTTGGTTTTTCGCACCAGAATATTTCCGCAGAACTTGGCTGTTTCTTTCTTAGATTCCATTAGATCAGAAAGATTTGTTGCGACCGTAAATTACTTGAGCAAACTCATTGCGTGCCACTTTGCATATTGGAAATAGGGAGTCTTGTTTGTTTTGCGCGTTTGTGTGGTACTGAAAATTCCTTCACCACTCGAGTTTCACGGCAGCACGAAGAAACACTAGAACGATGCAATGAAATGGCGAAATGAGTTTCTGTTGGTAGTTTTTCGTTTCGGTTAGAAATTTTCCTCTTGTGAGCCACCAATTTTCGCTATTAAAGTTTGTTGTACGTGTTTCGAGATTAAATGGGCGCCCACATTATGTCGTATATAGCCACTAATTTAATAGATATACGTTTTTACGCTCTCAGCAAATTGACACATGCCATGCAAGTCAGTTTGTTTTAGGTACAGCAATTTTACGCTGAAAGGAAGAATCTGTCGAAAGTTGTTGGAGAATGTGTACACTGGACATATTTCCGTAGTCACGCTAATTAGCTAAACATGCATGATTGAGTGTTCCCAATGCAGCCTAGTACCCAGACGTTCCCTTCCCGCTCATCGATTTGGCGCGAAATTTCGTGACGTCACCGAATGACACTGAGCGGGAGCCAACCCGTTCCCAGGCGCTTACGTGAACCTCGCACTCCCCCGAGAGAAGAGGAGAATGTCTAGGGACTAAGCTGTCCCCAATGCTTAGTAAAGCTTAGTTCCCACTAGCAACATAAGGATCATAAGCATGAGCATAATATAATCATAAACATAAACATAAGCTTCTTATGTTCTAGTGGGAACTTCCGCACTTAAAACTCAAAGAATGGTATTCCAATGCGTGTCTCTGTTAAAATGAACCGACCCGAGAGAACTGGACCTAGAATTTTATTGGCCAAAACACAATGAGCCAGTTGCGTCATTATGTTTCTGATTATGTCGTTATGATTTTCGCGTTCCCACTATAAAGAAAAGCAACATAGTCATAGTCATAGACATAATCATAATAATAAGAAAATGGTCTATCATTTTCTTATGATTATGATTATGTTGATCATAAGGGCGCTTATGATTATGTTTCTGGACGTTCCCACTAAGACATAAGCGACATAACAGCGTTATGTTTGTGCTTATGATTATGATTATGATCGTTACGTCGCCAGTGGAAACTAGGCTTTACGAGAAGCGTGATTGAAGTAAGGTTTCCGTGAAACATGATTTCGTGATTCGTGTTTCCCAATTTCGAGATCTTTTCACGTGAATCGTTTTTTTTTTTACATGACTTAATTACCAATACTTTTTAGTGCTCTAGCAAATGATTTGTTTTCAGCTCTTTGGTCGGGGTTTGAGCTATTGAGACGCGATATGACCCTCAATTCAAATTTCTGCAGTTTTTACGTCGTCCGAGCGCAACTCGGTCTAAACAGGGATCACCTTGAATTTTGCGTAAACGTGAAAACATTTTAGTTATTATTCGTAATGAGTGAAAAGGCCAAATATTTTTAATTACGTGATTCACTTTTTCAAAACGCATTTTTTTTGTTGAGAAATGCAAGCTTGTTTGAGTGCTTGTACGGATGTGTCGGTATTTACTATGGGAGTTATTATTTTGGAAGCGTGCGTGAGTTTTTGTTATAAGGAATATAAGGTGTTTTTGCTACGTTTCTGTAAATTTTATTTAATTTCGTTAATTGTTTGCATCAAATACATCATACTTAGGCATGAAGGCTTTGTATGTTGTCCGTAACCGAGCATAAACACTTAATTTGATTAATTGCTTTAGAACAGTTTCAGTGCGTTTGTTGTTAATTTTCTATTCGTGCGAAATGTAAATTATACTAGGGATAGCTTAAGGGCGCGTTTGTTTGGGAATATTCTGGAATAATTATAAGAATATATTCTGGAATATATTCCGGCTATTCTGCTCCTGAGAGCAGAATATAGTCGGAATGGAAATCCAAGTATTCCGGAATAGGAAGAGCAGCCAAACGAACGCTAACTTGCATTATTCCAATTATTCTTATTCCGGATTGATCCTAAACGAACGCGCCCTTAGATAGTAATTCATGATTTGCTAATCACCTCCGAGTTAGCCAATCAGCGCGCGTGGAAAGTACTATTCACTTGTGTGGTTGCTAATTATATACAGCGCGCGAGCGGCCGCTGGAGTATCAAGTGGTCTTGCTGATCGTTGATCTCTCTATATATAACACTATCGTCTGCAAAAAGGCGTATCTCGGATTTAATGTTATCCGTAATATTATTCATATAAAGCAGAAAAAGGACTGGACCCAGGACTGAGCCTTGGGGGACACCAGAAGTAACAGGTTGAGGATTAGAGTGTGATCCATTGACAGATACTACTTGAGTACGATTGTTAAGAAAGGCCTTGATCCAGGCTTCAGGTCTGCCTCGAATTCCATAGAATTCCAGTTTAGATAATAAACGGTGGTGTGGGACAGAGTCAAAAGCCTTGCTAAAGTCAAGAAGAATCACATCTGTTTGGGTGCGCTGATTAATACTTTTAGCCCAGTCATTAATGGTTGAGACAAGTTGAGTTTCACAAGAAAAATTTTGTCTAAAGCCATGTTGCTGATTAATGAGAATGTCGTTGGTAAACAAGTGCTTGGCAATGTGACTTAAATAAATAAAATCGACTATGTTTAACGAGGGTAGCACATAACAGTCTCGCGACTGACAAACCTGTGGCCCTCGAATTCCCGATCGAATTGGAATTTAGAAGTGTTGGTTTTTGTGGAGGGAGGAAAACCGGAGAACCCGGAGAAAAACCCTCGGAGCAGGGACGAGAACCAACAACAAACTCAACCCACATATGACGCCGGGTCCGGGAATCGAACCCGGGCCACATTGGTGGGAAGCGAGCGCTCTCACCACTGCGCCATCCCTGCTCCCCGCATTAGCATTATATGTTCAAAAATCTTGCAACATATGCACGTAAGAGAAATGGGACGGTAGTTGGCAGGATTCGATCTTGCATCCTTTTTGTGAATAGCAGACACTAGTGCCTTGGACCAATCGGACGGAACAGTACTTGTGTCATATGACTGTTGAAATATGAAACCTCCTGAGGTGTGTCCTCTGGATAGGACCTCTCGCCTTCCAAATGTTTCCCCCTATCGTCATATCCAACCTAATTGTGATATATATAAATATTCATTCTATCCAAGATCGATCGTGATGTGGAATCAACTACCTATACGTAATCTACCTTTGTCAAATTTCCAATCAACAATTATGCCAACCATTAAATCTATGGTATGATGCCACTAATTTAATTAGGATATCAATTAGATTTTATTTTTTATTTAAGAATTAGCTTTTATGAATTATATTTGAATGATGTAAATTTAGCCCTCCTAGTATAGTTTTTACTGTTTTAGGAGTATCTTATTAAAGCATTAAAGAGCGAAGCAAGCTGAGTCGGCGTGCGAAGCGAGTCCGCAAGCAACGGAAAACGTCGCGCACTCTCTCCGCTGGCCGAAATTCGCGGCTTCACCACTCGCGCGCTGCCCTGAGAGAGCCTGCTCGCAGGCTATTCTGAGCTTTTCACTTGAGTTAACTCAAAATAAGCCCTAAAAATGCCACCATTCGGTACGTCTGGTGGAGATTTCGGGCAGCCGCGTACTTTTACTAAATAATGCTACTTATTCTTATAATTTCACTTCTAATTTTAATTTGGGGGTACGAACAAAATTGCTGTTTTTGTTGATGTATTTTATAAGGCTTTTATAAAAAACTAAACGACATTTTCCCTACCTCTTCACATGATCATACCTCCAGCCCCGCAGCTTCCCGTATACCGTATTAGTATATATTGTCTACTGTAGGGGGAGTACCCGCCCCCCGTTCCTTGGGACAGGAATTTATCGTTACTAATATTTCTTGATAATTTCTTCTGAGTAAATTTGTTCCCGCGACAAACTCCTCGCGGCAAAACGCGCGTGTGCGACACGCGATACACAGACCTCGGTTCATGCCAAGTCCCCGCCGGTTAAGAGAAGTGGAATGGGCTATGGGGACGAGAATGTCACACTCGATGGCACATTTTGTCCTATATGTGCTTCGGTCGACTGCATAGGATCCCTACTGTGAGGAGATTTCGTTGCTAATATGATGAGAATGGACGATAGAAGTACAGAGATTGACCCTTCTTCAAACATTACAGATGATGAAAACGACACAACAGGTACTCGATAACAAATTTTGACGTCTAGCGGTTCTCTGGGAAGCGAAAAAAGGGCAGGAGAGGAAACAATTATGGCTGGGCCTTTTGTATTCTACCCTGCGAGCAGAGTCTTTTTCGACCTTCCTTAAGATAAGTCGGGAAGAGGAAGATCGAAGAAGACTCTGCTCGCAGACTTTCATGATATGAACTGTGAATGTTTGCGGGTCAAATTTAAATGTTGATTGATAAGCGCTATGTTTTCCCACGGGGTGCTCGCTTTATTCAACGGCAAATTGAGCAGTCAACCTGATCGATGGGTCAACTAAACATGGCTTGTTTCTGCGATTGATTTGTGTCATTGAATCCGGCAAGATTTCCGCATAGCCCCATACATTAATTATGCATACAATTTTCTGACTGACTCGTTCTTTTCATGATTGCTGTTTGTGTATAGTGATAGTATGAAATAGCTGCATACATAATTAATGTATGGGGCTGTGCGGAAATCTTACCTTGAATCCTTTTCAGATGTCGAAAGAAACAGAAATAAAGAGGGGAATAGTACAAGGAACCTTGTCGGTTTCTGGTAAGCTACTCCTGATATTCAAGCTGTTTGACTAATTTATGTACACAACACTTTAGAATAATTAGTGTTAAATTAGCTTTTGCTAAATTTTATTTTACCCTGTGCCTTAAAGGGGCAGTCTCACCAAAATTTCGTGCTACTTGAAAATCCAATAAAGGTGTTGGTATCAATTGGGAATTGCCTAACCTTGTTAAAATGCATTGTACTAGTCACAAAAGTTGTTTAAAACTGGTGTGGCTACGGACGGGTAGGAAAGAAGTGGTCTAAAATTTGAAAACGTCGGGCCGACATTTTCAAGTTTGACAGTGTTACATGGAGGAAAATCACAAAAAAACTATCGATTATGGGTTGTTCACATCCGAGAGAGTGAATTTATGCCTTTGTTGTCATTAGAAGTTAGTCTGTTGATCAGTGAGTGCACCTTTATATTCTAGCAGAGTTTACACAAAAACTTAGAAGACCTCTCGTGACACTGCCCCTTTAAGCCTGGCTCTCATATGCTGCCTACCTTCAACGTTCGCTGGCAACAAGGATCATCATAGGTCTGTACTGCGGCATGCCTGTGAAGTTGACTTGAGTTCTACTTTTCAGGTACTAAAGCTGTTTTTCTGCAGGGTGGTTAAGGGGTTATGCTTGACGCGTGATCTGGGCAAAAATAAGCCTGTTCGCATACGTGAAAAAAGCTTATATCTAGCCATGATCCGTAAATCGATAGCCTACGATAGTCTCGTCTCTCGAGTGGAGAGTCTCGTCTCTCAATACGAGGTTCTCGTCTCGCGAGAGGGTGGTAACTTACTTTTGAGCGGTACTGCAGTACAATTGAGAATCTAACAGCAGCGATAGGCTCCTGTTACTTGTCAACAGTGTCAATAGGCTACAAAAACAGCGTCATTTTACAATAGAGCATCAGACCTCGCTCTAGTCATGAATGGTACGACCATATCAATCTCAGTTTTACCAGCATTGGCAGCAAACAGCAATAACACAAAAAGAAATTCAACGTCCCCGTCTCAGTGGGGCACCATACACAACCACACACGCTCTTTATTACTCACCTTTTTTTAAAGCGTTTATGTCCCCACAGGACAGGCTTTCTGTGTTGATTACATTTATGCGTGTCTTTTGGCCAGACATTCTATTCGCCATTCTAGCGTTGTTCGGTAGCCTTAGGAAAACACCTTACTGCTAAGTAAAATCAGAGAAATCAAGTAATCAAGTAATTTGTGACTATCGTTTTCTGTAATGTATGAAAATATGTGATTCGTGAAATGCGATAAGAAACATATGTGATCGTGATTTGAGGAAAACAAGGCTTGTGATTGGTGATTGGTGATTGAGACCCCCTCTTTACCACCCTGTTTCCGGAGCGCCAACGATCAGTTAAGATATTTTATGAGAACAGTATTCCAGGCATGTACCGGCGGCTATGTAGGTCAGGTAGGTCGGCGTCATCTGAGAACGAGCCTTTAGACTTGCTCCAAGTCGCTCATTGTTTTCTTTGGGTGGATCGAGATGTTTGAATCAGATGGCTTTGGAATCACACGTGGCAGACCGGGATCGCTTTGAAATTGCGTGCAAGAGACCATGTGGAATTTTATCCATGCATGTGTAGCATGTGAAGCACACAAAATCAAAAAATGGTCAGAACTATGCCTACAGTAGGTCAGATTGAAGCCCAATATGAACAATTGCTGGGTTTGGATCTTGAGGAAAATGGAACATACCGTACTAATAAACCCCTTAACAAGATATTAAAAATTTATACTCATTTTAAAGTAAATAGTTTGTGCACCTCTCTCTGAAGTACATGTACCTGTAGACATGTAATTTTCATTAGATTCAAAACAAAAAGACCAAAGAACACAGAAGAATAAAACTGTGACTCCCAAAGGCAAATTTTGCCAAAGTTGCCAATTTTTCTTGCAACTTGTAATTGCCAGTTGTCAAAAATAATTCACTTGTAAACACCCCATTTTTGCGACCTGCAAATTTAAATGCAACAAAATGCTGCCTTGCAAGTTGCAAGAATAGTAGAACTGTAGTGCTCGAAATTAAAAAAAAAATCCAGGTTGTCCCTATTTCAAAAGCCGGGCAACCAAACCCGTGATTTTGGTTGCCCTGGTGAATCCTTGCTAACTTCAAGCACTGGAACTGTAGCTGCTTCATGTGTGCGGGGATGTCAATGGTAACTTGCAAATAATTATGCAAGTTTATTAACATGGGTGAGATTTAAAGATGCTAATTTTCAGTTGGTGCTTGCAAGTTGCATGGCCCCCAACACCAAGGCAGTCTTGAAAGCATCTTTAATTTGGGGATACCATTTTTGCAACTAGCAAATGCAACAAAATGTTGCCTTGCAAGTTGCAAGAAAAGTAGAACTGTAGCTGGTGTGTGTGGCATGTCAATCGTAACTTGCAAGCAGCTCCAGAAAATCTTCATGCTCACCCCATGGAAGGTCAATGAAAATTCCAAGGGGGAGGGGGGTCTTGAAAGCCAACATTTTAAAAGGCCTGTATGGGGCTTAACTGGAATTTCCAGAGGGGTGGGGGATTCAAACCAAAAAACAAACAACAGAATGCAATTTTATCTAAATTTGTGACATTTCAAGATGATAATTTCCAGTTGGTGCTTGCAAGTTGCAAACAAAAATTATTTAACAAGGTCCCCAACACCAAAGCAGTCAAGTAGCTTTGGGGATACACAGTATTTTAAAAATAACTAAATATTTTTTTATTAGTTTATACTGGTACCTTTTATTTCACCTTGAAGGCTTCTTGGTTTGTGCAATAACTTTGGATATGTTGTCATGTTAAGTGCTGCTCATGACATCCTTGGAGAAAACGACAGTAAGACAGACCACCAGGTATGCATTTATTGATTAATTTATGATAATTTAAACATGTTGTTTCAATGCCAAATTATGCAATTTGTCCTTTATCAGTTTATACCTCCTGTTTTGCATGTTTTTTCACATGGTATTTCACATGAACTACTGTGAAATACCATGTGAAAATCCCGAGCCCGTTTCACAGGGTTTTCACATGGTTACTTTCCTGTGAAAAAATATGTGAAAACCATGTGAAGTCCCTGTGAAATTTTCACATGAATTTCAGACGAATTTCACATGCACTTCACAGGGTAGCTCCCAGTAGTGTGACTTAAGTAATATATAATGTGTTGTTCCGGAAAATATCCTGGATGTTACTGAGGAGATTTGACTGAAATTAGTTTTATTTTTGTCGTTTTTGTTTTATAGACATCAGATAACTCAAGTTTATTGTTAGGGAGTGCTGGATCTTCAAATTCCTCTGATGGACTGGAGTGTAACCCTCTGTCGACTGGGGTAATGTAAACTAAACTTATTTCATGTATAATCAAAACTATAACAAAATTATCGCACATGATTAGTTATCAGCAGCCCAATTTGAGCACTAATTGGACAGTGCATGCATCATGCATGTAATTGAACAGTGTAATAGGACAGTTTAGAATAATACATGTCATGCCTGTGTAAATATTATATACGTCATTTGTGCACGCTGTTTAGTGTTATGTAGACTATCAAGTTCACTCTCCTGTGCATTGGCGCTAAAAGAAATCAACTGCAGACGTTTAACAAATGGTAATTTTGTGTCCCAAATTTTGTCATAGTTTTGATTTACTGGTAACAGGACTTTGTGTCATCCAATTCTGTCTGTAATCATACTGTCTTGTGATTAAACAAATCAGACTCCTGCTATGCAGTCGTCCGATTTTGTCAATCACTCGTATGATTACAGATAGAATTGAACCCCACTCAGTCCTATTACCATTAATTGTAACTATTTAATCTTGATTGTCCGGAGTGATAGCTCATTAATGCTGGTGCACTTAACTCTTTCTTGGATGGGATGCTAGATGGCAGGTACATGTAAACCCCAACATTATTTTTGACAGCTAGGTTGCCCCCAAAAATATTATTTTGCCAGTAAGCACATATTTTCACCTGCACAGGAAGTGGATACTTTTTTTTGACAGTTGTTATCTGGGTTAGTGACCAATCGGCAAGTACAAATTGCAAGAATTTGTACTTGCGCTTACATGTAGGCGAGACTGTGAGTGCTACATATACATGTATCTTGATTGTACCGTAAAATAAAATTTAAGCCCTGAGAGAGGGGAGGGGCAGGGCTAAATAGGGATGGAGGCTCTTTTAGAGAAGGGTGGGAGAAAGGGTATTTTAAACCATACTGCATTATATAAACTATATCAGTTAGGGTACAAATAAAATCAAAGATCTTTTCGAGACTCGACTATTTTGCATGGAGTATGCGAAGGGGAAAAGATAATATTGAAAGCGATTTACGATGCATTAACCCATTGACTCCCAGTCCCGAAGGCTTTTATTATCACGCACCCCACCCCCAAAAATTCCCAGCTCTTTTATGGCATTTAACACAAACGTGCGAGTGGAAAAAAATAAACCCTATGCGTACTAAATTCAGACAAATAATTTGTTTGTAGACACGCTGAAAGACCAATTTATGATTTAAAATGCTTATCAACTTTGATAAATTGATCCCAAACCAAACTCGTCCGTGGTTACCGAGAAAGATTGCGTGACAAGCTAAAAATAATTCTTTCAATGAAGACGACAAACAATAGACTTGTAACAATAGAAAATAGCATTGGCCAATATCCTATGACAATGAAGATTCGCAGCGGCTTTTAAGCATGTTAAAAATAAGCGATTCAATCGATGAATAGCACAGATCTTTGAAAAATACCTACTTATAGTTTGCA
Source organism: Meandrina meandrites (assembly GCA_963693305.1). NCBI lineage: Eukaryota > Metazoa > Cnidaria > Anthozoa > Scleractinia > Meandrinidae > Meandrina > Meandrina meandrites. The sequence goes on from OY855910.1 coordinate 12,726,218, forward strand.
AAAGGCTAGACAGGCTAAATGACGAGCGACGTGTGGAAATAACACTTCGGGATCGAGAAGTGCTGATGCATTCCTATCCAGTGACGTTTTTATCGCCCACAGCGAAAAGTATTCCCTTGACAAATTAAAACAGTCCCTTGAGAGTTCACAAAAATGTGGGTCAGAGAGTGACAAGAACCCTCACTAATCTTTCTATTTCACTTGTACCAAGCAAAATAGTTGAAAAAATAAAGTGGTTGTGAACTGTTTTATGTTTTAGTGCTTGTCTCAAGTCCCTCATACCCTTTGTCAGGAAACGAGTAACCCTAGAAAGATCCTATTTGAAGTCCAAAAGAATGGCTCAATGAACTCCTTGGTGTTTTAATTCTGGCCATTTTTGAATTGTTTTTAAAGCCAATCAAAATCGAAACTGCAGCGGTACTCTTGAGAGTACTGTAACTTGCTTTGTCAAGCTTGTGCTGTAAGGAACAAAGACTAGCAAGAGAATGGTAACTAATGTACATAGCTGGCCCAGGCAGAGTGATCAAGCTCACTGCCTCTATTCCAGTCATCATCTCCAATTAAGAGTTGATAACTCAAAAAAAAACAGTTTCTGTAATTATGAAACTACAACAATTTCACTTGCTGGATTGAAAGGCACCTGATCGTGAGCACCTAATGGTTAGTGTGAGCACTGGCCTCAGGATCAAATGGTTTGGGTTCATGCCCTTGGGCAGGGTCACAGTGTCAAGTTTTTGGGCAGGATACTCCGAGTACCACTCTACACCCAGGTGTATTATAAATGGGTTCTGGGGAATTGAATACTGGGAGTAATCGCACGAAAGATGGACTCTCATTCCATCCAGGGGGAGTAGAAATATCAACCTATTCAGTTCATCTTTGAAAATTAGGGGGTTAATGCTGTCATGATGGGCCACCAGGTTCGTACGCAGACTTATAAGTAGACAAGTCATGATAGGTTTTTGGGTGATGTATGATAATGAGTTAAAAACAAGGGAAAATAAAATTTGAACCAAGGATAAAATTGATCCACAACATACATACACTCAGAAAACTAATTTCCTGAATGTTGCTTAATTATATGCAGACTGTGTTGCTTGCTGATATTTTACCAACTGTCATTATCAAAATCACTGCTCCTTTTTATATGCAAAGAATACCTTACAGGTAAGAAAGAATAGCCTTCTACAGCTTATCATCTCTATGGTAACAGAATAGACTATTTCAGAGTTGTCTTTTGCGTCAGTGTCAAAACAAATTTTAGTGTGAAACCATTCATGTGAAAAATGTGTTTTACTCACCTGTTAATTTTGTGGGCAAATCAAACTCATATCTTTCACATTTTGTAATTAATGTTTTGCACAAGGAGTCATTTTGAATCAGAGGCAAATAAAGGCAATTTACAATGAGCCTATTTAAATACATGGCATGTTCTAGACAAGACATGGTGTCTCAAAAGTTAGGAAGCGGCCTGGTGCAATTGATGCATTAAGGTATCCATGGCAACCCAGCTCTACTGCCTGGTGGGCAAGGTCGCAGGGATGTTGTCTCCTGACTTGAAATTCTGAATTAATCTACATATGTCAAAAAGTAAACTTGGCAAGCATTTACCTGGGGAAGGTACAAACTTGTTGGTAAAAAAATAAAAATTCACGTGTTTTCAAGCCCAGCATAGCCTAAAAATAAATATTAATTGGTTGCAATTTATTTAAGGATTGAATTATAAATGAAGAAACGTTCACCATCTGTTGATTTCATTTTTGTGACCTTCAAGTATTCCTGTCATATTATACTCAATTTATTTTCTTTACTTTTGCAGTATACGGATAGCATTATGTGTGATGTTCGCCTTTGCAAGTTTCTTCATTGTGGCATTCTCACATGCCCTTTGGTTTAGTTTGTTAGGTGAGTGTTACTATGTACATGATATATAAATTGAAATGACTATAAGAGTAGCCTTGTTCTGTAAGAGGAAATGTGCTGAGGACTCTACTATAGGTGCTATGTACTTCCCTACACCTGCGTATTACCTACCCAGTGTACTTACCTGCCTGCTTGCCTGCCCGCCTGCCCACCCGCCTGCATATTAACTGTTTGCCTGTCTCCCTGCTCTCCCTGCTCCCCCTTCCCCTTCCAGCCCCCAGCCCACCTGCCTGCCTTAATTACTACAAATTTTCATTTTGCACCTTTGCAGTAAAAACAAAAAAAAAAACAACTAAAATATCATATTCAGATTTGATATGAGCACTGTCAGCACAGTTGATCTTTAAAATTAATTATTTTCAAACACACAGGTGTTGTTTTCGCAAGCATAAGTTCAGGATTTGGAGAAATCACATTACTCAGCTTCTCAGCACATTTTGACAAGTGAGTTTTAACTTTAATTTTCCTGTTACAATGTTGTTTTCTTTAGCTCTGTTGATGCAAACATTTTTTTTTTAGTTTTCAAAACACCATGTACACCTGTAATTTGTTCACGGGTTATTGCACTTCTGTAAATCGTTTATTGAGAATGATGTAGTGATTTACAAGTGTACTTCTTACATTCCAAGTGTTTTTTGTATTGCATTGGTAAGTCATGTGCACATTGTAGACTCATTAGACAAATGCCTGGTTTGTTGTTTATTAATTTATTGTACTTTTTTGTTTATGATTTTATCAGTTGGCCGAGTCAAATCTAATTAACGGCTGTGAATAGTTTAGTTATGTTTTTTTTTCTTATTTCTTCATCCAGAGATGTTGTATCAACATGGTCTTCTGGGACAGGTAGAGGAAATTTGTAACTACTGTGATGGGATATTCATTACCTTTACAAGATTTCTGTCTGCTTGACAGAAATCTTGAATTGGGCACTACACTTATGGTGCCCAGCATAATTCAATTCTTTGACCTTCCAATCTTCTCTTAATAAAATTCTAAACCTTCCAGTCAGCATACGCGTGGGGTGATTGTTTCAAAGTTAGATTTATTAAGATACATGTTCATGGCATGGGTACCCAATGACGAAATTTAAGCAAACGTCTTGTAATGTCATTATCCTGTTTACCCATATCGTTTAGGACCTTTAAAGGGATATTTGCATAAACTAACTCAGTTTAATCTGTTCAGATTTCTTAGCTGGATATTTAACTGGCAAAAACTTTTAGTGAACGAAATTAAGGCCTCAGTGGCCAAACGGACACAACATTTCAGCACGACATATTGCAACAGTGTTGAGTCATGTTGTGAGATGTTGTGAAGGAAGGAGCCGGCCAAACGCACGCAACATTTCACCGCAGCACAGCGCAACATTGTTGTGCACAACACGTTGCACATGTTTGGCCATTCTGTTGCAATAAATGTTGCAACTGGTTTGATGGCGCTTTGACGTAGCAAATCGAACTAACGCGCATGCTCTAGTGGCCAAACGAGCACAACATTATGCAACATCCAAACATGTTGCGTTAAAAATTTGGCCATTTTCAAACTTGATCCAACATGTTGCAACGTGACTTGCAACAGGGTGGCCAAACGTGTGTAACATGTTGTGCCCAACATTTTTGCTACATGCTGGGTTGAAATGTTGCGTTTGTTTGGCCGGGGATTTATGAAATGAATTTGTGAGTTGTTGTTGCCTTTCTGAAAATTATAGCTGGCGTTTTGCGGTTCCCAAAACAACATGCATTATGTTTCCAATATTGCAAAAATTCGAGGTGACGTTTCGCCATCGGTAGTCTGCGGGAATAACAGGCGTTCCGAACAGATTTCCCAAAAAATGCTGATAGACATGTCCGGTATATTTCTTTAACACTCGTGCAGTGTACCTTGGGGTGGCTTTCAATTGAGTGTCGTAAAACCAAAACCAATCGCAAGGTACATAGATACTCCAGTGAACCAATCAAAACTCGAAGGGGATACATATGAGCGAGTCAAGATTGGTTATGGTTTTACTTCTGATTGGTAGAGAAAGTGGCGCGATTTATTTTTTTGTCAAACCAATGAAAGACCCTAGTAATTCAAACCTAAAGCAAATACTAAATATTTTCGACGCTCAATTTAAAACCACTCTATTGATGTTGTAGGTGCAGCCGGAGTATTTGGTGCACTATCCTATGCTGGATTCACATCTGCTGGAGTTTCTCCAAGAAACTCGGTGTTGATAATGAATGCCATACCATTCACATTCGGAGTTAGGTAAACTTATTAGTCACTTGATCTAGAGCTCTGCCCCTTAGAATAGACCAATGTACAGTTCTGTGAGATATAACCGAGCCCCTGTTTGAAACCGAGACTGTTTGGGTTGACCTTGTGATGATAGAGATTTGAAACTAGTTAGCATGATAGCAGCATAATTTACATTTGAAAAGAAACAAGGTTTGTATCGCAACGAAGTCAACTCTAGCCTCGCTTCTGCTCAAAGGAAAGACCTGATCACTAAACACACCACTGAAAAATGGGCTATTGTATAAACTGGAGTAGTAAATGGTTTAAATACAGAAATATCCGTTTTTGTCAGGAAAGATGTACTGATTTTTATTTAGTATAAGCGTGCATGCTGATTAAAAGCCATTATTAATATCGTCTGTTACAACTTAAGTGCAAGCATGGATTCTGTGTTTTATTTTTGCCCCTCATTTCTTCATTGCAGCTATTGGTTCATCCTGGAACACCCCAAAGACCTCAGTGAACGCGAACCTTTGTTGGAAACAGCAAGGACCGATAATGTCACGGGCGTTGGTAAGAAGGCCTAGTCCGTTAATTCTGTATGTCACGCAACACGTCGGTCATTAGGTGGCTTGCAAACCGCAGTCGTTGCCCTTAAGACCTGGTAAAGGTTAATAAATGCCAGAAAAGGTTTGAAGAACATTTGTAAACATTTAGTTTTTTTATTTTTTGGCTTTCTTTTCTAGACAACCGTTCAGCTGATCCATTAACTTTTAAAACCAAACTTCTTATAACCAAGGTAAGAACAACTCTTTTACTGTCTTTAGAGATTACCTTACGAAATTAATGTCGCACTACATTATCGACGTCCAGATTGACTACGATACGAGTACGCTTGCTCACTAGGTTTGATTGTCACTTCACACTAATCACGTTCCCACTCCCTACTGCAAATCTTGAAGGATTTTTGGCACGGATTTTAACAGATTTTTGAACATTCAAAATTTTTATTTGTGTCGTATGAAACCTAAAAAAAATAATGGTCCATTTCTATTAACAATTGCTGTATTAGAGCACTGAAACTGTTGACGAGCGTATTTGGCTGCGGATGGCTTGGATGGAAATGGATTGTAACTTGAAAAATTAAGGTTAAACTTTCAAGTTGTTTCCAAGCGTCTTCAAAAAAAATCTATATTTATAGCCTTAGTTTGATTTCAATGCGCAAATTGAGGTTACATCTTCCTGTAGATGTTCAAAATTAATGTTTTCATGGGATACGTCTCCTACCACTTGTTTCAGAATAGTTTAGACCAAAAATCTGCGAAATCCCCGTAACGTATCCCCTTTAGAATTAGTTCATTCCGATGGCAAACTTAAGAAAAAAAATTAAGATTGCCACAATGAATGTTTATTTTCTAGTGGTTCTCTTACGCTGCGCAAGATTTTCATCAGACTAAACAGTTTGGATGGTGCACTCTTAGCTGACTTTGTTTGTCTTGTTGTGTTTTTCCCTGTCTTTTTTTATTACCAGTCGCTGCTGAAATATATGTGTCCATTGTTCTTTGTGTATTTTGCTGAGTATTTCATCAATCAAGGTTTGGTAAGTGCTTTTCTTTTATTTTTGGGGTTTGCGAGTTCCTAGTTTATTTTCATTTTGTCAAATTCTCAACAGAGTTGAACTAAGGAAAATATCGCTTCATTGACCGTGTCTTTCGTATGACTGTTGGTCCACCCACCCCACCCTTCACCACTATTTTCTTTTACCACTATTTTCACTATTTTCTTCTTCCACGATACTGAAGGCTTCCTATCCCTACCCTCCATCATGTTTCCTTTTGTTCTCTTGATTCTACAGCATGAACTGATTTATTGGAATAAAATCTGGCTATCACCTTCAGAGCAGTACAGATGGTAAGTCAACCGCCATCAGTGCCGCCCAGACCAAACGGACACGCATCCAAGTTTCCAGTTTTTCTCTTGTGACTTCGCTTGGCCAAAACTTGCGCACAGTTACGTTGACTGGCGTTCTGTCGCTTTGATAAGGAATAAATTTGCAACGCAAGTCGCTTTGAAGGCGCACTATTACGCGCAGAGTTGCTACAAATCAGGAAATGCTCAGGGAAAGATAGAATTGTTGAAGGTCAGGGAAAAGACAGGCAATGATTTCGCTTGGCCCATGCTATTTCAATCGTGTTTTAGCAGATGATTTCTCGAGTGTTTCCCGTCCCGTCCTGTTTTTTCATAGCAAAGGACAAAACACTGTCGCGTGTGCTGCCCAGCAATGCCCTAACTACCGAGTTTATAGGAATAACGTATACAGCTTAGGGAGGCGCGGTGGCCTAATGGTTAGTGCGCTGGACTCCGGATCGGGCGGTCCGGATTCGAGCACTGGCCGGGGCATTGCGTTTTGTTCCTGCAAGAGGTGTATAAATGGGTACCGGTGAATTTACTGCTAGGGGTAACCCTGCGATGGACTCGCATCCTATCTCCGGGGGGGAGAAATACTCCTCAGTAGTCGCTTCATGCTACGGAAACCGGGATAAGCTCCGGCCTGTTGGGCCACTAGGCTCGTATACAGACTTAACCTTACATTATACAGCTATTTCGAGAAGCGTCGGAAAAAAGTACACAAGTGCACGCGACCAAACCGAAAGGTAGTATGGGTAGAAGTTTGAGGAACTGCACGTGTTGAATACTAATGAGATATAACGACATAATAAATGCGAATTTGCACGTTGTGTTTCTCTTCAGACATGCGGGAACAAGGTATGTTTACCCAGGCTGAATTTAAGAAGAATTTTCCGAACTGAAAGACATATGACAGTAAAAGTAAAGCTACTGATATAGGCCTCCTGAGAGGAAAAACGAATTCTCCACGTGCGAAAATACAAACTTGTACTTTTCCTCTTGACCAGTGTGCAAAATTCCACTGAATATTTCGGTCTTGTCGCGTGCACTTTGGTTTTTTTTTTTTCCGACAACCTTTCTCGAAATGGCTGTATTAACGAACTGCAATTGCACTGATCTTTGGCCAGGTACCAAGTGGACTATCAAATTGGTGTGTTTATTTCTCGTTCATCTGTGAACATCTATCCAATCAAAAGAATTTGGGTTCTGGCTCTCTTGCAGGTAAGTTTTCATCTCTTCTTTTTCACGTGTTATTTTGCTCTTCAGTTTTGTAAATTTCTCTCTTTTTGTTTACTTTTCTATTCTGTTTGACGTTACACTAAATGTGTTGTGGCCTTTTTCGTCCTTTTCTCCTCATTCGCGCGTTGAAAAGACCTTTTAGAGAAAGGAATCCCCTCTCGTTGGGTAGTTTTCCCTGAATTAGCCTGATCTACAAGTAAGCAGGTATAACAATTAATGAAAAGTTATTTCCGTTTTGTTTTTCTTTGCACGAAATTTCATTGCTAATTTGAATGGTTTCGATTCCCTCACCAAGTGTCATATGTGGGTTGAGTTTGTTGTTGGTTCTCGTTCCTGTTCCGAGGGTTTTTCTCCGGGTTTTCCTCCATCCCAAAAAAACAACACTTGTAAATTCCAATTCGATCGGGAATCCGAAAGCCACAGGCTGCAACCCTCGTAACAAAGTCGATTTCGATGGTCACGTGAAATTGCCCCCCCCCCTCCCCCCACCCCCAAACCCCAGCTGGTCTCCAAATACACTTTAATCTCCGTTTACAGTCAAAGATCCATTTGAGTGTGGCGTTGCGAATGACACGACTGTCGACAAAAGATGAACAAATAAATCCCAAGAAGAAGCGAAAAGCTTAGAACTAAGTGAAATTATCAAATTATTGTTTGGGACGTGTCTGGTCATTTTATTTTTTTTATTTAACCGAAAATATCGTTTATCATGCCGGAGTTTCCTTGTTTTAGATTGCTTTAGCTTTAGGTCAAAAAGTCAGATTTGCGAGAAATGAAGCAAGTTCTGAAATGAATTGCCCTTTTCTTGGTTGGCAGAACACAACGAAACTAAATCAGTGTCTTCAAGAAACTTTATGTCTGCTCTCTTGCAGCAAGTGAATCTTGTCATATTACTATGCGAAGCATACTTTCATTTCCTGCCGTCTGTGTGGATCATGTTCATTATCGTGTTATATGAAGGACTTTTAGGAGGTGCCTGTTACGTCAATGCATTCTACAGGATATCACAAGAGGTAAAGTAAACGCACTTGTAATCTTTACTACGTTTTGTTTTGTGTACGCTTCGTTTTCGGTTTACCATTTGCAATGGTGCTGTCCTTTGGGATATGTTTATATAAAGTGCTATGTCAGTTAGATGTCTTGGTTTCAATCAACGGCACCTAAGATCAGCTTGGTGAGAACTCGAGATTAAAAAAAAGCACCACATTTTCGGCCTGACAGCCACCCGACAAATTCGCCGAAAGAGGCCACTAGGTTCGTTGGTGAATTATTTCATAGTCTCCTTGACGGCTACCGCCCGGCTTTGGTTTCCTTGGTTGAATATCAATTTATATCGCGAAAGGAAAACGAAAGTTTTCAATCAAAATGGCTACCTCGTGGTAACGGCGACAAGTCACATTTAACCATGAAAAGGGGGTTGTGTTACTACATTTCCATGTGGTAACAAAAAGTTGATGAAGAGTCATAAAAATTGAAAATTGCTCTCTACAGACCTAAAGCTTTAACCTCTCTCGCGAGATACGGCAGGTTTTGTTGTTTTGTTTGTAATGTGGGTGCACTTCATTATAAGGCATACAGAGGAGTGTGCTTTTGAAGGTGTGGATAGTGTCCTTTTCATATAATTATAAACTAACACACCATGTTTCAAATATTTGGGTTTCACTGCATTAGAAGGCTCAGAGGTGTTTGGTTTCAAGGTGTGGTAATATAATATAATTTAGTTTTGAACCAGCACACCAGGAAGCATAGAGAAGTGTTGTTCGATGTTGATGAGGTTCCTATCCCTTACTCAGGTCCCACCGGAGCACAGGGAATTCTCAATGGGTGTAACCAGTATGGCGGACAGCTGCGGGATAGCACTGGCTGGGGCAACCGCCCTACCTACCCATAATGCTTTGTGCTCGTATTGGAGAAATAAGGCCTCAAGCTAACATTTGTCGGGGCGCAAGCATTAAAACGACAAATTTTGCCGCTGAAATTGATGAATTTCGGAAACGTTTCCGCCGAGGTTCTTATGTCTTTAAAATATACTTTGGAGATTTATAAGGATTATTTTTGTATCGGAATTGAATTGAAGGGGACATTTTCAATTTTGTAGATTAAATGAATTCGAATCGCTTTTGGCAATCTATTTGCGAAACACATTGTCACTGACAATATATAGGGCTAATTATTAGGGCATTGGAACAGCCATTATTTTGTTAAGGCTTTCTCCATCTGGTGGTAATTTTCAGTACATCGCAATCGTATTTATTTATTACAAATTAAAATCTCGTTGTCACCTTTGATCATTCTGCATATTCACCAAAAACCACTAAGTTATTTCATATCATGTCATAGCTTGTAGTTTAACCTTATCTTCCCTCCCGCCGCCTTGGAACCGCTAATTGCGAGTCAATCATCAATCGTATATTCGGAAAACGTTCGTTGAAGCGAACGGATACGACATAATTCAAGATGGCGTTTGTTCGCGTTTTATTAAAGGACAGCGAGGCAAAGAGCTACATCAATGATAATTCAATCACGGTTTTATTAAAACATTGTAAAAATAGTGTAAGCGTATGGATTATTACGCTCACATTTAATTTAACGTCTCTTCTTTTTTTTCATATCATCTGAATTCAAAGAAACCATTGACCAAATCTGGGTCTTGTCGGAAGAAAATATAAATTGTTTAAAGTAGTTATGTACAAGTGGTATTAAATTAAAATGTTCAATAATATTTACATCGTTTTTTTTTTTATTCTATCATTATTTGCATCGTTTCGTTTCTTCGAGCTCGTTTATTCTTCTGCAAATAAATATTTACCTACACGATATCTTCTGGAATGTTACACTGTAAAAATAACGGGTCGGCCTTGCATTCTTTTTTAATATTATAAATCTTTAATTACGGTTACTGCTCAATATTTTCTGGGGTTTTTTTTTATTATTTTTATTTTTTTCGAAATGTCAACCAATCTCGACGTTATAATTTTGTGGTCGTCGAAGAATACTCTGAACACGTGGAAGCAAGATTCTTCACATTCGGATGAAATTTTTGGTAAGCCACTGATGTAATGGTTTATTTTGTCTCCTCTGAACGCCTTGTCACGATATCTTAACTTGCCTTTCAGTGAACCTTTCAAATATGTAACAATTTAAATCTGAGATTTAGAAGCTCCCATTAAATACTGATACGGGTTGTAGGTTGGTATTTTGACGGCTCAAATATACCGAAATAGTTGTGTTGTAAACGGCCAAAGCAGAAAAGCACTTTTCTTTGAGATAAACTTCAGGCATCGTATATATTTTGTCTGTGGCGATCGGTAGACTTAATTTCACTAGAATGATTCATCCGATCTATTGTAGGTTTTTTTAAACACTAAGTTTTCGGTGGCTTCTGTCCACCTTCATCAGAGTAAAAAATTGTGTTCGAACACAATTTTTTACTCTGATGAAGGTGGACAGAGGCCACCGAAAATTAAGTGTTTAAAAAAACCTACAATAGATCGGATGAATCATTCTAGTGAAATCGTATATATTATATGAAGGTAAAGTTTGAATCTGTTTAAGGATAATCTTGTTTAACGAACATATGCTTTTCCGTAATGTTTTTTGATGTACAAGGGCTTCGTCGAGAAAGAAAACATTGCCTTTAAGAATTCCCTAAACATCCATCCTTAGGAGGCTAAGTAAACCCGAGCAGAATTTTTTGCCAAACAAGTTAGTGTAATAACTTCCAGGGTTAAATCTTTTCATATACCAGTTGTCTGTAAGTTCCACTTTCCATAACTTCAGTATTCATGCAGGTATGAGTAAGTGTGGCTCTTTACTGTCAGTTTCCTGTGCAGTTCAGCCAGACTGTCGTTGATATTCCATTAAAGTCACTGGTCTTTATTCATTTACAGCAATGGCGCTGTTTCTGTTCATATGTTCCACGATGACAAATAGCAAGTTTTTCGTCGGAGGTGAACTTGATTTGTTTTTCTTTTTAGTGCCCCCGTACGTATTGGCTTTATAATTATCTTGCTGGAAGTTGCCGGGCCTTTCTTTGTGAAGTACCCTTGAGTTGTTTCAGGCTTGGTTACCTCTAGCACCGATACAACTCTTTCCATGCGTCTAATTTCTTATATGTTGCTCTTGCTATGGTCACTACCCAACACTTTCTCTTTGTTTTCATCAACATGTGTTATTGTTGTTACAACCCGATCCGTTTTCTTCAAGCCAGCACGGCACTGCTTCGTTATACTCATGTTGTGCCTACGTCGACGCTTGCTCTTTTATTTTATTTTTTCGGCACGACCATAAAGTCTACAGATTTCTGGATCGCAGCTGTGTTGACGCCATGCTTTAGCTTGCCGTTTTTCTTGATGGCGATGTAGAATTCGTGGGTAATGTTCCCTGGGTTCTTTCCACTATACTTGTGAGAGGCAAACGTGTGAAAATGATTTGTCCCTAGCTTTTCTTTAAACAGGCATTCGTCTGTTGGTCGAGTCTAAAAAAGGCAAAGACATAAACAAAATTGAAATAAAATTGCAAATCTATGTATTGCATTTCTCAGCTTAGGAAACGTTTTTTTTCCTTCGTAGTTTGGCATCAGAATGACCAATAATTTCTTTCCTAATAGGTCAAGGAATTAACAGTTAGCAAGTCAACCAATCTATTATTCTATCGGTTAACGAAATACATGTAAGTGTGGCATTTAAACGATTATTAATCGATTGATCAATAAATCAAAAAACAAGTCGATCAATCAGCAGATAATTCATGAAATTGTCAGTATTCATCAAACGAAACAACCAGCCAGCCAGCTAGCCAATCAACCGACCGACCAACCAGTCAGTCAGTCAGTCAGTCAGTCAACCAATCAAACGACCAATTTATCGTGTTCGCAATCCATCCCGAAAGCGGATAAAAATTTGCCAGCAACACTAACCTTAACAAGGCAAATGCCCTCGTCGTTCATACAGAGATATGATTTTGATGCCACGCCCTTGAGTCGAACTATGCTTGGACCCATTGATTCCATCTCGATTAGTGCTGTAATGGAGAATAAAAGAAGTCAGCTTTCACATAGATGCCTCTATAGTCTAGTATATATAGTAAATTGTGCGGCATACTCTACATAACTATATTTATTTTTTTTTTTTTGCGAATTTATGCCCTGTCGTAACAATCTGTTGTATTATCATACGGAAGTGACGATTGGAGATGCCCTCTTTTCATGTGATTTTGGAAGCCTTATCAGAATTAGTTACCAAGTCGCGTCATCGTGGTAACTTGCAACAACAAAATTGTTGTCAAGAACTATACGTAAGGGGGAGGACCGCCACATTCAGAGATAAGAAACGTAAAGTTGAATAATGATGCCAAACCCCGTTGGTCTAGGTATAGGACGAGGCGACCCCCAAGACGTAAACTCGCTGAAATAATTTAAAAGCTGGTCAAAGTACAGCATTTTCTGAGGGAGGGGGGCGACCCCCAGGATAGGAACTCGTCTTAATATCGAATTCCCCCAGAAAGCCTGCTTTAAAAACGTTACCCGAGTACCCCTGTGGACATGCCATAACTCAAACTAATATAGACATTTTGGGGCATTTTTCTCCTCTCCTTTGTTAAAAACTGCCCTAACTTAATAACAGTGCATTATTATATTGTTCTTTAGAACGTCAAATAATTCTCGAATCCCAGTGAATCGCCGCGTAGCGACCATTTTTCTGCATAGAGTAAAGTTTTAGCATGATGAGTAAATTTTATGGCATGCATTTTTTTTCTTATTTTTCTTGTTATCGCCGCACGTTTAAACACAGATTTAGCCATTTCACATTTGATTCGTTGTCGAGGGAGGGTTTTCGAAATAGGGTTTCGTGAGAAAACGCGTCAAAAGGGCAGATCGACGATTCTAGGAAACAAAGCTCGTAAAATGAATGAACCCCCACTGAAGATGTAAGAAAAGAGCTCCAATAAAGATAACAAAAGCTAGCAGTCTAATATTGCGCTTGCTTTTTGGAATACTCGAGAAAAACAATCAATAGGATATAAAAGGAATGCAAGTCGGTCACGATCGCTAGAATGAACCTTGTTTAAGAACGACTTCCCGGCTTTGGTAGAAATCGGCCTTACTGCGTCATCTCCGCGCCGGTGGGCGCCAAAAATAGCGTAGCACTTAAGCTAATCCAGTTTTCCGTTTTATAATAAAATAACTCTTAAGGAACTGGAAAGATAGCGTGTGTTAAGGACTATTAAGACCACGTTTTGATGGTTTTAGCTAAGGACGCTCTTATCTTGGAACAAAGAATATTGGCTTTCGAATCACGTTGATTCGCTGAGTATCAAAACTACTGTAAGTTTAAGTAAAAGTTCTTTCGTTTTTCATGCCGTAAAGTGGTACGATCGTTTGAATGTAGTTTTCTCTGTCAGTTAGCGTGCCGAGAGCAAGACACGTGGTTAACATCAGTCATTTTATTATTAATTAACTAAAGGTTAAACGGTTTTGTAATTTATCGCATAGTGCATCAAGGGTAATGCGTCAGAATGTGATCGGACGTTTCAAATGCGGTTGCACGCATTGTCTACTTGAATTGGTGGTTTTCACTGTCACGCAATAAAAAAATAAAATCGAAACCATTCAACGATAGAAGCTATGAATTTCAGATATTATAGAAGATAAATAGATAAACGATTTTTCCAAATCTCAGGCCTGTGCGGTGCACCGTTTGCGAGTTATTTGCCGAAACTTTCCACGCAAATTTATAAAGCTCAGTATGGAGACGCCATATTTGTGTCCTTCCGAGGGGCACAAACATGGCCGCCGTGAGTCAGAGAAACCATCTGGAACTTAATTTTCCTATTAATAGCAACTACTTTTGGCTCATGATCTATCACACTTTCACATAAACAGCACTTAGTACATTGGGAATGTTCGATCTGCAAAAATGGAAAGGAAAGGCCTTTTTTGAATCAAAACAACCTTGTCACGGCACTCAGCTTGATATCACATACGGCGGAGAACTCGAATATTCAAAATGCTCTGTTTTTAAAACGAAGGGCACAACCAAGCTGGAAATTTGCGAAACGATATATTTTTAGTTTATCTTACACCTAGTGATATCAAAAGTTTAGCAGACCTATTAAATTTTGATTTCAGAATTTTATGACGTAACATGAAAACCAAGAATACAGTGGATTCCACGCGTGTTAAATTTAGATCGTGATAGAAATGATTAATGACTAATTTAGAATGCTTCTGGTTGAGATGTCGCCCTATAAATATCGACGGAACAGACACCACACGAGGTAACCACAAAATTCCGCATTTTTGCCGCGGCATTTAAGGTTCAGTAAAGATATTGTGGCCGCGTTCTTGATTCTGTTAAGAGATTAAGTGGAAGTTATGTAATCGGGAATAAACCAAAATGCGTAATGCATCGCTTCAGTGAACATTTGCTGCAATACGGTAGCTAAAAAAAGATAATGGAAGTTAACGTGTGAACTTCGATCTCGGCGGAGAAGTCTTACGGTGAAGGACTGAGTACAACAAGACCATGTTTAGTCAAACATGGCTGACCTACTGCTCGAAGCTGTAAGCCACTTTATTTCTCGTTGCGAGGATCAATTTTGATCGCAGCGCTCAAGAAGACGCTAAGTAAAGTTCTGTGCCCGCTGTCGTCACACTGACAAACTCTTAAACTCGTGGACCCTCGTATTCGAGGCTGCCGAAGTAACGCTCGTAACAAATGCCAAGCTTTTATTCCCTCGTTCAGTTTACCTTCGATTTTGCGCTCTAACGAAACTGCGTGGATAAAGGCTTGAATCAATCAGGACTTACGTGCTATATACTCTGTATATTGCACATGTTGTATATTGAAAGTGTTTCAAAGTACAAAGAAACTGAACAACACTAAAACAACAGCGCCAACAGGCAGACAGGAGTTTTACGTGGTAATCAATTCTACAGTTTATTAGTCAAGAATATTAGATTCCTGCAGTTCGTAAAGTGATTATGTGTGTTGCGCATTTAATCTTTGGCTTGAAATTGCGCCCAATATCAATGTTTGCATAATTTGCAAAGGAATGAAAAGAAAGGAATATATTTCATTGCCTTTCTTTCATACGATCCTTGACTTGAGTCAAACACTCTTGTGCAGCGTTCTTTTTGGAAATGTTTCAAGACTGAATCGATGGAACTTATATCTCTAAATATCGGATGCCGTTTCACTGTGTTTGATTTCCGTCTTCACTTTTTTGCTAGTTTACTAACTTACTGAGATATTCACTGGAAATTAATCGACAGTAATTTCTCACCCCTCTTGTCGCTGTTTGATACGTAAATAGCGCGTCTCTCACGCTCGGTAAAAATAGCCATCAACTAACTTTAGCCAACATGCCTTGCTATGTTTAAATAGCGATGGAAGTGTCAAGACATATATCAATAATTTTGAAAGTCGTCTACGATAACTTAAGGTCTCCTTGTGAGCATCACGCAAGAAAAGAATGCCAAGTTTTAAGACAGCGATATGATATTTTGGAAACACCATCTAAAGCAACGCTTATTTGGAAAAGCACGCTTTACAAATGAACGAGCTCCATCACGAGGTTCGTGTTTGAATCTGTTTAGCTTCCGTCCTCGCGTGTTCTTTGAAACTTGTAAATAAATCTACTTAGGAAGGGATTTACGGATATCGAAGACGTTTAACGGAAACACAAAGAATTTTTATTTGTTTGTGAAATGATCAGAGCTTAGCAAAATAAGCCCGAGCTGAAATGAGATCAAATGAGCCTATCAAGCGACAAGGTCACGAAGAACTCTAACATTTTCATATAGTCCAGACATCTTTATCTATACGAGTTGCCCTTGAGAAGAGCAGAACAATAGACAACAAAATACTAGCCTTTGCCGCAAGCTCTCTTAGAGGTCAACAAGAGCTTGCTTTCACGCTGCCAAAACACTTGTTTGCACAAACGAAGGACGCCAAAGTCCAGAGACTGTGTACGGTTAATAAATATTTTTTCTATACACAATGTAAAATTGCCGGATTTGCGGCGCGCCAAAGCAATTGCGTGTCGCCCTGCAGCCTTCAGAAATGCTTCTAAAACTGCTCAGTAATATAAAATTGTGGTTTGTATTATCATCTCGATCTTGAGAACGCATCCGCAACCACTTCACAGGCCACCATAGTAAAGGGCGACGGGCTTTTCCGGAAAGACCCATTTTGAGAGGTGATTTTGAAAAACACTTTAGCCTTTGGCTATATGTGATGTTTTTTCGGCTTGTTTTCCTCTGTAACGACTGATTGGCGCGCGTTTTTGTCGCCAAACTTTTTCCACTTCCCTTGCCCACGGGAGGTCCCATTTCTCGTTTGCAAGGGGGCGCGTATCCCGCGGCCTCCGGAAATGAGTAAACAAATAACGATTAATGAACTGCAGTGTTTGTTTGATGACGCGGTAGGTTTTTGCAAAAGAGTCCGCTACGAGTGCATAGTCAGCCCTTTACGGAAACGAAATGGTCGATTTCTCCGACCGCAGCGCGTTTTTTTTTTTTTTCCGGAATCCATTTTGGTACCTGCAGATCTCGTGTCGCTCACCATCCAACTCGAGAGCGTGAGCCATCAATTTCACAGGCAATTAGCGAAATTACCTACGGGACGTGTAATAGTTTAATTAGCGCAGTTTTGAATACGTGTTACGATAACTGCTGTACAAATTGGCGCTCTTCAAATAAATGTTATAATGGAGGTCATTTTTTTCATTTTGCTGGACCCACGGATTACGCACGCCAAGACACGACATTCAAATTTAACACTCGAGTAACTCGAAAGCATCCGTCATTTTCTTTGTAAAACCGCGAACGAAATGTACATGACATGTTTCGTGGCGTTGCGATTCTGCTCTGTTTAACTTTGGCTGATTGCAAGCATTAGTCTAAAGTTATTGACTCTTTGTTCGGCACTATTGTCAGCCCACTATCGTTTATCAAGACGTCCCGACCGATAAATCTCTTCCACTATACGAGATTACTAATCTTACATTTTAGGCGCAGAGACTCCAATCACACTATCTGCACTCATTCCTCAACGTTATTAAAGATGCGCTGCCCTTTCTCGAAGCTTCCACTATTGTCATGTTAAGTGAGGCCGTTTCTAAGGAAATCGGTCTTTTATTTAATACTTTGATTCGCCGAATCTCCACGAGGGAAAGTGTTTTTACGTTTGGGTAGAAACGACTTTGTTATCTGAAAGATCGACTAAGGGAGCTCTCTGTTAGGGCTATACCCATGTTATCTCGTCAAAATATTGTGGTGGCTGATCATAAGAATGTGATGATACAGGAATCGTTGGCGCGTAGCTAACTCCGCGAACACGTATTTAAATAACTTTCTAGGCGCGTAATGAAAGCACAATTTGCGCTGAGCAAACTTTTACTAGTTCGCACTGTTTATGGTCGTCTGGCGGTCCGGGGGTTTGTTTGCTGTCCACAAACTGTGGCAAAACAGGCTTGTTTCAAAATGCGTCAAAACCTTCTACCGTAAATGGAAGCCGTGTGTTGATAGTGCTTGCTCATTAGCATGGAAATCAACAAAACCAAAACATTGCGCACCAGCCGAACATATGATCGAATAAAACTAGTGAGTCTGTTTATGGTTTTTATCTGATCTGTTACGATGTACTTACTGTCTGGGTTGTGAAAGCTCCTCGTGCCTCTAAGTTTTCCCGCCGCGGAAATTTTGAGAAAGAAACCATTCTTGTTGAAGAGTCGAACGACTCTTGTGTTGGACGGAACTCGGAGAATGCTCATTTTGTTCAAGCTCGTAGACTTAGGCACTTCTTGGTTTAATTTAACGGGCGTTTGGTGAATTTCTGCTTTGCTAACAACTTGCTTGGAAGGCAGGGCCAACGACGAACAAATTAGTAGGTAAACGATGGTGACACACGTTACCTAGATGTAGCAAAAAAGTAGACAAAAGAATATTATGACTTGTTAATAATTTAAGCAAACTGAAGAAAGCGTTTAGTGCCACTCGCGCGCGAAAATGGCGATTATGCCTCATATAAACGGAAAATCTCTGAAATCAGAAAAAAAATGCTGAGAAATGAAAGCCCTTTGCTTTAAGAATCATGGTGAAAATTTGCACTATAGTTTAAGTACCCCCTTATGCGCGGTGGTCAGATTGTGCAAAAAAGCACTTACCGTTCTTGCAACCATCTCCATCGTGAAATCTCTTCTCATCTACTCGCATTCGAAAATGTAACCGCACTTTACGCCGATTAGCTCTCATTATGGTTTTATGACCATTTCCTTCCTTTGGTCTCCTCAAACAGTTTGAAATGTATCTTTCATTATATTCCGTCTGCGATGTGCTTCATTATTCAACAATGTGAAATCGGCTCTCTTTTGCGCTGGCGATCAAGCTACTCCCAGAGACCCAGACTAGCCGCGATGATATTGTTAGCGAGTAATTGCTTTTGGGAAAAAAATGTATTTAAAATGCCGACGTATTTGATGACAGCCCACTATTAGCGAGCCATCACCCTTCCTAATATTGTGCTATTTGTGGCGAAAGTTGTATAAACAGGAATATCGGGAAACCCTTGTAAATACTTAGTGCTGGGTGAACATGCTCTGGGCATTGCGTTCGGAGGGAATTTTATTTTGCAGCCTCGTTTAGCTAAAGAATGAAATCGGCCGTTTGAAATAGTTGAAATTCTTTGCTTGTCTTAACTGCTCTTTTTCGGCAAATGAACAAAAGCTCGATAAGTCACTGAGAAAACATCATGAAAACGTATTGAGCGACTTCCGCGGCGTCAAGAGTCGTTCTTTACAGATGTACACAGTCAAACAGTCGAAAATTGTTTCGAACTTCTGTTTGCTTTGAAGTGTTGACTCTAAGCTAATGGGAAAGGGGGCCTCGTTTACAGAGTGCTAGTTCTCCTCTAAAGAGTAAAGCGCGACTGGCACTTGGGGAAACAAAAAGACTGAATTACTTCTATTCATTAAAGGCTCAGTTGCCTTGCGTGCGTTTCGATGGCGAGACGAGTCCCTTTAAAGTTTTATTCTTGCGTTATAATCTTGACGTGTTCATTTCGCACGCAACTTTCGCTTTTACTCAGCGAAGCGAATGGCTTTAAAAAGAAAACCCTTCGAATTTATCTAATTTCGCACTTCCGGTCCGCTGTTATTTCATTGTATGCCTATCTATTAATTACAACTGATCCTTCTTTAAAACAAAATTACCCGTTTAAAACTGCTAAGACACACTTCCTAAGCAGGGAAGTTTGCTCGTTAACTTAACAATCAGCTTCTGCGAGTTTGTCAAATTCTCCTTACACCAGCCGTTTCTTGACGCATTTATGGACCAGTCCTGTGTGGCATTTCGAGTGTAGTCTTTGTTGATTCAAATGTAAGAAGCTGTTGATCCCAAAAACTATGCATAAATTATTTTCTGTCTGCTCCGAAGTGGAGTAATTGCTCTCGCGAGACATTCTAAAAATACCGCGAATTCGCTGCTTGCTAGTATAAATAGTTGTGTCACCATGACAACACTAGGGAAGACTGACTTGTATGCAATAATTTGTCCAGAAGCAATGATGTGACAATGCTGTGTTTGTCAGGAATGCCTCGTACAAGAAAAGACGTGAGTCTCTCTAGAAACTTAAATCAAAATTACTAGATGTAGTTTAAGCCATTAGTTTAAGATCGCTCGGGAATAAGAAACGCTTGGAGAGATCACTATTTTTGGTGTCAAACGCCAATTTTGTTCCATCTACTTGAGGAAATCAAGTAAGCGATGAGTGGTTTTGCTCATGATTTCATCGATAGCGTGGCTTCGTGTCTTGGTCTTCTTTGATAAGTCTGCGGTCACGATCAGAACTATTTTTGGAATTTTTTCAAGAGAAACCACATCAATTAGTCTTTCCGTTTTCGCCTCACGCCCTTGTCGGGTCAACTTGTACACTGACATGTAACGGAGTTGCCGGCATAAGATTGTAAGCCACACTGATTGCATACTATTTTTAAGTCCACTCCAAAATGAAAAATGAATTAGTAGCATTTTTACGGCTTTCGTGAGGTTTCGCTTGGTTAAACCGCATCGCTTGCTTTGAGTGCACTTGAATTTCAAGAGATATGAATTATTGGTTAGTTTGCATGAAAACTCCGCATAACTGAGTGAAAATTGTTTGCTTGAGGTCAAATTTATTTCCGTTTTTGGTTTTGAAATTCATTGCATTGACAAACGATTTAGCTGCTTGTTGTTTAAGTTTGCTGTAAGTTTGCAATAGAATGGCTTGAAGAAAATGCGTTTTTTGCTTTGGCAGGGGAGGGGGTAGGGGCAGGGAACTAACCATTCCAGTTTTTTGCCTTACTGACGCGTTATCATTAGTATTTATGATAATTAAATGCTTTCATTAACTTCGTTTTAAGCCTGGAATCATGTAATCTGCTCATGAGATAGTCTAATGAATGTCCTGGTACATTTTACACTTTAACCAAACAGTTGGAAATGACCTTAAACCAAGCATAATCAAAATTGCAATTAGCCCTGGGTTGCGCGGTAAATTAGACCTAACCACTGTTTATGTACATAAGGTTTCTTAAATAAAAAGTGTTACTTATTACAAAATCTGTTGACCTACCCACTCTTGCATGATCCGCTTAAAAGCCCTTAAGAACTTCTCTTCTTTCTTCTGTCAGCTTTTTCGTTGCGTATAAACCATCATTACTAAAGAAAAAATAAAGACAAGAAAACTTCTTAACCCCTTTAGATTACTTTGCCGTTATCATCTTTCTCTTAAGGTCGATCTGCGTTAACTGTGGTCCTTGTAAGACTTTCGTTGCAGCTGGCTCCCAACGATCTTGCCGCTTTTCACCAGACAAACCTAGTATTATATATATGTATATCGTGATGGCGTGTAGATGTTCGGCGTTAATTTTTAATAGTACACTGTGTCTGGTGAAACACAAAAAGACAAGAACGAGAGAAAAACAGGGATGCGACGTCTGGATCATTTATCAACTTCAAATCTCGCTAATTAAGTGACACTGTGTAAGCTTAGAGAAAAGATTTACAGAAACATTACAGGAAGATGCGTCAAATGAGATCCGGAAATGGGCCTCTTAGCACCTCGTACAAAAACATCGTTTTGTACAAGTGTCTAGACTCAAACGTTCGCCGCCGAAATGCGCGGCTTCTTTGAACGTTTTGTGATGCCAAAAACTTGAATTGTACTCTTTCTGCGGCTGTGTTTTGCTTACGCTGGTGTGTGCATTGTATTCGAGCTTAAAACGGCTCCTTCTCACGTCATTAATTCGCTTTGTACCCGCCGCCAGGGAAGTCGGTCTTTGAGAGCGCATGGTCAGCCTGCCCTTATAGCTTTGCGCGACACGACATACAATGGACGTAGCCTTTGAAGTCTCACGGTCGATAGAAAACTTGTCCTGCTTTTTTTTAATTACTTCAAACGTTTTAGATAATTTAGCGGGGTATATTGGAGTTTAAATCAGTACATTGGACATGGAAATCGCTACAAACACTCTTAGGCGAGAACCTCGCAGCGTGTTCGCATGAGAACATTGAGAAAAAATCACTGAGTTTTGATCACTGCTGTACATTAGAGATTAACCTTGGCGCAAACTGAAATTAACAAATAGACCTCACGTCAAAGAAAACTATTGCGCAGAAAGTTCGCTTAGATCTGATCACCCTTAACTTTGAAATATACTTTTTCTTGACGTCCGTTTTTGAGTGCTTCGTGTTTCTTTCCCACTTGTGTCATCATTAATTTCTATAGTTGCAATGATTATTCTTAGTTAATCGCTGCCATTTGTAGAGCATTAGCTCTTCACAATAGCTTTTTTTTTCGAACTGAGTAAAATAAATTTCTTAGAAGCAATTTTCAACACTCATGTGACAAGAGCCATAGCTTACAACAGCCGAAATACTTCGGAGAAACAGGAAGAAGAAGTCATGTGCCATTGTCAAGCCGTTAGGTTTTCCGATACTAAGCTGTCAACTTTTTGCTCTTCACTGAAACGAGCTTTTGCACTGAAATAGAAAGACTTTAGTAAACAGTACCCAGAGCACAAACTAAAGTTAAAATGACAACTGAGTTCAATCTCTGACTGACAAGAAACAATGTTTGTCAATAGTTGGAAGTAGCTTTACAGTGAATCCTAATTCTCCCTTTCAATTCTAACCTTTTTCTTCTCATCTGCTAGCGGTTGTATTTCCAAGCGCGATCATGAACTAATTTTCCACACAATATCAAAACTTTCCCAAGCAGACTGGTGATGACATTAAATGGAATGATCAGTCGAGAGGTGGTGTCTCGATACACTACCATAAAAACCACTTCGTGTTTTTGCAGCCATTTATAAGACGTGCCAACATGGTACGAAAGTCAATGCAGTGTGATGTCAAATAATTGACTTCCTAAACTTTGATTTCTTGAATCGTATTTGCAGTATTTAGTGAATACGCTGTAACTGATTTGGCTGTACTGTTCGCATGAATCCAATTTTTAAGCCGTCAACATGTTTATCTGTAAAACCGAGGCAGCTCCCAGAGACCTCCTAACCAAAAGAACTGTTAGTTTTACAGCGTAAAGTTATGGTGTTGTTGCTTTCGGCTACCTAAAAAAAGGCCTCTTGGATTTAGGTACAAAAAACGCTCAGTTATCCATAATAATATTAGTAGCTAGTATATAATTCTACTATAGTATTCTAATGCAAATGCTGTAATCTGATTGGTTTAGCTGTCGTACACTATCAGCCATTAGTGTGTTCAATGGCTTGAGGTCGTTTACAAACTGGTGAGGTTTCCTCGTTTCTCCGAAGTTTTGGAGGAAGAGCTAGGAATATAACTGGTTAATTAAATTCTCGAGAAGACTCAAAGAAGGATAATCGATGTCACACGACTCGAAATTCTTGTCAGAATCGATCATCAGCGCCTGTACACAGTTTCAAGTTCCAAATGACATTTCAGTCCGCGCGCAGTTTCGCTAAAGCGTGAGTTTTATACTACTTACAATGTTGAGAAATAATTTATATTCGTTATTTGAAGGATATTTTGTTAAAATTTTAGTGAAATAATTAGATTATTCGCTTTTAATTTCTATGTTGTGATAGTCGATTTGGCTTTCGGCCTCATCAACTATCGTCTCATAGAAATCTCGAACTCATAGTAACTGTTAACACGAATGGAAATAAAGTGGAACCTACCAGTCGACTGAAAATTTTGGAAACGATAAGTGACTTCTGTTTGATATTCTCTCAAACAACTTTTGACGACGGGTCCTTTAGCCGCATGAGAGCAACGAAACTTGCCTGTCTTGACGAGTGTGTTTGGTAAACGCATGCATACACGGTCTGCGCTCGCAGAATGGTAAGCGGCTTCTTTGCCTCTTTCAAGCATCGCGTAGTTTTCCAACTTTGAACAAAACAGAGGAATAAGCCACAAACTAATTTCGGTGAAGCATTGTTAGACGAATGGGCTACCCGGTGGCAACGGAAACTTTGTGTTACGTCAAAACCCCTTTGCCAATCTTCCGACAATGCCCGTCTCCCTAATGTATATCCTAAATCTCCGTGGGAATGGAGCCATTTCTACCGGGCTCCGACGGCTTAATCCGAGTCTT
The DNA here is from genome assembly GCA_963693305.1 of Meandrina meandrites. NCBI lineage: Eukaryota > Metazoa > Cnidaria > Anthozoa > Scleractinia > Meandrinidae > Meandrina > Meandrina meandrites. The sequence goes on from OY855910.1 coordinate 12,750,121, forward strand.
TCCACAGAGTTGACTAAGCTCAAATTAAAAACCCGTGCTGTTTTGCTAATCCGCAGTCGGCGAGCAGTGTAATTAATATAGCCTCGTTTGCCATGTTGTTTTGAAAACGTGATTTGTCGTCGCCAAAAGTAGCAGTTGAAACCACATCGATATGAGGTCAATTTGAACTCCCACGAAAAGTGGGACTATTAAAGAAGATGATTATCTTCGACTAGTCTTTTCCATCAATTTTTCTCACATGGAGAGCTTTAAGAGCCTTTCCGGCTGCAGTAGCCTGTATTAATGTTGGCTTAATTGTTATGATTCACTCTAATGTAGATGAAGTTCCGGACATTAAAACTATTGTGATGCACAAAACCTTACGCGGTGTGGATGTCTTAGCCTATCCAAATTAAGTTCTGGTAATGAAAAATTTCACAGACCCGCATTCAAAAACTACGTATACACTGGAAAGAACGGCAACCAAAAGAAAGCTTCAAACCAAACTTAGTGTTGCACCAGTTTTTTTTTAAAGAGCGAATAGCTAAATATCAGTTGTACGCCATTTTATATAAATATATATATTGCTCGAAGTATATTTCTTGAAAAATTAATTATTTCAATCAATAACACATCAATCAGCAATGTTGAGTGTCTTCCTTGAAAAAGTAGACAATACAACTGAATATCCGGTTGAAGAACACAGAAAATTCTCGTGTTGCAGTGCACCCTCCCCCGCCCCAGAAAATGTTGTTTTGGGATCTGTATAATGGAACGCACGCTAACTATTGTATTACGCCAATAGCCAGTAGCCAACCAGAGGTCTCCGCGATTAACAGTTGTTCACGTGATTACTACGCCGTTTGTTTGTTTGTTTTTTGTTTTTTTGTTTTTTTGCTTCGACGAAAGGATAATGAATAATGGGTACTGATTACTATGTCGGGAACGAATATTAAAAAGTGCAATGACTTCTAGTTACTCCGATAGCTGCTACGAATGGATTATATCACCAACTAAGAAAAGTTGAAGTATTCCTTTTGTGACAAAACCAGAAAAACGGGTAAAGGAAAGCAGATTTTTCTCAAAAAAGTGATCGTTATCTGGATTTCTGTTGTTCTACTGACTCTTGCGATCAATCTCAATCCTGTCTAGCTTGCAAAACTAACCATGATTAAATCACCTTTTAATTTCTTCCAATCACGTCAGTCGGTATTGGTCTGTTTTAATCCCGGTTTCGAAGTCGAACAGTGTTATTGACTTCATTTTCATACTGTTTGAAAACAGTCGACGTGTCATGGCGTGGGAAATTCTCTTTTTCCAAAAATAGCCCGACCTTAGTCTTTAACATAAAATAAGGCGGTTATCACTTTAAATCACGGATTGTTGTAATTTTACATTTCAGCCCTGTATTCTAGTTACTAAAAAGAGTCTAAAAAGGGCGCATAAAGTCTTGACGTAACTACAGGAGTATACACCTTGTTGATGACACCAGACCTGCAAAATATACTCAGATCGACACTTTAAAAGACCCTTAGAAATCTCCATCTTAATTTTAGTATTTGTAGCTTTTAGATTTTTGTAGTTGATAATTGGCGTTTCGTGTGCCGCCCCACAACCGCACTGACATGCAGAAGTCGTTCACTTGAGGGTCACCAGCGTGTTGAAAAAGCCAGAAGATTTCCAAAGACCACATGCTAAGTTTTTGTTAAACGACCATTATTTCAGTGTTCTTCACCTGTACATTGGCACTGCATATCTGAAACGACCGGTCTGATTAATTAGTGCATGTAATACATTTTCATTCAGGTTTTGGAACCATGTTTTGGAGAAACCGCCTCAACTAAAGCAATTAAAATGTTGTTTGGATGGGAAGTGCATGCCAGATCAAGTGATTCTTTCAATTTTAAACATCGTTGAAGTATTCACCACGGTTTTGATTGCTTCCCAGTAATCGATCGAGTTGCGAGTTCAACTGTATAAGTTAAACTGAGCCCCAATCCCTTATCACAAAGTCAAGTACGTCTGAAGTATGTTTAAACTTGCTCAAAGATACTAAAGGCACTTAAATTCGTCATGCGATAAGGGATTGAAAATAACTATACGCATATAAGCATAAGATTAGTGAGATCAGCAGCGCCTTAGCTAGCACAAGCATCTGCAAAAGGAGAGCAAGCACACTCCCCATTGCATTGTTTATTGTTATTGTGCTCTGATTAGCTAGCGCACTGAAGAATAACGTGCGTACTGTTTCAAAAGAGAACTCCATGACTGACTGAATGGCCTTGAATTTTAGCGAAACGATATTATAGAGTGGACTACAGACTGCTACGGTGTGCTGTCAGCCTGTAGCGATGAATCCAGTATGAAATAAAACGTTATATTCAAACCGCTGACCAAATATGTGCACAAATTTTACACGAGGCAAATCACCGACTTGCGCGGGGAATGGGAACTGGTGGGCGATATTGTGGGCGGGGCCGGGGATTGGGGTATGGCGAGGGTAGGCAAATTCGTAGGCGTTCACGTGAGGGAATCTTAACAATTTTAAAAGCACTGTTTTGTGTTAAGATTTCTGAGACATAACACTTAAGAAAGACTTGGTTGGCGTTAAGAAATGCACTTTGGTGTTGTTTGCCCCCAGCGAAATTAATTTGACCGTTCAAATGTTGCGGCGATTCTGAAAGTGTTTTCAATTTTTCTCGCTTTGCTCAGAGCTATTGCTTCACTACACTTTAATGTTTTGACCTCAGAACTTCGGGATTACATTTTTGAGTTAGAATTCAGCAAGTATGTGGAATTGTGAAGAGGTACGGCAAAGCTATTTAAGATTCAGCCATCTTCGCTCTCGCGCCCGCTGTCTCGTCGTGTGGGCGGGCGCCGTCGCCTTAATTGTATTCTCGTACCTATTTTATGACGTTTATCTCTTAATTGATCTCTTCAATAATAAAAAGTCCAATTCATGCGAGACTGTGTTGCTTGTTTACAACATGGTCCGTTCTTTTCAAGCGGGAAGCTAGAGAAACGTTTTAATTTTGATATGCACTCCCTAAGGACTAGCGCTGGAAACGTCGTCTTCCAACAGATTTTACACAAATGAATAACAAGCGCAAACAATTTTGGAGTTTTCCGGTACTTACCTGTTTTCGCGCCAAACTGTCGCAACGTAACAGTTCCTCAGGTTACAAACTAACTTTCTTTACTCGATGTCGAAGTGCCGTGACCACTGATCAGTGATCACCCATGGTTTTCTTGTCCATGCATTTGTTACGTATATCTCAGGTTGTGGGCTTGAAGCAACTGGAAGCCAGCCGAGAAATTACGGACAGTTCATCAGATATTAAACAGTGCCAATGTCTTATCCGTACGTAATATCTTTTGTTTGTAATATTCGATCGAGGTTTTGAACTCGTTCAATCTCCGCTCAGTTCAAGTACTGGGTGTCAAAGAAGATTGGTCGTCATTTTGGTGGGCTTTATACTACCATATACATGTTGTTATAGGCTCAAGGGTTATGACGTCTTTTACAGTTATATCGTATTTTGAATCTATGTTGCTTTATGTTGTTACGTTGGTTCCACTTCACATACTCTAATTCCTTAACCAACTGAATTTTCAAATATCTCAATAATCCTTATTTATTTACTATCGTATTATTATCTTTTATTATCTTTTCGTTGTTGTTTAAACGTGGCCCATGAAATTATGATTGAAAAAAAAATTGTACCCAAGAGAAAATTATTTTGTCTGGTGTACCGTTTATATGTGCCTTACTATGACATGATTCTGCTGAGAAGTTTACTTTTAACACATAATCTTCTTTCTGTACGTATTCTTGGATAGGAATAGGGATCTAAATCTTTTACGGTTCGCAATGCCGTTGGTTTTGCTGAATAATTTGCTTGTGTAATAACCCATAAAATGTGCTTTGGGTAATGAAAGGCTTACAGGTGATATTCGATCTGGTTTTCTTTAAAACCGTCGTGGAAACACTATGTTAGAGATTAAAATTAACTGGAAATTTTTAAACTTGTAAAATTGTATTATTTTTTCTGAAAGTAAATGCGACAACTTACGTTTCATAAAACGTCTAGCACCACTGTTTCCTGGTTAAATCCTCTTAGCATTGAACGGACAGCCGCCATTGAATGAAAGAGCTCACAAATGATCAGTGAACGAGATTCGTATGCTTGTTTTGCAAGCATTTTATCATATTTATTGAGAAAAGCCGAGGCAATTATTTTAAATGATGTCTGTGGTTGACCCTGAATATCCGGAACATGACGGGGTTTGTGTACCTCCTCATTCCATACGTACCGTAACATATCATGGAAACATCACGAGACTACGTACTGCCCCCATATTACCTGTACGTAAACAAGAATTGTCCAGAGCTTTTTAAATTAAGCCGTAAGCAAATTAAAGTTTTTTTGGTTACATAAAAATTACTCGCTCTAATTTAAGGTTTCCTAATAACATATTGCCCCACCCCTGGCGCAAAAAAAAAAATTACAACGCATGAATTCTTATAAATGCAATTTGCTTCACTTTGATATGCTTTTGCCCGCTGGACATTTTGCAGAAGTCGTGCGACTTTTCACGAACCCCATGATGTTTTTTCTGTTGTTATTTAAACGCAACACTGCATTTACATTTAAATGATTCAATTATTAGCGGAGTCCCACGCCAAAAACCCATTGAGCTGAAAATTTTTGCGATGTCACGCGACTATCCTTGTCTAAATACGTCAGTCTGGTGCACGCCACTTGCACTGCACGTGCGCGATCGGATCACGCGATTTGGTAGCCTCATTTGAGGACGTTCTTTTGGCTCGTCACGCAAAAAAGATTGCGTGATGAGCCAAAAGAACGTCTGTGCAGGCTAGCGATTTGGAGTCATACATGAATGTTCACGCAAAAATATTTTGGTTTCGTTGCGAGTTACCTGGGTTGAGACGTACGAACACGTATGCACAGAAATAGATTGATCATCGCAATTCACTGGCGGTGGCGGTGTTGGAGTATACCGCCACGAAAAACTGCAGCTTCGTCTCCGATATTTATTGAGTTGGTCTGAAAGCTTCGCCGTGCTGCTTTCGCACTGAGGGAATCACCGAGCAGCCTGCATAAAAACAAACCTAAACAAGGCGAAAATATTCCTGCCTCATTTTGTTACAAATACACATTCGTTAAAAGACGATTTTAGGAAGTTTAAATATTGACATTATCAATTGGTGAAGAAAAACGAATAATAACATTGACAAGCTGTGACCACACAAACATGATGCAGGCCTGTGCGTACACTAGTATTTAAAGGGGCTTTGTCACCGATTTCAACAGATTTTTGAACAGCCAAAATATATATATTTGTGTCGCAGGAAACCGAATTTGAAAAATTAAGGCTAAACGTTTCAAGTTGTTTCATGCGTTTTTCAAAAATGTTATTAAAAGCCGTGGTTTGATTTCTCTCTGCAAAATAAGGTTTGAGATTCCTTTAGAAGTTCAAAGCTAATTTTTTTTATGTGTTAAGTTGCCTACCACTAATTTCAGGATAGTTTAGACTAAAAATCCGCAAAATCCCCGTGACGTAGTTTCTTTAATACACCAATCCATTTTCGGTTTCGTTGCGGGTTATTGAACAATGTAAAAACAAATTTATTGGACCAATTTAAGTAAAATTACTCACCCAAACCAAATAAAACGGTTTAAAAAGATTGGGTTACGCCGTTGTGGTGAGCACCACTTCGCACTATTGTACATAATATTAGACAGCATCACAAAAGCTCAGTAAATCGCTAAAATTCGCAGTTTTGAACTACAAGGACGACAAGGCACAACGATTGAGGAAACTTTACGTTTATTTTGAACATAAATGTGAATATTCCTCGCTTTAGTTCATGTTAATAGGAATTTTTCGGCTTTCCCATACAGTCCTTTATAATTTTAAACATCAGCAGTCGCTCCATTTGTGTGGGGACCCTGTGGTTTGTGAGCAACACATCTTTGTACAGCGCTGATCACTTTCAATTTCTTCACCAGTAAAAAGAATAAAAACACACGACAATGTCACGTTTATAAGCATCTCGCCTATTAACAAAACATTGAGAAATAAACGCGGGTTAACCCCGATTGACCGTTCGATTGAGTCGCTATTCCGATTCCGGAATACATGGAATGTCTTCCGAGCATCCTTCTCTGGAGAGCAGAATACTCGGAATAACCCAGAATAATGACGTCAACAGACAAAATGGCTGCCGCCGGCGACAATCAAACGTGCGAAGAAAACGAGTTGTTGAAATCTCAGGAAAAGGTACTCTGAAGTCGGAAAGAGACGCTTCTCCTCATTTCCTTGTACGAAGAAAATTGATTGGGAAATTGTACGAAGGAAATTGATTGATTGGGAATTGATTGCTGTCTTGGTATTATATCGCGGACATTATTCCAAAAACCCAGGCGTAGTCAATCGATAGAAATCGATATCGGAAATCAATCGATAAACTCGATATCAATCGCCGATTGATATCGGTAATCGATAATAATCGGACTCACAGAAAAAAATATCGACTGTTATCGATTGGCAAAATCTATAACAATCGATAATAATCGATGACAATCGGTAATCCAAAGTAGTATTTGTTTCAAACATATTACTGTTCAATAACTGGCGTTAAGCATTTTATTATCGATTTCATCATCTTGTCATGGTGGAGTGTTCATCCCACTCGGTTTTCTGGCGTTTTAAAATATTCAGTTCAAGTCCTCTCATTACAGCGTTATCTACTGCTTCCCGCATGTCATTTGTGGCACTCTCACGTATTGAATCGGCTAACTCGATGCGATATATGCACGGACATTGTAGCCCTCCAGATCGCTGCCATCTTTTGGCATAAGGTACCGTACTTAGTTCGGCAGAAGCTGATATTTCACTGTGACAAATTCTTACGTTGCTAATTGAAATCACAATGAAAACACAGATTTTGTTGTTTATTGTGCTTCATCTTTATGACGTTTGTATAACAATGCAAGACTATCCGAGAGTTACAAACCGATACAATTGGCTGCAACTTCTTCCTCTTCCTGTATTATGAACTGCGCTGAGGCTGAAGATCGATGAAAAGACCAAATTGTTCCCGTTATTGTTTTTATTCCTATAGTACTTAGTTGATAATTGTAAAATTATTGCATGTTATGATGACTGAATGATTAAAAAAAAACATACAGACCACATTGTGTCGATGATTAACTTGTAAATGAAAAAAATCGTTTCCGACAACAATCGATAATAATCGATAACGTTCGATAAATCAATCGTTATCGATTTCTATCGATTGGTATCGGAAATTGATTGTTATCGATTGATATCAATTATCGGTTTATCGATTGACTACGCCTGGCCAAAACGGAATAATCGTTTTATCGACGTTCCGACGGAATGGCTATTCTGGAATAATCCAGAATAACGTCAATCGAACGCAGCCTACATTTAACACATAAATAATTATATGTTCGCCAACTTAAGCAGTTTCAAAAAGAAAGCCTGAACAATTTAGTCTTGATCATGAGCGGGACTTCATATGATATCTACTCCCCTCGCCTTGCTTACCATCTCGTATTTAACATGCGCTCGTGGAATAATTGTTGTGACCCTGTTATGACTTATCCGATGGTGAACATTATTCACTACTTGAACAACTCGGGACTGGTTTATACATGTAAAGAGCCGTGGATGAGGGACAGCGATTCATGGATAAGTCCAGTTCTGGTCCTCTCTCTATCACGCAAAGGTACGGTAGAGAGGGACCCTCTCTCCCGTAGAGTTGCGTGACGAAGAGAGGGCCAGAACTGGACCAGAAAAAGCATCGAATCCTGAGCCAGAAGCTATACCTGTTTTAGATATGCTTTAGTAAAAAGAAATTTCGTTAATATATTACTGCAAGTTGACTATTTTATACGAATTGTTTTGTAGCGTTCTTGCGAGTGTGATGTGTTTTGTCAAGTGGTTTGTTTGTAAGAGCTTTAGTCGTGCGTGCAATCATATATTGTTGATTGCTTCATTCATAATCCTCCCACTTTTGCTCATTTTATTACAATGTAAAATATAACCAATGAAGCGTTAGATCGCTGTCTAGCTTGGCGAATTTGATTTGTTTTGATACACTTTAGTTTGTATGCCAGTAAGAAAAGTTTAATGGGGTAATATCGACAAGTTGAAATCAAACCAGAGCCTCTCGATAATGAATATTCGGTCGGTTGATCGCATGGAAACGCACTCGGCAAATAACAGGAACTTGACCGCAGTCAAACGTCTGAAGCCGTCCTTTTATTTATTTCGGGGAAATTATTCACGATGAGGTGAACGCATCGGTAAGGATATGTATGTAAATTTACACTGCAAGATTTGACAAAAAGGCGGACTTAGTCGTCCTTCAAGCCAGCCCCGCGCCCCGCAGCTCCTTCACCGGAGCCTGTACAGGGAAGCTAAAACAATGACCTAACAGCCCCAGGGAGGCCAGAGTCAGGCATTGAATTGGTGGCTAGCTGGGGGGGGGGGGGGGGGGGGAGGGTTGTCAAAGTCAGGTTTTGGTCACTTTCAAAGGAGACTTTGCCTCGCATGTTTGTCATGTTTTGTCAGCTGAATTCAGCTGCCTGCCACCCTGTGACAGCTTAGCTGTGACCGGGGATGGCTAGGCTCTCCAGCAATCCTAACGGGCTAGTCAGGCTCCCACGGGTGGAGGGAGGGGGTTGCCAGTGAATTGCAGGCCTTGCTGTCAGCCGACTGGGTATATTTTGTTGAAACAAGGCAGAAATATATTTTAATTTCTCTCTCTACTTTTTAAGCGCTCCGACCCAACCCGAACAAAACTGCTTTGACAATGGCGCCGACAGTGTGCATTTCCCCGTTTTCAAACACTTAAAACTCTTTTAGTAAAGTTCCAAAACATTTAATAAATCGGCAGGAGACGGGTAAAATATCGAACTTTAAACAGTGAAAATGTCAGACATTCTCGTCCCCAGGGCCGCCAGTCCCTCTTAGCCGGCGGGGCCTGTGCACGAGGAACATTCGGTCATTCCCTTATAATCTTTCAAAAGTTCTGCACATGCGCTGTGCGTTTTTCCGCGGTGTCGGAACAGGTGACTCTGGGATGCATGATTAGCATTCTCGTCCCCATAGCCCTTTTCGCTTCTCTTAGTCGGCGGGGCCTTGGCACGAGAAACGAAGAGCTCTGGGGACACCAATCTCGTTCCCAGAGTCCACGGGCTCCACGGTCAGCGGATGGTCGCCCAGGTGAAACTCTGGGGAAATGGAATTTTTTTCCCACGAATTCATGGGTTCCGGTTGTTGTGCGCATGCTTAGCTAGTAAAACGGAAGATAAAAAAATCGGAAAAAACCGAAGGCTCAGAGGTCAGCATAAAAATCTGAGAACTCCACTCTCTCGATCGCACATACGACTCGATATACAACTCGTAAAGTCAAGTGGATCAACGCTTTTATGGGTGATTTAAAGGCTCCTTTGAAGAAAAAACAGTGCTGTTTGAAAGCAAAACATGCACGTCAGATTGCGTAAGCTCCTGGAGGACAAACATAAACAAAGGGAGTCGTAATGCCAAGTTGTATACGAATGTATTTTTTCTCTGGAAGAAATCTTTCGAGGAAGGCCAGTGGTCGAATCTACATTTACACACAGCATTGTAAACGACGGCCGTGAGAGCACGGAGCAACTGCACGTCGATCGAAAGCTCATTTTGATAATCAAATTTTCATTGAAATGCAATCGAATAGGCAGGTAAGCAATAATGTGCCGTATTTTCCAATACAGTGGGAGACTACAGTTGCAAGATTGGTTTTACCCAAAAATATGGAACTTTGGCGGTCCATAGCCCATCAGATATGTGCCGGTTTGGTTGTCATCCGATGGAACTTCTTACACGTTTCATTCATTGGTTTTACTCAGATTTATTCATTTTCCCGCTGTTGTTGACGAAGTTCCTCGGTACATTTTCGTCAAGATTTAAAATCGAAAATTTCCACTGGCATTTGTAACTCATTAGACAAATGATGAATTTGTTTTACCTTTGAACGAACTATCTGTAAATAAAAGTGACTATTTAAAGCATTTACAAAATGCCGTAATTTATCAGAGAAATATGGCCTTGCATTTGTGAATATGTACAGTAACTACAGTGTAATTGTACTTTATTTTTGCTGAAATTAAAGTTCTGCGAGGGTGTTTCTATGACCTGATTTAGCTATTTGTAACATTCACTGAGTGCTACCATGTGAATATTGGTTTTCTGTACATGGCCTACCCCCAACTGCATGCAGCCTGCACAGCCCAAGAAAGACTGGTGGCTTGTCATAGGTTGCTTGAATGGCTTGTTGAGTTACCCCATTTCTGTAGTATTAAGTGACTAGGCATATCTCTTCTTCCCCCTATCCCCCCAGATGGGATACTAGTCCATTGCAGGATTACCGCCAAAAGTAAATTGTGTTTTTCCCAGAACACAACACAATGACCCTGGCTGGGGCTTGAACCCAGACCATTCAATCCAAAGTCGAGTGAGCTAACCATTAGCCCACTATGTCCACCGGGACTGTCCCCCATCATGTTTGTTGTAGTACAGGTTGTTTAGGCAAGGCACATAGATTTGATTTCATTTACAGATCCACCAAAACAAATATTTGTGAAATAAACATAAATTATCTTGCAATACAACATACTGAAAGACTCCTGAAACTCCACAAGACTGTCAAGAGGTGTGGGCTGGAATAAACACCACCCAGTAACTTGTACAAATCACAAAATGATAAGGAGTCAGATTGAGTGGAAAAAAGTTTAAACTTTATTCTCATGTTACAGTTAGTGGACATCTAGGTGTCTATTTGTTGTCATTTAGCCAACCGGCTGCAGGACCTGCAAAAATAAAATTATTAAAATATATCTATGACCACAAAAGACACTTTACGGCATGAGTCCTTGAAGCCATTAGAAAGAAATGATTGTGTAACAATTGCAATAGGGGATGATAGGAGAGCACAGCTCTTGGTTTAGTCTTCATTTGAGCCTAGTGGCCCATAAGGTTGGAGTCCATCCACAATCATGGACAAAACTCTTGAGACACTTTAACAAATTTCCACTTATTCAGGGTACCTTAACACCCCCCTCCCCCATTTCAATGTTGTCAATGTTTCTATGTGGTCAAAACAAAGTCGGGTGAATTGCAAACCCCAGGAAACAACATTGAGCGGGGGGAGAGGGGGATTAAATATGCTTTACCCGCTTGTAAGTCAAGACATTCGCGAAAAATGTGTAATATTCGTTTTTTTCAACTACTTTTGTCCATGATTGCAGGTTTACACAGTTTTGAGCAGTTGGTGGTTTGGCTGGGGTGGTGGTTAAGGGGAAATTTTAGAATAAATTATTGTAGGAATCAAGAGAGAGAGAGAGAGAGAGATTTCTTTTCATCTGAGACCAATAGGTAAACATTGTAAAAGTATATCTAAAAGCCGGCAAATTGCTGTTTTCCAAGCAAGGACTGGTGTTTGAATCAACTTTATATCATGCACTTGCAAGGTTCAAATGTGGTTCACAATTTTTTCACATACCATTACCAACTGTCTAAAGAAATTCTCATAAACACTTGCATGCCCTGTTTACATAAGGTTTACAACCTAGTCAGTTTTGTGCAATATGGACCAATATGGGAGTTTTCTATTTCCTTCACTGCAAAAATACTGGAGACATAATTAATGTCCCATAATTTTCAATATTATTCCTGCATAACAGCTGATAACAGCCGGCGTTGCACACCGATGCAGTCACTGGGATGTATTTACGTTTAGAAAAGCACCAGAATTTACTAAAAATCGGAAATAAATAAAAAACACATCAGATGTTTCCACCTCCTCGATCGGAGAAAATACTATTTAACAACCGAGTGAAAATGGGTGAATACCAAAAACTAAAGCTTGTTTTTACCTACCTTGAAAACGGAGTGGGAAATGGCATCATAAATCGCGGTTTAAGGCCAAGATACTGCAAAACACAAACGAACGAACTTCAAAAATCTCGGCAAAATGGCCGCTAAAGCTTCATAATCAACTTCCGGAAATAGTCTGAGTTCTACGGAAGCTTATAGGTGCCATCCGACATCCGACTTTAAAAATCCGACGTCCGACTTGTTAAAATCCGACATCCGACTTAAAAAATCCGACATCCGAGTTGTTAAAATCCGACATCCAACTTCGAAAATCCGACATCCGACATCCGACATCCGACATCCGACATCCGACATCCGACTTGGTAAAATCCGACATCCGACATCCGACATTATTGGCTCAGGTCAGCGGGAAACGTCCAAAAATAAGATGGCAGCGAACACTGTCGAACACGGATAGTTCTTCACTCCTGCTTTGATCGTTGGAAAAATGAGGGTTACAGAAATAACTTTCCTGGATACATGCGTACACAGGGCGAAAGATTTAAGAAAGAATCTATTCTCGTCGTGCGAACGCACCTTAAACCAACAGAAACCTTCCAATACACGCATTTTACCTCCTGTCACCCTCCAGGTGTTTGGAAAGGTTTTAACAAAGGCGAAGCACTACGACTTCTGAGAACCAGCTCTTCAAAAGCTACATTTGAAGAAAACATTACACAAAGCAAGCGTAGATTACGCGACAGAGGTTACCCAGACAACCTCACAAAAATCCTACAGAATTTAAATTTAGCGAAAGAATGTCGGCCCTACAGAATAAACAAAAAGTGGCCAACAGAGATTTACCGTTTGTAACAGAGTATCTCCCTTCGGTGCCTAATCTTAAAAAGATTCTTATGAACAAATGGCATTTAATACAAAATCAGCCTTAACTTAGAGAGATCTTTAAAGACCCCAGCCTCCCCTAATACCATACAGAAAGGGGAGGTCTTTAAAGGACGTACTCGTCAGAGCAAAGCTTTGAAGCTCAAAGTTATACTATCTTGACCAACAGTAGTCGTGTTTGGCCTGTCTGTTTTGTTTTTTTTTAATTTACTGTCGGATGTCGGATTTTACCAAGTCGGATGTCGATGTCGGATGTCGGATTTTACCAAGTCGGATGTCGGATGTCGGATTTTAACAAGTCGGATGTCGGATTTTTAAAGTCGGATGTCGGATGGCACCTATAAGCTTCCGTAGAGTTCGAAGGCTATTGTATTGAAACAGCCAATCAAAAAAATTCGAATTAATTCGAATAATTCCATTTCCCCAGAGTTTCACCCGGCGACTAAACCGCTGACCGTGGAGCCTGTGGACTCTGGGAACGAGATTGTGGGGACACAGGATTTCCAGTCCTAGATTCTAGGACTTCCGGTCTTCATGTATGCAGTCGTGATGTTTCTAGAGACTGTGTGGGACAGTCATTACGTTTTTTTAATTCCGCTCAAGATTTCTTTGTTTCAAACAGCCAATCAAAAAAATTCGAATTAATTCAAAAATCCTTGTCCCCAGAGCCCTTCGTTTGTCGTGCCAAGGCCCCGCTGGCTAAGAGAAGCGAAAAGGGCTATGGGGACGAGAATGCATGATTAGGCGCTACATGTCAAACAAAGTCAATTTAAAATCTACCGAAGCAAATCAACCGTTGTTTCATGGTTGTTAACAAAACCGGAAAGTTACCCTACGAAAGCCATGGCAAACCTCAAATGTATCTTGATTTGTTATTATGAAAAATTGGAAACAGCAGATACAGCAAGCCGTATTAAACTAACTTGAAGTTTGTTTTAGATGACACAACAGCGGCAAGTACTGGTTTTATCCTTTTATCTGATTCCTGAGGCCCTGTTCGGGGTGCTAGGGATAAGGGATTAGTCGGTAGAAAATTTGTTTTTAGGGATAAGGGATAATTATCTAAAAAGTTACATGGATAAGGGATACCCCAGTGGAGAAAATATAGTTTTAGGGATAATTACAACGTTGTCGATAAGCAATTTAGGGATAACGCATTGCCCTTATAGGGATATGGGGTAGGCTAGCTAACCCCAGGGCCTTATATCCTTACGCGACAGCTTCTTCGAAACATTTCGATTTTATATGATGTATCGGCCCATGTTTGTTACAAGTTTTAGCTATCCGAAAGTAGCGACCCCCTGGAAGTTGCAACTCTCGCTCCGAGAGTAACGATAGGAAAACGCTGCGAAATCCGGACGTAACGAGGCTCTTTACTAACGGGGCTTTGCAGTAACAGAAAAAAAAATATATACATGTGGAGGCGAATTTTGGGACTGTGAACTTGCTTGCATGTTAATATAAGATTCTTCGAATAAACTAAGAGAAAATGTTGTGCAAATTCTTCGGATTACATTTTAACAATTGCTTGCGAAATTGCAATTAATGAGCAGTGATATCCAGTACAAAACAATAGTAATGTCAAAACCTTTGCCAACGACGTCAACAATAATGCATAAAAAGACATGTTTTAACACATTCAGCAACGTAGAGATCCCGACAGCGAGAAACAAACTGAACTGAGACTGTCCTCGGTATTTTCCAATTTTATTGTTTTATTATTTTATTTCAATTTCTGCAGTAAGATACTTTGACAACGTTAGCATCGTAGTTATAACATTTGAATAATGCTGATTTTCTTTTCAATGCATAGTAAGTTTATATGCGTGCCTTGGAAGAACTACATTAATTTACTTGGTAAATATATGAACAAAGATAACATCTACGAGTTCGATCTTACAATTTCTATTTACAATTTACTGTTACATTAGCCTTTTTGCCCTTCCACTCCCAGAATTAGCTCTAAGGTAAATTTACTTGGCTCTAACTTTTAACTGGGCATGTGTCAATGAAAACCGTGGAGGAAGTCTATCGACAGGGATTTCGTCATTTACTACTGCTTATTATTCTGTACAATGTGATTCTAACTTTTAAGTCTCAAGGTAGATTAAACCTTCGCGTGTAATAAGTCAAATAAAAGCTATCAACCCATGTCTTAATTTGGTGATTTATGGTTTGCAAAATGGCATTTAGGGCGTTTTATGTACACTACTTGGCACTATTGGAGTGAAATGCTTAATTTATTTTTTCATAACAACTGTAAAAAGAGCGGTTTGCATCTGAGTGTCGTAAAACCAAGACCCAAGCAATTATATTAGAACAACGAATGTACACAACGCAATAAGCCAACCCGGGAACTTGAAGATGCAAGTGGCCAAGTCACGAATGGTCTTGACTTTTGTCTGATTGGTTGATTACAGAGTAGAAGAGCTGAGCCCGGCAAAGCAATTACGGATTAAACTGTTCCCCAAACTCAATTGAAAGCCGCTCCAAATACAGAACCAAGAGGAACTTAATCATCAAACTTGTCAAATGATCTGAGCCGTCCAGCTTGTCCGTAAACAACAAGAGACGATACCACGAAAAGTGCCAAGAATAACCAGAAGAAAATACGATCGAGTGCCCGAGCAATCTCTTTCCAGGTTTCCTGATATTCGTCCTCTTCACGGACAACTTGGATGATGGAATAGGCTGTTGAAGGCCTTTGCTTTTTTGGCGAATCAGCCTGTGATTGCTTATCCACTTCTCCTAGCTCCACGTTATCATTTCTTTCTTGTACCATACCGGGATTTTCTGCACCAACTCTTGTAGGGATTGGAGAGCCCAAAGTGGCACTCTTTCGTCTCTTTTTCTTGCTGCAACCGATCCTGTTCAACACTGAAATGTAAAAGCAATAAATTAATTCCAACCTTATGTGGCCTTTTGGAAACAATTTTAACGTCGTAAGGCTGTATACTTTATCCTAAAGTTATTCCAAGTTACCATTATGGGAATTCATCATATGTGTCGCTAACGGCATACCGTCACTTTGGAATAAGGTCCAGCTTATTCTCAAAATTTAAGCTAAATAAACATACATGTGAAATATGGAGGTACTAATCTCTTGTAGTGCGGTTTTGTTTTGTTTTTGCATCATCACCATTAATTCCAAGCAACACGACAGCAGCGGTGACGGCATGCCGTTACGTAACTTCTAAACAATTTCTCAAACTCTAGTCGGAAACCTATAACAGCTAAATATATTGGGAGATCTATCTTGAGCCTGATTATCGCATCGTCATCGGCATTGCCTTTGCTGTTACCGTCGTCATTGTAAATGTAATGGACTTGGGTCCTGTTGGGAGTAACATAGTTACTGGACTTACCTGTTATGCAAGCCAGAAAGCGAGGTGGCTCTGAGGTTGCGTGGTGAGCCATCAGTACGAGAACAGTCGCGGCCAGAGCCAGTCCGATTTCAAACATGATCACGATGTAGTAAACACCAATTAGTGGCAGCGTCTCCGACTGCTCCGGAAGCTGTTCAGTGACAACGAGCAGGTACACGCTGACAGCCAGCAAAATGGTTGCACATAGTCCAATCCGCTCGCCGCTCTCCGCCGGAATGAAGAAACTCACAAGAACCAGCATGCCGATGATCATACAGGGGACAATCGAGAAGACGACAAAGTGCGTGGGTCTCCGTCCAATGAAAAACGACACGACAACCTCGCGGAATTCTCGTCCGCGACTGTATACACTTGTTTTGATCTCGATGCTCCTCAGTGACCAGTAACCGTTAGATGTGCTGAGTTTGAGATCTGAACAAAGAGGGAGAAAATCGGATGGTTTAAGAACTTTGATGTCCTAAAACATCTCCATAATTCAGAATCGTGTTAAAACTGTTATTCTGCAGATTGTTACGAAATCAGACTGACAGTCAATTAATTAAAGACATTCCTTCATTCACTTCCTTCTTTCGTTCATGCATCATAGATTCTATGTACTATATGCCATGCAGTTAGAGAAATAAATGAAAAAGTGTTCTTAAGTCGAATAATCTTTTTTTTTTTTCAGATTATTCGACTTGAGAACGTTTCTTCATTTTTTATTTCACTTTATCCAAGTCACTATTTCACTTGTCATTTATCCACATTTATCATTTTGACATATTTGAGCCTTGCAGTATGGCAGGATTTGAACCCGGTTCCACCGGATTACGAGTCCAGTGCCCTTTTCAATTAGCCACGCCACCTCCTAAAATCCAGACCAACATGACAACCACTCTAAAGGAAAGGTACGTTTGCCAATTTTAAGGTGGCCGATAACGGTTTTCAGCATTTTCCAGACATTATGCTTTGATGGGTCAGTATAGTACAACAACTCTTTATCAGTGGCTATTATAGTAACGATGTGAAACAAATGCCCACTTATTGGTCGACTAGTTGTGATCATTTTCTTGACATAAGTGGTTGCCATAGCATCAGTGTAACCTGTTAAAAGAACCCTTAATTTAACCCTTCAGTGCTAATAACTCAAAAAATTTCAAAACATAAGGTGTCTCTGAACTTCTCTGATAGAATTTTTTTAACTTTGCCAAACGTTTTATCATGACATGCTGATCACAATTCAATAATAAAAATTGGGGTCACTGAACTGATTTTTGAATTATTAGCACTGAAAGCAAAAATTAAGGGTGTTTTTAACGGGTAATGTCGTTGCTATGGTAACCACTGATGTCAAGAAAACGATCAAAACTTGTTGACCAATGGTTGAGCATTGTTTTATACAATCACTGATAAAGAGTTGTCGTACTTAGCCATCAAAGGGATAGGAAATGCCGAAAACCATTATCTGTCACCTTATTGTGCTCTTACCATCCTCGGGATGATCGCTCTCGATTTTTTTTGTGTAGAGGTCCATGAGTGAGCGATCAGCTGTCAGCGATCGAAACACCATGCTGCACCTCTGTTTATCAAAAGGAAAGAACTGCACATCGAGCTTGCACGTGCTTTTAAAAGTTGCCGGTGATAGCCACGTGTTCGATCCGTCGTTCTTCAGAAGCACCCAACTTCGGAATTTCTCCAAGTGGCCAGCTTGAACGACTTCATCATCGGCACTAGTGGAAGTAAAGATAACAAGAGGTATTTAGAATGCGTATCCTGTTTGAACAGTCAAGGTATTTAGCTAAATACACTTTAAGATTACAAACTAAAGCATTCAGTTATAATTCTAGAGTTTTGATTGTCCCTAGAGGGCATTGGCTATCAGCAATTAGTATCACCCAACTAGTGGACTAATGCAAATCCTGCATTTTGATTGGCTACGCTACTAGAGGACTATTAGTTATAGTCATCGAGTAGCGAAATTGTGACGCTTTCTTTCGTTTTATTCCCAAATAAATCTTTTTTCAACTTGCATTTGCTAACTTTATTATTGCTTTTTCTGCCCTTGAGGGCGAATGGTCTAATTGTTAACTAGCGCAATCCAGTGTCCTACTATAAGGAAAACTCGCAATCTGATTGGCTACAGAAGTGTGGTCTATCAACAAATCACCAAAACTATAAATAAACCACTTTCACTGAACGTTTTTGTTGAATAGATCGGTCTCTGGTTAATGCTAAGACAATAGGCCATTTTACAGTTGTCTGCTCAGAGACCTGGCCTTTGAATGGTAGCGAGGCTGGAGGTGACCTTGCATTGATACAAACCTCTCTGCTTTTCTCATGTAAATGCAAACTAGTTAGCATTAGAACAACTTGATTTGCAAAACAAGAGCCGCGAGGTCTGTATCAAAACAAGATCACCTCCAGCCTCGCTATCATTTTAAGGCCTGGTTACTGAGCAAACAACTGTAAAATGGCCTATTAGACGGTTTTATTTGGCTGATATATTTGGCGAGAGGCGAAGCCCCGAGCCAACTATCAAAAGCCGATACGAACCGACAGCAAGCCGTTAATTAGACATTTCGTGGTGTATTCTTGGCGAGGCCAAATGTGTTCATTGTAAAACTAACATCTATGCAAAATAAAATGTTATTCAGATCTCTCTACCCTTCGAACATGACAGCGAGCAGGGCAATTCGATGCTCAGAGACTTAACTTCACTTTCAGAATAGGTTGACTTACTTGTTGTCCAGCACTATGTCTGGAACCCATATTTCCTTTGGATCCACAAGAATCTTTTCTATTCCGTCATAATTCACAGGATTCCATCGGAGGTATGGATTGTTCCATTTCTTTTCAACAGTGGAAAAAAAAAATGTTAGTTTTTTTTTTTTATTCAACCTTGTTTGGTTTTGCTTACGATAAGCTAGTTGGAAGGGAGAGAGTGCGTGGCTGATAGCGACCTGGACCGTCTAAGAATGAAACTATAATAAGAAACCAGCTACTCATACCGTATTTTTTTATTATTTTTTTTCGTTTTTTTTTTAATTATTTTAATATTGGTTTTAGACTCAGTACCATCCTGACTCACAAGCACTGAAATAGCTCGGGCTAGAATGAGCATGAGTCGGGCCAAAAAGATATTTCCGCCCAAGAATATCAACTCTATTGTTATAATAGTGCAAATCTTACCTGCGTAATCACCGTGTCCGTGGTAATAACTTGAGCTTTGTTGTTCTGGAAAATAAAGTTTTTGTTGTAAGGTCTTTATAGTTTAGCACTTCACGCCGACTGTACATGTTTGGCATAAGAGCTAGGTTTCTTTCGGAGAAAATAAGTCAACAAGGGTGATTTGAAAAGATCTACAGACATACTAAGTAGAAAATAGCAGTCACACTAGAGTATTCCTGCTTAACCAGCAAAAACAATCGTCAAAGCGCTACTGTGATCACATTCACACCTGTCCTTTCTAAGCCGTTTTAAAACAAGGACAAGTAGTCTTTATGAGACTGAACAAAAATGCCGTTTATTTTTTTTTAAATATCTCTTTTCTTTCCAGAGACAACTTCATCCCCAGGGCTTTTCTCTCATCGTTGGAGCGCCCATCCCGGAACACGGAAGGGAAAGCCCTGGAGACGAGGTTGAGAAATTGTACTGTGTATGTTGTGGTTCGATTTTATCTTTGGTTCAAATTTTATTTTCCTTAGTTTTAAACTCATTATCATACGTTACCATACCAAAACACAAAGGAAAATAAAATTTGAACCAAGGGTAACATATACAGCCATACAGTGAGTGAAGAAGAAGCTAACACTGAGCGTTAGCGTATAGCATCTTCTGGCTCCGTATCATGTTAATATGTGATGTATATGCGATATCACAAATGCTGGCATTTTGGCAATGCTTCCTTCATCAGCGTCTGCAAAACTTGTCGGTTAGTTCTTTATATCGACACGTTATAAAGTAGATCGTACGAAAATTTCCCTTTAATCCTTACTCGCCCACTAAGTGTTGTTATTGAGGTATCCTATTACCCTAATGGGGGCTCTCGTTGTAGACGCAACCGGGTTTGTTGAGCTAGAGATAGAGTCTTAGTAATCCTCGCTTATGAAAGGTCAGTGAGAGACAGATGGGTCGCTTGCAGAGAAATGTGACTGGTTGGCCCGTAAGATGTCACACGTGCATAACATTTTCATAGATCATATTGGATATTGGAAATTAAAAACCTCAGCCAATCGTGGCTTGGAGTGAGGCGGTAGATCTGACGTCAGAATGGTCAATATACCAATTACGAGATGATTGTATACAGCTATTTCGAGAAACGTTGTCGGAAAAAAGCACAAAACTGCACAAGCCAACTCCGAAAAGTAGTATGGGTAGACGTATTGAGCTACTGCACGGGTTGAATACTAATCAGATATAACAACAAAATAAGCCCGAATTTCAGGTCTTCTTTCTTTTCAGATATGTAGAAACAAGCTACGTTTAGCCCCTCTGAGGTTTAGAAGGATTTTCCTCACTCAAAGACATGCGACAGTAAAAGTAAAGCTAAAGGCATTGACCCCTGAGAGGAAAAACAAATTTTCCACTTGCAAAAATACAAACTTGTAAATTTCCCCTAGGCCAATATGCAAAATTCCAGTGAATACCCTGACCACCTTTCGGTCTTGTCGCGTGCACTTTGATGTTTTTTTTTTCCGACAACGTTTCTCGAAATAGCTATAAACAATATAAAGCATCACTTTTTCAAGTGTCAGCTTACCACTTCACTGAGAGCATTGAAGTCCACATCAAAAGTGACATTCACCACATCTGTTGGCTTCAGCACTGGGCGAACCATTTTGTCGTAGGTCGCTAACAGAGCGGCTCGTAACCGGAACTCTGCTGACAGTTTTATATCGTGTTGCTGTCCTAAAACGACTTTTAAACCAAAAAAATGTAAACAGCGAGATAAGTTAGCTCCCAGATGTTCAAATCACCGAAAGGAAGCAAAAATCGTTGAAAATCTCGGCAAATAGAAAATTTTCGCAAAGAAAATATTAAATATTCAAGAAAACACGACGTTCACTGTAATTAGTTAAAAGTTTTTGGAGCTTCAATTTCACGAAATAGATAGAAAGCCTTTTCACGTTTCAGAGAGTTGTGAAATCACTTGAAAATGTTTCAAGGAAACTGAAACAGTTGCAGAGACGTTCGCCTTATGCTCGTGCTTTCATATATTTTCATCGTGTTTCCATATGACAAAAAGGAAAACGTTGTCCCCGCTCTTAAATAATGTACGACATTAACAATTAAATTTCTGAGCAAAATTCAAGAACACTACAAAACCAGCTCAAGGGTTTATCTAGCATTGATTACATTGCAAAATATTCAGTTGCTTCGACGAACAAATTAAAGAAAAATAACATAAGAAATTTTCACCAAATTTTTAGTTCCTTGTAGTTGTTATCGATTTGTGCGAAATCGCTTCCTGAACAATAAAGAGAACGTGATATTATCCCTGTGGTTTATTAATTTTTCTGTTCAGGTTTGAAATTTGCGAGGAAAGCTTTTGAAGATCGAGCACGCCATCAACTGAAGTCGCGAGGGAATGGAGTGGGTAAAATACTGCAGAGAGCTCAGATGTTTGCTTTTTCTGTGGTAATACAATGATTAAAATCGCCAATGAAAAATCGCCGTAGGAACGAGCCCTGTGTATTAAGATATTATAACTGCACGTTTGTCTTGCGTGCCTCGAGTATTGACGGAAATTTGAATGTTCCCCCAGATATTTTGTGTTAGCGCATACTTACACGAATCGTCGACGATTCTTGTAAGTATACGCAACACCAAAATTTTAAAAAAATAAAGCCAAAAAAACTACCTGCTATCAAATAACGCATGCGCAACATGCTTAGTCACTCTTAGTGCGTTTATTGGTCGTCATCTCCAGAATAAGTGTCTCAACGAAGCGCAAAAAATACAGATGCAATAATAACCGGATTGCCCGGCAGCATGTCAAAGCGTGCAGGGTAAAGCACGAATAAGGAAGCGTACGGTTGGAAACGATTGGCAGCCGCCTTTTGGGCAGGCTCTTTTAAAAGCCTTGAAAACTTAAAATTTACTTCCGCTTATTTTTCCAGTTGTTCTCAAAGTTAAGTGTTATATATATGCATTATACGAATCACACTTAAGATATGCCGAAGTTTTAAAAAGCTTGAGAAAATCATCTAGACTGATTTCGTTATTTATCAGTTTATTTCACGGTTCACAAAGCCTTCAACGATGATAATGTTATAGGTGAAAACTCACGACAAACATATTTCACCGTTAAATGATCCACAAACGATTCTAGTTGAATCCGCTTTCGTTAACAGCTTATAAAGATTAGGTGAGGCCAGTGCTGTATCATTTTAAACCTCGGCCTGTCAACCTCTACTAATTTTATATTACCATTTTTCACGCTTCATGACTGTAACAAGCATACAAATTCAATAACAATACATGCAAGTGTAGTTACAGATATACTTATTGCTAAGAAGTCTGCGATAAGGATTAGCATATCTCGTTTACTAACTTCCAAGAGAAATTAAGGGCCTAGCATTGCATGTTGCCAACGCGTGCGAAAGCTTTTGTTCAGCCAAATAAAATACGCATATATTTTGGTCACAACAGCTTGTACACAAATGGACTGATAGTTATCGATGCATGCAGCTGCAGTATTTTCTTTTCAAAAACGTGAAATACAAGTGCACTTACCATGTGGATTTAGAAGCAAAAGGAAACAAAAATGCACCAGTCGCGCCATTTCAAGATCGCTCGACAACGCTTCACTTCAATACAAGAAAGGAAACATTCACCGATCTCTTTTATCCTGTAATGTTATGGTCGCCTGATGTGTTTACGTAATTAACTAGTCATGCTAATGAGAATGTTTTTCACATTAAATAAGCCGCAACAAGTGTTTAATTGTTTCAACGGGAAATTGTTTAGGAATGACGGAGTCGCGATATTAATGGCACATAATGACGTTTGAAAATGTTGTTTTGGCAAACTGAACTTATTTGTCGTCGTAAATGTTGCCAGCGATCCACGTGCAAAAGTTAATCGCTTGCTAAATTTCGTATCAAAGAAAGGCAGCTTTGGTCTTTTCTTAAAACGTCTGTGGTGATGATAGGCAGCGTATATCTTTTTAGGGCCTCAGACAGAAATGACTCAGCATTATGAGATGATACATTCGATGGACATTGAAGTACTTAAATATCTCACTGCTATAACAACAACTCACCGAACGGGAAGTAAACATTTTGTGCTCAATATTGCATCGCTTTATTTTACCAACGCTCCATTTGCCTTTTTTTGTTCTCATTTTGCTGTTTTCTTGTTAGTCTAGTTAAGGAAAAGCTTGATATTTTTGAGTGGTTTGGAGAATGGAAGTAGTTCTTTTTAGACTTGGGGTGGAGGTAGGGCTTTTAAAACAAGCAAACCTCGTTCAGAGACATCATTCGATTTTTGTCACCTGAACATCTGAATGGTACTATAGAAACAAAAATAGTATCCTATTGATTTAGAACGAGACTGATTTTTTCACTGAATGTCGTTAGAAACATTGCATCCATTCATCCATTCGTATATAAGATGCACAGCAGTTAAACTGCATGTAGACGTGGTTTGGCAAAAATCTGTTTAACTTCCTGAAACAAGAATTAGCTTCCATGCAAAAATAGTGGCCGTGATAATTAGTACACTAAGGAGTTATAAGGCAAAATTCAACTCTATAATATAATATGGCCATTCATTGCATGTTTTATTTACCCATTCCAAAAGACCTTTAAAATCAAAATATTTCATTGTTTCCTTTCCCAGGTTGGTGTCACAATCGAAAACTAACGGGATTTTTAATTCAGTACAACGATACGTCGCATGGTGTCACAAGCAGTACCATGAACAGCTTTTAGGGCATTCGCGGTTGGTAAAAAGCCGAAGAAAACAAGCGAAGTATTGAATGCGAACACGACCTTAAATGAACGGTCGATCTCTTTGCTTCTATGGAAGATTTAATTTTCAAGCGTTTCCAAATCACTAAAAAGAAGGAGCGATTAAAAGTTTAAAAAGACTTAAAAACATAACTAATGCAATGATTCGATAAGCCAATAAGAACTCGAAGATAATACACATAACGGACGCCAAGCGTGGGAAAACGTGATTGATCAAATGGCGACTTATTTTGTTTCGCATCTGATTGGTTGAATAGCTATAGATGGCGCGAGTTTGTAAGCCAATCATGGAGCTTAGTAAGGTAAAAACAAAGCAATATTTCAGATGATTTTACGTTCAATTAGAAAACAAACCCATATGGGAACAATCTTCTCAGCATCTTATTTTTTGGATCAATTCCCTTCCCTGAGAGCTCTTCATATTGGAATACCTTGCATCCTATAGCAAACGCTACAATATCACTTAAGTCAAATAACTTCCCAGATGAGTTAAGACTTACTCCTGCCGGAGATGATTAAAGAAGTTTATCCATGCAGTTAAAAGACTGCTCAAGTCATTAAAGAAAAAAACAACTTATAGGATGTATTAGTTCAAAGCGGTTCTTCTCGGTCGCTACGTCACCAATAGTATTCTACTTGTCAACCAGAGAGTTTCTAATATCGATGTCATTTCCGCTGGCCCGACCATTGGTCACAGAAAGCTAAGAGTGCTTTATTGTTAACTGACAGAAAAGTTTTGACGTCAATATTTGTAAGCAGGCAATATCGTCATTGTTAACTTGCGTTTAATAAATGAACTATACCGTTATCGCGATTTGATGAACAGTAATGTTGTCAATGTTTTGATTGTAAACCTGCAGGTGAAAACTTGCTATCAATTATTTCACCCAGAGCGAGTCGAAGCATAAGAGTTACAATCAATTAAAATAATTTGTTGTGTACGTTGAAGGCTTGCGAACGTCTGCTTCGCACGCTACGTTACCTTACCAACGCTAAGTTGATTTTTACTTCCTTGGCAACGTGGCAAAACACTAAGCAATTCTTAATAATATATTGATCCCTTGAGTCTGTGGATAAAAAATTGGTTTCATTACGTTTTTGTTCAGAGCTTTTTGTAAATTAAATTACAGTTTGCCGCATCTCCAGGGAATGCGAGCCTCGATGAATAAGCTGTTTATTTATTAACTTATGCCTATTTTACATGTGATGCATTGTTTGTTCTGGGGTGGAAAGGCCAAGTTCATCTCACAATTGTTAAAGGCTCGCTGTTATTCGATCAGTGTTGCCGCTCGTTCGTTGCTTTTTGAAAAAAACTCCCAGAAACCACTTATCATTTTATACTTAAAAGTATAATGTATTTGAAACTCTACATTACTTTTCTGGTGTTTTGCCTTCATCAAACAGGTGAGTGATCCATTTAGTTCTCAACCTTCAGCTACATCCTTTGTTTTGTCCCGAGAGTCGAGCAGTATATTATCTTTGGAAGCGTTGCAGAATTCGACTAAGAAAAATAATGCTATCTGGTTCTACAGTTTGAGGCTCCCAAGCGGAAACCTGTTCTACCTCTTCGTACTGCAACTCCATTTTAAGTGAGCCGTTGTTGAGTTCCCAAGTACTTACTTTAATACTTCGCCTATATGATGGAGCGAGTTATCAGATCAGAATTTTCAAAAGCAACTTGCAATGTCCGTTTATTTTATTATTCTGGGTTTTTCTTTGGTAAAAAACTTGTTTGCCTAAGAGATTTACCAAAAGCAGCCCTCTACGCGTGATCAAGCCATATGAGCCATAGACAGCTGTTTAAAATTTGTTCAATGCTGTTTAACAAATTGACGTTAGTTTTTATGCGTCTGTCCTGTTATTGATGATAAATTTCGTCATAACATTGTCAAAGTGTTGTAGATCCACGAGCCGCTACTGATTTTCAAACGAAGGAAAGAAATGTAAGAGTCAAAGTGTGGAAGATGCGATCACCGCACCGCCGCATAATCTGAATTTCATCGCTGTAATACGGAGAATCACAGGCTTGTAAATTAAACGTTTAGTAAGAATACGGCCAGAAATACAAAGTAAAATTCGAATTACTCAACTAACCTTTAATCCAGTGAAAACTGTTTACAAAATTATCCGCTAAAACGCAGTTCAACTTCTTACTACACTACAAGCCGCATTACTGTAATTTCCCGCTCACCGCCGATTTTCAGGTCTGAAGCCTCAATAAATATCCTCATCTTTTCGCTTTAAGGCTGCAATGGTTTCTTCAGTTTCAACCCATAAATTTTAGATGATTTCCCCATTGAAGACTTCTATATTTGTGGAATGATTCTCGCCTTATCAAGAATGCAGTGTTGAATCAGTGCTGAAAAGTTTGACAAACTTTCGCTGATTGCGTCAGCTTTTCAAATTTCATCCGTCTGTACTCTTATTGACAATAAAAATTAGCCAATCAGCGCGCGAGAATTCGCTCAGTTATTGTAAAATTAGTATTTGCACGACGAGAATCACAAAAAGGTTAGGGCGGAAGCCTTGCTGACTATACGCTAACTTGGATCTGGGCTGACGTCATTGTTTGCATTTCTTAATTACCTTTAAAATATTCACAGTTTGAACTCGTGTGGCCTGCGTAGTTGGCGGGATTTCGCGAGCGAGTTTTTTTTTTTTTTTAGCGGCCTCATGCTTTGGTCTTGGCCGCCAAGCAGCGAGGGGTTTGGTGAGGAGTCGAGTTGAGATCCCAAATTTCACTCGCGGCTCCGCCTTCGCCCGCGCGAGAAAAATTCACTCGTCCCCGCTAATCCCGCCAGCTGAGCAGGCTAGAACTCTTGTGAAAATGTAGGCATTTTACATGCGCGCACTTGTATCTCGTATTTCGCCACACAGGATGCGCATGGCCAAGAATAAACGTATCCAACGAACACAGACTCCGCCAAGAACTGTTTCCCTCGGGATCTCCCTTTGACCGGATGGTGCGACCGGTGCTCGACTCGTCGGAGACAGTGAAAGTTAATTTTACGGTGGAACTGAAATCAGTTGGAGATGTGGTAAGTTCTTCTCAATGGCTTCAGTCTTGCGGATTATGCAGGAGTAGAGACATTTTCCGTTGACATGCTTCTGGAGAAAGTGGGCAACTGGACTTAAAAACTGCAGGGTCGGAGAGGTTGTCTAATTCGGTATCCATAATGAGATCATTGGTGAGACCTTCTCTGAGAGGGTAAGGTGGGTGTATGGCATGTCGAAGGGGTGGTTAGGGCACGTTATATCCTTAGAGGGGGGGGGGGGGAGGGGGGCGTAGGCTAAGGGTTACAAACTTCTGAAAGAGGTAATTATCAAATCAATAACTTTCACTTGTAGCAAGAAGTGATAGAAATGGGAAAAGGAGTCTTTCCCTTTAACTTGCACAGTTTTGTTGCAAAGCCTAATTGTTCTCGAGTTCCACTACGCAATGAAATACATGTGATAAATTGCATTTGTATTCATGTTTTACGCAGGATAAAAAAGGCCAAGTTGTTTCGACAGACACATTCATCGTACAGGTATGTCGTAACTCTGTCGTGTTAATTGATTAACTTTTGTTAGCCACTAACAATATCAATGTTTATTTATAATTGCCATATCATCTTATTATAAGTAATTATCGATTCATTGGTTGTATATTATAATTACCTTTTTTTCTTCTTACTTCAGCGTTGGAATAATTCTTTTCTCATGTGGACACCCAGCAAGTTTGGTGGTCTGGAGAAAATTCTCGTGAGTCCTGAGGAGATCTGGGCTCCAGATATTGTACTACAGAACAAGTACGTTCGATGCCGCGGGGGGGGGGAGCTATCAGTGTAAATATCGTACGTACACCGTAATAACTGTATTTGTGTTCCATCGTCAACTGGTAAACTCTGATAAAAGAGGAGAAAATAAAACTCAATAAAAATATTTGCAATTCGTACTTTTTTATTTAATATACTCCGATGCCAAGAAGGTTGACCGATTGGCTGACTGACAGCTTGATTGATTGCTTACTTGCTTGCTTGCTTGATTGATTGATTGATTGATTGATTGATTGATTGATTGATTGATTGATTGATTGATTGATTGATTGATTGATTGATTGATTGATTGATTGATTGGTTGGTTGGTTGGTTGGTTGGTTGGTTGGTTGGTTGGTTGGTTGGTTGGCTGCTTGGTTGGTTAGTTGATTGATTGATTGATTGATTGATTGATTGATTGATTGATTGATTGATTGATTGATTGATTGATTGATTGATTGATTCACAGTGCAGATGGTAATGTCGCTCAAGCAGGCTACACGGGGAAATTCAAGACATGGATAATTATTTACCACAATGGTACAAGCGAGTGGATTTCACCCGTGTCCTTCAAGAGCACGTGCAACTTTGACGTCACGTATTTCCCATACGACCAACATCGCTGTGACATGATTTTTGGTTCATTGACATTGGACAAAACGCTTATGGATATTGAAACAGAAGAAATGAATGTACGTCAGGGCAAAGACAAAGACGAAGACCACGGTGATGATGGAACAATTGGTACGTAAATAACTTGGGTGCAGCAAAGCAACAAATGTATGAATAGCGAATCAACCACGAATTGCCTTCAACTTCCAGGCATTAAGTTGCTTAAGACCCTGCCCGCGGGTAATATCATTTATGGTATCCGAGCAGAGTCTTCTTCGACTTATCTAGGAAGATCGAAGAAGGCTCTGCTCGCAGGGTACCTTTGTACTGAAGTGCTGTATTTTTCTATCCTTACAGAACAGGTGGAAAAAAGTGGGTCCTGGTCAATCCAAATGATCGAAGTAAAAAGAAGAGAAAAGCGTCCCAGAAGCTCCCCCCATCTATTCACCGAGATTTATCTAAGCTTCATCATTCGCCGCAAGCCGCTTCACTTCGTTGTCTTCTCGATGGTGCCGTGCATGCTAATCGGAGCCCTGATCCTCGTAAGCTTCTTCATTCCCGCGGAGAGCGGTGAACGAATCGGTTTCAGCTGCACAATCCTCCTGGCAGTCAGCGTGTACCTACTGATTGTGACAGAAGCACTTCCCGAACAATCGGACACGCTGCCACTAATTGGTGTGTACTACATAATAATCATGATAGAAATAGGGCTGGCGCTGACCGCTACCATTGTCGTACTCAAGGCACATCACGCTACTATGGAGCCACCAGCTTTTCTTAAATGCTGCTTGTCCATCAACCGCATCTACAGATGTTGCCGGAAGTCTAAGGTTGGACGTACTTGCAAAATTGAACCCCCCATCCAAGTGGCTGTACTCGACTCTGACATTGGCCAGGAAGAGAAACGCAACGATGCTGAAGAAGGACACCTGAAGGCAAGAACGAGCCGACTGTCAGTGACCAGCGCCAACCAACTATTTACTCGCCCCAGTAGCGTCGTCGAGGTGGAAGAGGAAGACTGGAGTGAGACCTGGCGTCAGATTGGCAAGGCTTTAGATCGACTTTTTTTCTGGACGTTTGTCATTTCGTTTTTTATTTCCACAGTAGTTGTGTTTTCTTACGGCCCTTCCTTAGCTAAGCCCTTAAACAATGGAATGGATAAGTTGTACAACTGACATTTAGCCCTGATGATATGACAAGATACAAATTGCGAGAAGCGAGAGGCGTTCGAGAAGCATGCGAGAAGCGTGAGAGTTGCGCCATTCAACTTCGACGCACCTTTAATTTTCATTATAGCAAAACAAAAAATATGTATCTTTTTCCATTCCACAAAGACGAACGACTCAATGACCTGGCTCTTTCTTTGCGCTCTGTGGTTAATGTTATTTGAAAAATAATCATTTACAAATTTTCTTTTTAACAGTTGCATTCGCTAGATTATTATCTATTGCTTGCTTTAATTTTTGCTTAACATGGAGGAAATGGGGGCATTTGCCGCTTCGATTTGAATTATTACTGATAAGAATTAAACATTATCTTAAAACGCTTGGAAATTCAGTCACGAGTGTTTGTTTCTCTTTGTTACTGAGGTTAGCAAACGCAGAATTAAGGTAAATTAATAACTACATCACATAATCGCTGGGACGTACAAACTAGTCCATAGCCCTACCGTGGTTCAAAAGAGAATTTGGAAGACTTCCCCCCCCCCCACACACACACACACACCTCCCCCCCCCCCCCCCCCCCCCCCCCCCCGTATCGAGTGCGCGCTGATGAATGAGATGATGATGGACGTTACAATTTGCATTGGACATCCATAATTGGCCATTTCCGAGTTATACTTTGCCTCTGTCTCAAAACGAGTCTACGTGCAAAATCATTCATGTGAAAATGTGTTTCATTTGAATGGTTTTGCACGAAGACTACCGCAGAAAAAACGAAGATCTCAAGATTGAAGCGAAGATCTGTAATTGACCAGAATTCGCGTGATGAAATTGAACACTCAGATATAAAACTGCTAAAACTCGTTAACACTACAAAAAATATCTGTAACTTCTGAATGTTGGCATTTGACCACATTTCACTGCGATTTTGACAACAGTATGCTACTATCACTGCCACGAAACCACATGAAGCCATTACAGAGGGTCATTACAAGGCTGAAAACGACAAAAATACTCCACAGATGATGACGATGATGTCATAATTAATGGTATTAATGATGTCAAAAAAAAAAGATTTGCAAAAAAATTGAGAAGAAAACGAAGATCATGGGTACCCATAGAGAGGCTCCACATTGATGTTTTGGTGCATGGCTGCAATATTAGATCATAGAGAGAACAAAAGGATTTTTGGAGGGAGAGTAATTATTAAGAAAATAGTGACCCCTTGAGTTCGCGGATAATAAATTATTGGCTCCATTAGATTTTTGTTCAGAGATTTTTGTTAAATAAATTTCAGTTTGCCGCGTCTCCAAGGAAATACGAGCCTCGATGAGCACGGAAACTATTTACAACTTATGCCTATTTTAAACATGTGATGTATTGTTTGTTAATAGAGAACAAATGAGATACCGCGTAATTGCATTGTGTCTATAATACAGGAGAAAAATGCAAGGAATCGTTGATGTACTTGTAATATTTCGATATAATTCTGTATCATCTTCAGACTAAGGTGATAAACAGCCAGTTTCGATTTAAATACTGACGGATGGTACATTAGCATTAATGTGCACATGAAAATACAAAACAAAGACGATTTTGTCAAGAGAATAGGCATTGAT
This sequence comes from Meandrina meandrites, assembly GCA_963693305.1. Lineage (NCBI taxonomy): Eukaryota > Metazoa > Cnidaria > Anthozoa > Scleractinia > Meandrinidae > Meandrina > Meandrina meandrites. The sequence goes on from OY855910.1 coordinate 12,781,448, forward strand.
AGTTCCCTGCTGGCTTTTAAACCAGACACAATGCATTTACTCGGTGTCTCATTTATTCTCCATCTCATAAAATTATCAGCGGGTAATGGGTATTGTTTGTTTTGAGGTACAAACGCACCTGGTTCAACTCACTATACTAACAGGCTCGCTGTTATTCGATCAGTGTTGCCGCTCGTTGGCTGCTTTTTAACAAACTCTCAGAAACCACTTATCATTTAATAATGTATTTGAAACTCCATATTACTTTTCTGGTTTTTTGCCTTCATCAAACAGGTTAGTGATCCGTTTAGTTCTCAACCTTCAGCGACATTTTTTGTTTTGTCTCGAGAGTACAATTGATCGAGCAGTCTATTATCTTTGGAAGCGTTGCAAAATTCGACTAAGAAAAATAACGCTGTCTAGTTCTAGAGTTTGCTTCTCTCGAGCGGAACTGCTTGTACTATCGATGCTCTAGCGCTAGCTTACGTACTGTAACTCCATTTTAATTGAACCTGAAGTTCTTACTTCGCCTATATGATGGAGCGAGCTATCAGATCAGAATCTTCAGAAGCAACTTGCAGTGTCTGTTGATTTTATTCTGTGATTTTCTTTCTGGTTCTCCCATTTGCCTAAGAGATTGATCGAAAGCAGAAATAGGTTCGCGGATCAACGGATTTGGCCTTAAAATGAGCACGGATTGCGGATTTTTGCGATAGATTAAGCGGATTCGCGGATTTCGAAAGAACAGCGGATCGCGGATTGGCTGAAAATTTTAGCCCGGATTCTGGACTCTTTATGTCGGGAAGTTCGAAAAATGGTATAAAAACATCATCTACCGTTCCTTGCAGGATCCTGTAGTAAAACTATACCACACGAACTTTTCAAGTAATGCGGATTTTGATTTCAACGAAAATAGTGGCGGATTGATGGATTTGGCCCAAAAATAGCACGGATCGGCGGATTTGCGTACCCCTATTCACCCCCATCCTAACATGGTAGGCATCTGGTTTTGTAGTACACAGTTTGAACTCGTGTGAAATAAATGAAGGGGTTATACATACGCGCACTTATATCTCATATTTCGCCACACAGAATGCGCCTGGCCAAGAATAATGGTATCCAACGAACACCGACTCCGCCAAGAGCTGCTTCCGTCGGGAGCCTTTGACCGGATGGTGCGGCCGGTGCTCAACTCTTCGGAGGCCGTGAAAGTTTATTTTAAGGTGGAACTGAAATCAGTTAGAGATGTGGTAAGCTCCACTCAATGGCTACAGTCATGCGGAATATGTAGGGTTAAGAGCCATCTTCCGTTGACATGCTTCTGGAGAAAGTGGGCAACTGCAGGGTCAGAGAGGTTGTCTGATTCGGTATCGATAATGAAGTCACTGGTGATATGTTCTCTGAGAGGGTAAAGTGGGGGTATGGCTGGTTAGAGTACGTTATATCCTGGGGGGGACGTAGGCTTAGGGTTTGAAACTGCTGGAAGAGGTAATTATCAAATGGCCCTAAACTTTCACTTGTAGCAAGAAGTGATAATCAAAGTCTCTTTGAGACAACGACTATTTTGCGTAATGAAGCACATGTATGGGCAGCAGTATAAGCTGAAAAGCTGAAGATATTTTGGTGGTGTTCCAAAAATATTTTTTTCTTCTATCTCTGCTTTCAATCTCTTTAAATTACCCTCAAATCGCTGCCCCGACTAATGCATAACACTCTGGATACATGTACACATTGCCGACCTATGTGTTAAGTTAGCTCAGTGGGTTGGTTTTCTTTTCTTTTCCCCCTAACAAGGTAATAAGTGCTTCCCATTTATTATGTTGCTCAATATTTTTGTATCCCATGCCTTATGTTTTAAAACCTACGCTTGCCTTGAGCCCGCGTTCATTACGCAACAACGACGCCATATGCTTTCTGGGTAATGTTTTGAAACAATTCAAATAAGATTATAACAATAGAAAATCACATTGGAAATATCCTCTGATAATGAAACAGCGATTCAATCGAACAATAGCAGAAAACTGTGGAAAATACATACCTTTAATTTGCAAAAGGCTAGATGACGAACGACGCGTGGCGTTGAAAAAAAAATATACTCTATAGCCTCAAAACGCCATCGAAATTGTCTGGCTTGTATCTTTCCTTTTGTTTAAGATTTGCCTTCGAGTGTTAAGTGACGAGCTAAAAATACTTCTTTCAATAAAGACAGACAACAGAATCAGAACTGCTGACGCATTCCTTTCGAGTGAAGTTTTTATCACCCACAGCGAAAAGTATTCCTTTAGCAAATTTAAATATTCCCTTGAGAAATTTAAACAGTCCCTTGAGAGTTTAAAGAATGTGCGGAATTCGGTAAGAGAGTGCCGTCCTTCTCCGCTATATTCTGTTTTACTTGATAACAAGCAAAATAGTCAAAAAAATGGGGAAAGAGTCTTTCCCCGATTTCAAGTCTTAGATTTTGTTGGGTCATTATAACCACTCTTTATGAGTTGATGTACAATCATGGTGTCAAACAAATGGTTAGTGATTGGTGTTATCATTGTTATCATTTTTATTACACAATAGATTACCATAGCAACAGTATATCCTGTTAAAAACACCCTTAATTTTAGCTTAAACTTAAACAAGCCCGACGACCCCTATTTTTTGTTATTAAATGATGATCGACAAGACAAGATACAACTTGTGCCAAATTTTTAAAGAAATCTGAAAATGAAAAAATAAAAATTAAGGTGGCTCTGAACGCCACGTGCAGATTTTAAAACGTTACAGAACGTGGCATCTTATTCTATTGATTACAATTCGATAATAAAAAAGGGGTCACCGGACTTGTTTCGAGTTATAAGCACTTAAAGCTAAAATTAAGGGTGTTTTAAAAGGTTATACTGTTCCTATGGTAACTTGTAATGTCAAGAAAATAATCAGAACTTGTTTACCAGTGATTGGGCATCTGTTTTATACCATAATTGTTGGGTCAACTGAAAGAGACTTGTATGATTGATCCGTCAAAATTGAGGTGTTGTTGTTGAAAAGTGCAGGAAACTGTTCTGAGCCGCCTTAGTGTGAAACAACAGGTAACAAATAGTCAAAACTAAACAAAGGAAAACAATGGAATTAGTGTGTAATAATATCTGAAAGTTTAGTTGCTATTTCACGGGTTAAGTTAAACCACTCTAATTTGTACAGTTTTATTACTAAGCATAATTGCTCTTGAGCTCCACTCCGCAGTGCCTTTCATGTGACTAACTGCATTTGTATTCATGTTTTACGCAGGATAAAAAAGGCCAAGTTGTTTCGACAGACACATTCATCGTACAGGTATGTCATAACCCTGTTGTGTTAATTGATTTAATTTTGATAACCATTAACAATATCAACGCTTTTTCATAATTGCCATATCATCTAATTATAAGTAATTATCAATCCATTGGTTGTGTATTATAATTACTAACCTTTTTTTCCTTTTACTTGAGCGTTGGAATAATTCTTTTCTCATGTGGACACCCAGTCAGTTTGGTGGTCTGGAGAAAATTCTCGTGAGTCCTGAGGAGATCTGGGCTCCAGATATTGTACTACAGAACAAGTAAGTTCGACGCCGGGGGAGAGGGTGGGGTCACTTTCACCGTCACCTATCCTCCTCGTGCCTCGTGGCACACAGGGCCTTCACATAGCTTTTCCACCCCTCTCTTGGTCTGCACCTCCTCCCACGAGCTCCAGCCTGCCTCTTGCCTTTCTTTTTCTACTGTACGTCTCCAAGTGGTTTTTAGTCTACCCCTTCATCTTTGCGATGTTTCCTAAGAATATGGCCAATCATTTTCCATCTACGAGTCATCACTTCCACACTCAGTGGCTTCATGCTTGCCCTTTCCAGTAGCTCTTTGGTACTGACATGGTCTTCCCATCGGATTCGGAAGATCTTTTGTAGGCACCTACTATGGAACACATCCACTGCTTTATCATTTCCCTTGTTCATCTTCCATGTCTCAGAGCCATAGAGTAACACTGGCACCACCAGTGTTTTATACACCCTCAGGTTTGTTTTCCTCAAGATGTTATTAGAGATCCAGATCTCCTTTTGTTTGTTAAAAGCACCTCTGGATTTCGATAACCTGTTCTTGAAGTCCTTCATATCACCTCCCTCTTTACAAACTTAGGCCCCCAAGTGCAGGAACTCGTCAACATCTTCAATATCCTGTCCATTGATTATAACCTTTTCTTGGTCCCTTGCATTGATCCTCGTCGCTTTTGTCTTTTCTTCGTTGATTCTGAGTCCCACCCGTCTGGCATTCAGCGTTGTTGTTTTATCCTGAATCTGCTGCTTGGTAGATAAAAGCAAGACTACATCGTCTGCAAAGTCCAAGTCCATCTAATACCATTTTCGCCACCGCCAACTGCTCTTCGCATTACCCAATCCATAACAATCAAGAACAAGAATCCCGAGAGATAACATCCTTGTTTTACACCAGTCTTAATGTCAAACCACTCACATGTTTTCCCCTGATCTTCTACAGTACACTTAAAGTCGTCATAAAATACTCTCACCATTTTCACGACCTTCTCCGGGATTCCATACCTGGCCATGATTGCCCACATGCAGGCTTTCTCGGTGGATAGAGTCAAAAGCCTATTCAAAATCTCGGAAGTTTGGGTACAGGGTTGCCTGCCATTAGTTGACCTGCTTAATGATGTTCCGCAGGATAAAGATCTGGTCTGTTGTTCCCCATCCCTTCCTATAGCCTGCCTGTTCCTTTTTTCGGCAGCTTGATAATTAGCCCTTGTTTCCAGGATTGGGGGATCTTCTTCAACATGTCATGTTCATCCAGTAGCCTCCCGTACAATTCATGTCTTATCTGGTCATCTGTATCTTCAGTGGGTGCATATATATGAATGATCGTCAGTTTGATGTATCTGGAATAGAATCTGGCTTGAATAATCCATTCGCTGATCGGAGTCCATTCCATCAGAGATCCTGCTTCATTTTTTAAATCAGTATGCCTACCCCCTCTCTGTGTTTATCATCATCTGTTCCGGAGTAAATGGCAGCTTCGCCTTCTGCAGGTTGCATTGTTTCTTGTCCCGTCCAGTGTATTTCACTGATGCACATTATGTCCATACCTATCCTTGTCATTTTTTTCGCAGCCTGTGCGATGTTGCCACTTCTGTAAAGTGTCCTTACGTTCCGGTTGCCTATCTTCATGGTGTATTTAGGGTGTATCAGTGGCTTGATCGGTCCGGAGGCGTCCTGTCGGCTTTGGCTCACGTCCGTCATCCATTCTCTCCTATGAGGTACTGCCACAACTCCCCTTTGAAATAGTGAATTCACTCATTGCTTCTGGTTTCTGTAATAATTCTTTTTTTTTACTGGAGTGGGTTATCGGCACTTTGCCCAGCCCCCAACCTGGAGGGCCAACGGGATCACTCTTCGTCTGGCCCCTACCCCTAATTCGATCTGTTTGGCATCTTTGGCATGGGCGTCCCTGCCAGGAGTACAAGACTCCAGCCAGCATAGCTATACGGGTCACTGGAGCACGCAAGCCGCCCCACCACGAACAAGGTGGGATTCCAAATTGAGGCAGAGGAGGTGGTGGGGTATCAGTAGTAAAACTGTAAAATTATTTGCACTTCGGGCTAGTTTTTTCATTGAACATACTCCTATCCCAAGCAGATTGACTGATTGGCTGACTGTCTGACTAACTGACTGATTGATTGATTGATTGATTCACAGTGCAGATGGTAATGTCGCTCAAGCAGGCTACACGGGGAAATTCAAGACATGGATAATTATTTACCACAATGGTACAAGCGAGTGGATTTCGCCCGTGTCCTTCAAGAGTACGTGCAACTTTGACGTCACGTATTTCCCATACGACCAACATCGCTGTGACATGAGTTTTGGTTCATTGACGTTGGACAAGACGCTTATGGATGTTGAAACAGAAGAAATGAATGTACGTCAGGGCAAAGACAAAGACGAAGAAAACGGTGACGACAAAACGTTTGGTACGTAAATAATTTTGGTGCAGCAAAACAGCAAATGTTTGTAAAGCGAATCAACCACGAATTGCCTTCAACGTCCAGGAATTAAGTTGCTTAAGACTCTGCTCCCAGGGTACCTAGGGTACTGAAGTGCTTTATTTTTCTATCCTTACAGAACAGGTGGAAAGAAGTGGGTCCTGGTCAATCCTAATGATCGAAGTAAAAAAGAGGGAGAAACGTTCCAGAGGCTTCCCCAATCCATTCACCGAGATTCGCCTAAGCTTCATCATTCGCCGCAAGCCGCTTCACTTCATTGTCTTTTCCATGGTACCGTGCATGCTAATCGGAGCCCTGATCCTCGTAAGCTTCTTCATTCCCGCGGAAAGCGGTGAACGAATCGGTTTTAGCTGCACAATCCTCCTGGCAGTCAGCGTGTACCTACTGATCGTGACAGAAGCACTTCCCGAACAGTCGGACACGCTGCCACTAATCGGTGTGTACTACATAATAATCATGATAGAAATAGGGCTGGCGCTGACCGCTACCATTGTCGTACTCAAGGCGCATCACGCTACTATGGAGCCACCAGCTTTTCTCAAATGCTGCTTGTCTATCAACCGCATCTACAGATGTTGCCGGAAGTCTAAGGTTCGACGTACTTCCAAAATTGAACCCCCCATCCAAGTTGTTGTACTCGACTCTGACATTGGCCAAGAAGAGAAACCAAACGATGCTGAAGAAGGATACCTGAAGGCAAGTAGGATTAACATGAGCCGGCTGTCAGTGAGCAGCGGCACCCAACTATTTACTCGCCCCAGTGGCGTCGTCGAGGTGGAAGAGGAAGACTGGAGCGAGACCTGGCGCCAGATTGGCAAGGCTTTAGATCGACTTTTTTTCTGGACGTTTGTCATTTCGTTTTCTATTACCACGGTTGTTGTGTTTTCTTACGGCCCTTCCTTAGCTAAGCCTTTAAACAATGAAATGGATAGGTTGTACGGCTGACATTTAGCCCTGATGACAACATACGAATTGTTAGAAGCGAGAGGCGTTCGAGAAGCATGCGAGAAGCGTGAGAGCTGCGCCATTCAACGTCGACGCACCTTTAATTTTCATTATAGCAAAACAAAATCTGTATTTTTTTTATTCCACAAAGACGAAAGACTCAAGGACCTGGCTCTTTCCTCGTGCTCTGAGGTTAATGTTGTGGGATAATATATCATTTACGGATTATCTGCAGTCCTGTTGTGTCTTTTAATAGTTTTATTTGCTAGATTATGATCTATTGTTTGCTTTAATTTTCGCTTAATGTGGAGGGGAATGGGGGGGGAGGGGGAGGGGGATATGCCGCTTCGATTTGAATTATTACCAAAAAAGGCTTTAAAGTTAAAATAACGATTAAAAATTAAACATTCTTTTAAAACGTATGGAAATTCAGTCACGAGGAGTATTTGTTTCTCTTGGTTACTGAGGTTAGCAAACGCAGAATTAAGGTACATTAAGGTGGCTGGTAATGGTTTCCAGCACGTTCCAGCTCTTACACTTTGACGGGATAGTACAACACATTTTTATCAGTTGATGCTACAATAATGGTATCAAATAAATGTCCAATGATTGCTGAGTACGTTTCAGTTTTTTTCTTGACCTCACTGGTCTCCATAGAAACAGTATAACCTGTTAAAAACATCCTTAATTTTGGCTTTAAGTGCTTATAACTCAAAAACGAGCTCGGTGACCCCACTTTTTTATTATTGAACATTGATTAGCATGTTAAGATACAACTTTCTGCAAAGTTAAAAACATTCTACGAAGCGGTTTCGGAGCCACCTTAAATTTTTGAAAATTTAAGGTGGCTCTGAAACCGCTACGTGAAATTTTTTTAACTTTGTAAAAAGTTGTTTCTTTACATGCTAATTATAACTCAGCAATAAAAAATGGGGGTCACCCAGCTCGTTTTTGAGTTATAAGCACTTAAAGCTAAAATCAAGGATGTTTTTAACAGGTTATCCTGTTGCTATGGTAACTAGTGACGTCAAGAAAATGACCACAACATATTAACCAATCATTGGGGATTTATTTGATACCATTATTGTAGCATCAACTGATCATGATAAAGAGTTCTAGTACAGACCCGTCAACATTATCGCTTGGACGTACAAACTAATCCATACCCCTACCGTGGTTCAAAAGAGAATTTGGAAGACCCCCCACCTCCTTCCCCCCCTCCCGCGTGCGCGCTGATGAATGAGATGGACGTTACAATTTGGACGTCCTTAATTGGTCATTTCCGAGTTACACTTTGCCTCTGTCTCAAGACGAGTCTACGTGCAAAACCATTCATATGAAAATGTGTTTCACCCGCACGTCCATTTTCATGCAATTCAAAGTAATGTCATTTGAATGGTTTTGCACAAAAACTCCTTTTAAATCTGAGGCAAAATGCAACTCGGGAATGGTCTACTGGATTCGTCTTCTTGGATTAAACGTGCACGTTGTATCCTGGCAGACAGAGCGTCAGAATATTACGCAAATTGATACAAATCAAAACAAAATGCTAATTGACCTGTTGACTACAATTCTGAAAATTTTGTTTAGCATGTTTAGTAACTAACTAGAACGAATGACGAATTAGGACTGCGGTTGCCATGGCAATGTTGGTTGACATATCAAAAATGTCCGTGAGGAATGAATGAACAGCTACTGAAAAAATTTAGCACCGCGGAATAAATCCCCTTTCGAAAGCAGAAAAAACCTCGAGGAAGCGAAGGGGAAATTTACCCCTCCCCTTTAACGTTCTAGCCAAGGTTAATAACATTGTGGCAATTGAAAAACACCTTTTTTATATCGAGGCTCAGATTTGGGAAATTTAAAGAATATTTTAACAATAATCCCGAGGCTGAGATTTTGAAAGGAATATAATCTTGTGTGTTGAAAATTTGTAAATACAATACAGTTATATATGTTTTTAACTAAACCGTATAAAATTCTTCCTTTTTCTAAACAACAATAAAACTATAAAAACCTTTACTAGCCAAATGTTCGATGCTAATGACAGTTCGATGAACGGCACATGTACCGTATTATCCCTTGGTACCACCCCTTTAAACTGTCTTCGATGAGGATTATTTCCACACAGTATTATGTATGTTGCAATCAGCATATGCGGCAAACAGAGCACAGAGAATATATACAAAATAGGAGCAAGTATGGGTGCAAAGTTTTAAGTTCCGCATAAACGTTTATAAGATTATCATAATACCATAGCGTACTTTATGTCTTGCAGTGATGGGAGCATGCCTCGCTTTGCAAGACTCCCCACAATGTAGATGTACTAGCATGTCGCAGGAGTACTAGTACTGGTTCGAACGCAAATAAACGCCGGGGGCTCGATTATTGACGCCATCTTGGACGAGGCTTGTGGAGAGTGCTTAAACGTTCTCTCGTGCTAATCGTTTACGTCAAGATGGCGGCCAGATACCCGAACGAAAGTTTAAGAGTTTCTTGCTAAAATATGTGGAAATGACAGACTTAAAAAAGGTTTTAAATTAAGGCTCCGTCCCAAGTTCTTTTTGAAGGACATTACACTGATCGCGGAAAACAAAATCCATGTTCTGTTAAATAATTGAATTTGGTTTGACTTGATTTGGATATGTGATCAATACAGAAATAGAACGGAACTGCCCCATTGAACTCATTGAAGCAAACAGATGTTAAACGAGGGTTGCTTTTAATTTAGCTGGTGCTTAAATTAATAACAAATTTTAAGTTAGCAAATTGCTTGATTCGGGAATCTTGTATGAAATCGATTAATTTGTACCCTGCTGATTTTATATGTGGCAAACAAAGAAGTACCTAGTTTTGGTTTTTACGTTATTATGTGTCCTGACTGTAGCGAAGAGAAACGATAATTATAGAATGATGTTTTCAATTTTAAATAAACTACATGCGTACAGATGGTTATCAGTAACATTTCGCTAGCACTTGTAACCTTTTTTTTGCTGTAGTTCTTATAAGAGAATGGCAGATATAGACGAAATGCCGGCATAACAAGTTTAAAATCCTTTATAAACTTTATTTTCAAAATGTTTAAACTTTGTAAAGAAATAAATCAATTTTTGCAAGAAGAAAAAAAGATGGCTTCGGTTGGGTCCATGCATATATTTTTCTCTGAAGACACATCTTTAAACTGTCGATCAATGTAACTCAAGTAATATAATTGTATAAATATTGCGGGGATGCTGCGAATCACACATCCTGTTTGCGGGAAATGCATGATTGAAGACTTGTCATCTTGCAGGATATGAAATTTCGTGAAAACGGAAAAATCGATAAACAACCTGGAAAGTGCCTAGTGACATTTGCTAAATGTTTCTCGCCAAGGCTTTCAACTTTATAATGATGTTTGCAATAGCGAGAGTAGGTTTGAAATGCTAATCGATTTTTCTCTTACTCAAATGATATGCGCTTTGCTATCTCAAACAACAAACGAGCCTCCGTGAGAGAACGAACAGATCTTTTCTTCCTCGAGTGAGTCGTTTGACACCCGAAATGTTCTCTACCTAGTTGCAGTAATACCCTGGTAAGTTACATAAGAGCGATCTTTTTAAATTTTAGCGCAAACAAAAACGCTGAAATACGGACAGATGTTGACATTTTTCCAAGGAGTCACCATTTACAAACGAACGCGACACGTACATTTCAAACTCGCCCTAAATTAATAATTCTCATATACTCATCTGCAGTGAATAATCGTGAAAGTGATTTACTGCAGCTTAACAGACAAAAACTAGGTAGAGTTAAATGTGAAATTTTCGCTACCATAACCATGATAACTTTTTCAAAAATTACAAATCTAGAAGGTAGGTCTTCTGCACCTGCGCATGCTCAGGCTTACTGAGTATTCTTGATAACTGTAGGATGTGCGCAATTTTTTTTTTCTGATCATTGCTTTTGATTATGAAAGGAAAAGGTAATTGTTATCATTTCAGAGATATATAGAGATATATAGGAAAAAAGAGAGATGTTTCTCCAGTTTTCACAGAGCTATGATGTTTGGGAAGACTTTTGTTTGGGAAGACTTTTGAATTTAAATTAAACACACAAAAAAAGACATAACAGCGTTCTATGGCAAAAGTGACATATTTTTAATGTCCTGTTTTCATATTACGGATGCATGGGAGACTGCATGTTCGAGCCACCGACCGACCTGTCTTGGGTAACTTTATGGAAGCACGAGGAGGACACAATAATACTCCGTTAATGAGGCAGAAGCTTTGAAATATATAACAAAACATGTACAGACTTCTGGCAATTCGACTGGGCACTTATAAGCTGTAAAAAAGAGTCGGCCGGACGAGGGTAACTCTAATTGGTGATTTTTTTTTCAATGTATTAGTACAATGTATTTCACTCTATGAGAAATCGAAGTTTTATACTGGTGTTGTCTTCCATCGCTGGACGCTATTCAAAATAGCGTTGATGGAGATAATTTGACACTTTTCAAAGACAAATTCGTAAAATTTTAATTGCAATTATAACTGTTTGCAGTTGCTTAGAAAAATATTAGCTATTCTTTTTTTATCCAAAATATACAAACCTGCTGTAAGTTAGCTTGCTTGATATCCAACGTTGCTATTATATAATGTTTTTCAGGTTTAATTTTGGCTAAATATGGGAGGGTTTGCTGCTTCGAATTTGGATTATGACTGGAAAGAAGCTTTAGAGTTTCAATAGAGAGTTAAAATAAAACAATTTGTAAAATGACTTTTGTAAAACCAAATGCAAAAAAGGAAAAACTGGTACATTTTGTATCTTACTACATTGCTTGTGCGAGCAAGTCCTTAAAAAGCGCATTGATTCTTAGGGAGATATTTTCTGGATGTAATTACTACAAAAATTAACATAAAAGATAATGTCATCAGAGACCAAGCAGGAATGCTTAAGGTTACACAATACCTTCAGAGGTCTACTTTTGTCGAAAAAAATTTTTTGGACTAAAATAAAAGTTTATTTTAAATCTAGCATTTCCCCAAATCTTAAAACGCGCGCGAGTTATTTCGAAAAAAAGGTTTTAATAAAACGGCTAGGTGTCATAATCGTCATAGCGCGTTGATTCCTCGGCGATGTTTTTGCGCCAAACGGCCTTATTATTCAGAGCATCTGGACTGATTTTTGGGGGTAAAATATTGAGAAATGGGAAAGAACATCAAAAAATTATTTGATTCGCATATACTATGCGTTAACTGAAATATCGATGATATAGCTCAGCAAAATCCGTGAAAATATATCCTGGGGTTTACTTTTACTGGAAAGGCGTTCAAATATAATTCGTTTTTCATTTCTCTGTTTCTGAACATCCATTTAAACGTCGTCAATTAATTAGCTCGCAGTACGACAAGTCAACAGAGAAAACTTAAATGTAAATATATTTACCACAAAGGAACATATGTCGCCATCTGAGTACACAAGCGTGCACATTACCTTCAACCAGTATTAAATTTAAAATTTCTTTATTTATTTTCAGGCGGATGTGCCGTGCCAGTGGATAAATAATTTGTGCTCCTCGAGTGTCACTGCCACTTTTGACTCATATTGATATTCAGCGGTTTAGTACTTTCCGTTTAGTTTGTACTCACGGCAAAAAAAGACGAGGGGGAAATTAAGAGAAAACGGTAATACAAGCTGCGGGAAAAAGTGTAGCGTGAGAGAAGGATTAAACAACAATTGGAAGGAGCCGACAGACAAGTGCACAATGAATAACACAACCGGTCCTCGACCTCTTCCAAGGCGACCACCTCTGCCACCTGACCTAGCGTCTCTCGTTCACACGGTAGACATGGCGTATTTCATATCAGGGATCTATCTGTCGATCATCGCGGTTACAACGATAGTTGGAAACGGTCTGTTACTTATGGCGATCATTAAAGACCCTTACAAGTCGTTTCGAACGCCCACCACCATGTTTGTAGTGGGTCTTGCTGTGGCAGATTTTCTTACAGGCGCTGTTGTGGATCCCTTAACCGCTTTTCTTAACGTTGCCTTTTACTTGAAGCTGTACCGTGATCCAGGCACAAATAAAGTGCTTGAAGATTGCGACAAAGTTAGCATACACGTATCTTTTGTAACAATGAACACATCATTTCTGATTCTACTCGCTTTAACATTTTGCCAATATCTGGCGATTTCGTTTCCGCACAAGCACCGTACTCTTGTTACTCATCGAAGTGCTATGATCACTCTGATTGTAATAACGATATATTCCATTGTCTTCTCACTTCTTCCTGAATTCAACGTGCCAAGAAGGTTGAAGCTGGAGATCGACACGCATTTAAACACGAATGCCGTGGCGATTATTCTGATATCATGCTATGTGTTGCTCTACCTGGCTTATCGAGGGCATCTCAAAAGGGTGAGCAGCTTGGATGAAAACGATGCCGCGAGGAATCGAAGGAGAGAACAAGAACGCGAATTTACTGCAGTGAATCTGCTTTTAGTTACGTTTCTTCTTATTTTCACCCTGCCGTCCATGATACTCTGGAATCTTCGCCTCTACAAATATTACGATGTCCAGTCACTATCATATGGACAGCGCCTAAAACTTCAGCTTGCAGGAACACTTATTTTTGATGTTCTTGTCATGAAGTTTGCACTAGACCCGTGTATTTACGCGTGGAGACTGTCCAAATACCGCAGGGCAATCAAGAAGATCATCCAGTGTGGTCGTGTATCAGGCGTGGATGGAAGCAGCTCAACAACTACCGCCTCGCGCGTCATTTCAACATATGCTGAAGACGGAGAAGGAATGGGTCGAGAACGCGCTCGCACCGGCTCCACCCTTCTTCCCCTAAATTCACCTCAACAAGCAGTCTCGGTGCCACAAAGCTAAAGGCTGAAATACGTCCGTTTCGGAAAAAAAGAATAAAAAGGAGACAAAAGTAATTAGTTAAAAGAGATTAGCGACAACAATACAAGTAGGGGGAGGGGGGGGGGGGGGCGTGGGGTGCCCGTGACCCCCTCCCCCTTTTTGTAAGATGTCAAGTAAATAACATACAAACCTTATAATTCAGGTGGCAAAAAAGCGTGAATCCGAAGAATCAATATGCCATTAATCTTTACTAGTGCTAGGTAGTTACATACTCAATTTCCAGCACCGAACATCAGCAGTGGACCATGTAACAACAACAACAACACTTGCGCTTTATTTGCATGACCATAAAACATTACAGTATTGCAAAAGCATAAGGTAATATATAGTAACAATAATTACAATAAAAAGTCATTAAACAAAACTAATCAAATAATCAGTGATCAACAATTTGATAAGTACCCTGGGTGTGACACAATGTGACCCCTCACCCCCTTTGGAATATCCTAGCTACACTCCTGCACACGTACTTTATTCATCGAACGGAGTGATCCCTCCTCATTACAGCGTAGTTTTAGTAAGGGTTTTTTTATAATTAGGTGTGGAAGTGAGCGACTTACATTACACAATGAGCTTAACTTATAAAGCACTTTATACTTTGATTATTAAAAGGTATTTACTCTCACTATTTATGATGCAAAATTAACAAGTCTACTTTTCCGAGAAGTGTGCTATTAAATGAAGAGCTTACACCTGACGGGTTTCGCTTCGTCCAAGCCTTTGAAAAAATAATAAATCCGCTCGCAACGCCATCCATTTACATCCAAACAACGAAAGAGGTACACCAATCCTACAGCTATCAACTCTTTGTCAAAAACAATAAATTGTTCCACTTGTCCCAGCCACAAAGCAAAACAACAGAGTGTCTTTAGAAAGTCAACCTTTTCTCCGTTTTTCAAATTCTTCACTGAATTTGGCCCAAAGTGAGTTGTGAGGCTCCGCTGAGCCCTACGTAAGGAACTTACATGACGATGGCCGGCGACCTTTTGAATCACAAACTATGCTTAATTTGAATGGTAGAAATCAGCTAACTTTTAGCACGCGATAAGGCAGTCTTTTTCTCCGGCGGCGGATGGTTATACGGTTGGCTTAGGCTCCTGCTACTTATTCTCGTCTCGACTTCTCGGCTCAATATCTTTATTAGACGTGACTGCAAATCGCGAAGAACAGAGAGCCTGATAGAGAGTTGCTTTTCATGAAAACCTGGAGTCTTGTCCAACAGCCTTAGGCGTGGCTGATGGACGAAACTTTAGGAACTTGACTCTGGCTGGCTATTTATTCCGAGTGAAATGTTCGATCCTTATTTTATGCCCACCGATGGGTGTGGGAGGGGGAGCGGGTGAATTTTTCTGACGTCGCCAATATTTTTTTCCACGGCACAAAGCGCAAGTAGACTCGTCAGTTAAGCAGGCAGTCCGGTGAATGGACACTCTATATCTAATCCTGATCTAATCCGGCCCTTATCTCATGACGTTTTTTCCTCCATCGCCCCCATTTCCGCTTCCGCTGTCTTTGTGCAGCGCGCCTCCGTACGCATGATGGGTAAAATTGTAGATATTGAGCATGCGTGATACCAACACGTGTTCATATGATGTCACGACGGGCTCACGAAAAGATATTTTTTCACAGAATCGGTGACTTTTTCACAGTTTTTACGGGGCCAGAACTGCCTAATGAATATGAACTACACAAGGAATGCCGGTCGAGACGTCTGGTGAATGATTTTATTGCTTTAAGGCTTTACAACGCGAATTACCACGACGATTTCGCGGTCAAACATCAAGAACTCTTCGGTCCCAGCCAGACGTAAACGAGCGGCTTGCGGGAAAATGGCCATAAAATGTATGCATTCAGACCATTCTGCCGCCGAAGAACAGCACAAATACCAGAAGATTCAAGCCGAGGAAGCACAGGACTGTAAAGAGAGTGAAGGTAAGTGCTAAATATTGCCCGAAATGTAATCAACCTTTTAAAAAATTGTGTTTATCGATTTGTCAAAAAACTGGCTTTGATCGTGAACGGAAGTTACATTGTACATTATCACAGTGATCGTGCAATTATTGTTGTTCAATTCGTCAACTTCATTCACGAACAGTCGTTTTTTAGAATCGATGTTTTGAATTTTCCGCTGATAAATTTGTTTAAATTATTCAAGTTTGTCAGCGGCAGGGTTTCCCTTGCTCTAAGTTGTTCATGTAATGGAAAAAGTGTTGATCAAATTATGGCTTGTTTACAAACCGGCATGTCAGTTTCACGTGCTGTTAAAAAGCAAGGCAAGTATTAAATGATTGAAGTAAAGATGATACAAGGTAGATTTCTCTCTAGAGGCCTGACTGTGTTGTTATAAATGAGATTCAGTTACATGTACTCAATCACATAACAAATAATGGCCTACAGGTATACTTTATAATTCCTCTTATGGTATGTTTGCGGGGCTGTCACTAAGAGCCGGGGGCCGGGGAATTCCCCCGGCTACTACAAGTTTGACCCCTGGCTACTTTTTGTAAATGTAAGTTCGTTTCTTTCTCTCTATATTCAAGCATTTTTACAGTGCAACACCTGTAGTGTTGGTACACTGCAGAGCTCGGACAAAGTCTCTTTTGGTCAGCCGGGACAAATAGTTTCCTGTTGGGCACGTAACTTCCTTTTCTGCTGAAGTCATTTGGTGACTGAAACATAAAAAAGGTTAACTGCGACATGCATGCAATGGCCGAGGGCAAGCAAATTTGAGGGTTGCTTTTTCTCTGGGCAAGCTGTAATAATTATTCAACTTTTTTTTTGCAAGCTCTGCACTGCACTTCAACTGGCCCACTTATCAAACAAAACATTAATTGAGAAATTGTGAACAAATGAGAACTTGTTTTGTAAATGGAACAGTCAAGTAACTTCATCAATTTTTGATACTTTCCATATATAGTAAGTAATAACTATCTTGAATTTTTATGTACAGGTGTAGTAGCAGCTATGCCTCAAGACACATATAACCTGGTCCATTTGAAGCATGACTGGTTTGACAAGGTGAGTTGATTGTGCTTGTCATAATTAGTGTACAAGTTTCTTTTCACTTCAAGACAGAGCAATAGATATATGCTGATCTACAGTACAGCATATGTAAAGGTTAGTCTGTGGACAGAGGCAGAGCTTTCAAACCCAGGCCTCCAAAGTGTCGTCTGGTCATCTGGGACCAGTAGATTTACTTCCCGGGCAAGTAACTTGTTCGATGGGCAAGGGCCCACGCAAGTCGTTTGCTGACTAAATTGTAAAATAATTAACATCACAAGCATGTAAACTGCGCAGTGCAAGCATAATTTGAGAGTTACAGTATTTGTCAAAAGGGCAAGTTGGAATTTTCTTTTTCCAGCCATGAAACCATGAACATTTATACCCTTCTGCTCACAATTGATATAAATACAACTCTATGTACAGTTTTCAATTTGAACACACCCCTTCATGCCATACACTGGATGTTGAACAAAAAATGTTTCTTTGTGTTCCTTACAGGGTGATACTGTCGTGATCCATTTGTATGTGAAGAATGTCAACAAACAGCTCCTTGATGTAATTCTTTATGAAGATGAACTTCATGTTAAATTTGCTACAAGGTTTGATATTTAGATTTTCTTGCATAGAGATTGCCATACTTGACCCATGCACATTTTGTAGCTATGTACAAATTTGTACTCATCATTTTTAATTTACCAGTATAAGCTTCAGAGTAGATGGTAAAAGTATTCAGTATGTACAGTACGATCAAGCTAAAGTTAGTGAATTTATACTTGAAGTAGATAGCAATAATTATAATTCAGTTGAACTAGAAAACATCAAACTGGTTAGTCTGGAATTAGTCTGTCCATCAGTCCATTCACCAGCCAGTCCACCTGTCTGTCTGTCTGTCTGTCTGTCTGTCTGTCTGTCTGTCTGTCTGTCAGTCACTGCCTCATTCAGTCACGATAAGTAAATGCAAGACTATTACCACTAACTGCTTGATGATGAGTGATTAAATTCCAATGGTTAAAGGTCATTTCTAACTATTAGAATTCAGCTTGATAGCAAAGTCTAGAGGACACACAAAAGAAATGTAACAAGAGCATTATTTCCTCTGTGCCCTCCAGGTCTTGCTTGCAGTGAAGTAACAAGCTGAATGTTATCATACATTGAAAGTAGCATAATGACACCAGTTGTTATTAATTATAATCGTTTGCTTGTTTTGAAAATTACATACATGTATAATGTAAACTTGTAATGTAAACATGTACTGGTATATGAAGATTTCTGATTATGTTGTGAACACTGGATTGTTTTCAGCAACAATGAGTTTCTCAAGATGTATTCTGGTACATCAGAAAATACTCTGTTTTCATGGGATCTAAAACTCAGGTTTGCTGAATTTTAATTTTATTTTGTGAACGTCCGTTATGTACAATCATGCTAACATGTACAGTAATACTTACCAGTATTTAAAAGAATTATTGCATCTTGGATTTATGTTTAGTAATAATTATATCACTGATACTTAACGCCTGTTTGACAATATAAAAAGAAAACCCCTTAGGGAGAAATAGAAATTAAAGCGTTCATTGCTGGTTTGAGGGTTACCCACACTGTGCCTATTGCCAAGCCACATATACACTGTATATACATGTAGCTTGGTGATAGGCACAATGACTAGGGTTTTACTTTTCTGCAGGCAACAGGCGATTTTCTTCACCTCTGAGTGTCTCCAGGTTCGCCGGCAACTTCATTTTCATTGCAAAACAATCTCTGGATTTCTGAACAATTTTATGTTGCTTTCACCGCCTGTTTGCAGTTCTTCTACACCAACTTCATTTGAAAAGGATTACCCTCAAGCCAGCAATGAATGCTTTAATTTCTATTTCTTTTCAAGCAGTTTTTTTTTTTTTATGGAAAGAGCAGCCATGTACTTGTGGTGCTGTGACTTAATTCTGAGTTTGGATGTTTGTGATTTCCACTGTACAGTTATCATTGATCAATGGACTGATAGTAAATTTTATGAACCTTTTTATTGCTGAGGCAAATTTGACTACTACACAACCATTGAAAAGTTCCCAGTTGAAAAAAAAAAGAATGTTCAAATCATGTCCACCTGCCATTTGTAGTGTTTTACAGGCATTGCTATCCTGGCTAATGGTTAGCAGTCTCCAGACAGCGCAGTCTGGAATCAATCCCTGGCCAGGGTAGTTTCAATGTGTTTCTGGGCACGACACTGTGCATTAAGTGCTGCTCTCTTTATTCCGGTGTAGAAATGAGTACTGTCAAATTTAATGCTGGGGTATATTAACCCTATGATGGACTAGCTTCCCATCCATGTGGTGGTGGTGGTGGTGGGGGGGGGGGGGGGGGGGGGTGGGAGGGGGAGTAGAAGTAGTCCTAGTCACTTCATGCTTCTGAAACCGATATGGCCAGGCAGTATGGGACATGTCATTAAAGACTCTACATGTACGTACCTACAAGTTAGAAAAAATATTATTATATACATGTAACAGTCCCAATTAAAAGAGTGCATATGTTGTGGTTCAATTTTATCCTTGGTTCAAATTTTATTTTCCTTTGTTTTTGGGTATGGTAATGTATGATAATGAGTTTAAAACAAAGGAAAACAAAATTTGAACCCACGACAAAATTGAACCACAACACATATAGATAGGCACATTTGTGTTTGTATTTTTACAAAGTACCTAGTAATTTGCTTATCTGGTGCCTTTGATAACCATACAGGAAGGGTGTCAACTTAGCAGAATCAAGCAGCAGAGTAGCAAAAGCCTTTCTGGACATATCATTAAAAAAGAAATGTACTGAAAGATGGAGTAGCATAGAAAAACCCCAAATTCCAGGTATTTGTGTACACTACAGTCTTGAACCATTACATGTGTTTAATAACACATGAACTCTGAAGGTCAAAACCAACTTATGAATACATTTTTCGCTGCTGTCAGTAGTAACTGACAGACGTGACTTGATGAAGTGAACATTTTTTCCCAGAGAGGACTGCTCCGATTATTGACAGCAGTGAAAAATGTAACTGTTGATAGGGCAGAGTCTAACACGAAAAAATCTTACAAAAGATTTGATTCTAAAAACTTGCATGAACACTAACTTGGATGTGTACATGTACACATAGAGAACAGATCTCATTTTTGTCTTTCATACAATATTATGTGAAATGACCTTTCTAAATGTGCACTGTTTGTCCCCACCATGTACCAGGTCTGATGTAGCTTTGAATGTGCTTTGTTGTATGTTTATTATTTTTACTGATTCAGAAACTTATTTGTTTTTCTGCCATCAGGTCATAAAGGAGACAATGCTCTATCAAGTGACAGACCTTTCAAACAACTGTTTAAACCTACAGATATATCCCAGGTTTCACAATCAACGGAGACACTTACCAATGGAGTTCATGAGACTGCTAACAATGCAGAAAACTCTGAAGTTACTTGCACAAAGGAATCTAAAAACAACTTTACCAAGGAAAATGCTTCTAGTTTAAAAGTTAAGGATGAAACATGTATTACCACACCTGAGGAAAAGGTTCTTCAAGATGGTGTTTCGAAGTCCAGTGCAGTGGAAGATTCATGCAACGCCTGTGGATCTTCTGACATGGAAACTACAAACTCACAATTCACTGCGGAGTGTATACCACAAGATGTTGACAACAATGACATGTCAGAAATGTCCAGTTTAAAAACTTCTCGAGAATCTAAACCGGAGATAAAATTCAATGAAATGAGAACTACATCAACATGTGAAGAATCAGCAGATGGACATGTGAATTTAGAAACTCCAGTTGAGTCTACATGCATGGGAAAGGATCCTGATCATCAGGCTCAGCATGCTATGGCAACATCCACTGCAGAGAGTCTAACGACATCATTCAGTACTTTATCAACTACTGTACAGCCAAGTACGTCAACTTCAACCTCGCCATCTATTTCCACATTTGACTCAACTTCGGCGTCAGTAAGCCAAACAGCGATTCCACTACCACCACCTATCCCACCTCCTCCTCCGTCGAACTTATCAGCGGTACGGGGATGTGGCGATGGCCAAGTAAAGACAGGAGTAATGGGTGGAAGTAAAAGTAACGTCAGTCACCTTCCATTTAGTGACGCCATAAAAGCTGCGGCATCTAAAGGTGCAGGTGCAGTTGGAAGTAGTTTTGATGATGATGAAGATTTTGATGAAGGTGTCCATACAGGTCTCACAGGGCTGGATAATCTTGGAAACACCTGCTATCTGAACTCAATTATCCAGTGCTTGGCAAACACTAGACAGCTCAGAGACTTTTTCCTTGGTAAGTTTTAGCACTGACTTTACATGTACATGAATCCCAAGGAGAGAACTGTTTAAGTGTGCCAAATTTTATTTTTCCTGAAGCCCTAATTAATGCATTCTCATCCAAAGAGGCCGCTGCGATCCTTCTGGTCTGCGCTAGGGATCTACATGTAGAGCTCTGGCTGCTCCCAATTTCTGAGCATGCACAGAGTACTCACTCTGTGATTTTCAGCCAATCAGATTTCTCAGATTTGCCAAAGAGTCAGTGAATCCTGGACGTCTGGTGTTGAAGGCGGTCAGAGGTCTCGATCCCTGGTGCAGACAGAAGGATCGTGGATTCTGGGGACAAGAATATAATTTATGCTGTTATTATTTTGGCATTTTGCTATAATTTGCAGTACTTTGTAGTTTAATTATAGTCAACTTGAAATAAGTATTTTTAATATTTAATACTGTATTTTGAGTGCAACTTTTAATTTTTTTTCCTAATGCTAACCAAATTGTAACTATACAGTGAACACATTAATTTTTTTGAAGTGGTTGAACAATTTATGCCAGTGAAGTGCTTTTTTTCTAGGTAAGGTACATGTACAGTAGTAATTAGCTGTGGATTGTAGTAGCAACATGCTTTTGATTCCATAATGGCTGAGACTACATTATCCTTTTGTATTCCTTGGCCCTCATTACCTTGATTGCATCTGCAGAATTCAAAAGAATATTTGGCTTAAAGAGAGGCAACAAGGGCCGATTAACATATAGACAAAAGAATAAATGTATTTTCCACCATTTTGGAATAAGGTGTATGAATAGAAACAAACTACATGCAACTACCGTAAAACTGATTTTCTCACAACTGAATTTATGTAAACAGTTCCAGAAAATTGTATAATAGTAAAAGAGATTGCGAGCATGTTTGTGACTGTCATTCAGGTGATCAGTATAAAGATGACATTAACACAGAGAACCCACTTGGCACTGGGGGAAAGCTTGCAATTATTTTTGCCAACCTAATGAGAAACCTATGGTCTGGAAAGGAGAGATCATTATCCCCATATAAACTCAAGGTAAAGCAATGTATGTACTTAAATTTAAAGTGATTTTAACATTTAACAGATAATAAAAAAACCAAGTCATGTTTTGCTTTGTTATAAAGTATGTGGAAAAGTCTGTCCATCTGCCCGTTCTACAGTATTTTTAACCTCTGTCTTTAAACTTGCCAATAATTGTCAATTATTTCTATAGGGAATTGTGGGTGAAAAGGTCTGCCAGTTTAGAGGTTTTATGCAGCAAGATGCACAAGAGTTTATGGCGTTCTTATTGGATGGTCTGCACGAGGTAGAAATATTGATTCCTAAGAAGCAATTAATTACTTCATTAAGAGCAGTTTTCAAGTCAGTGATGTAAAAAAAAAAGTAATTACACTAGCCAATCACAAAAATAGACACAGACAATGCAGTAAACCAATCAAAATTTGAAGCAAATTCATGTAGCCGGCATGAAGCATGGGAAAACGTGTGAGTGAGACACCATTGGTTTTGGTTTTATTTCTTATATTTGGCTGGGAAAGTGACATAAAACCAGAGCAAAAGTGAATTACTTTTGACGCTTCAGCGATAATTGCTACAGCCTGCATTTAATACAGCAATAACATTTACTATGCACACGTACAGGTATAGCATGTATACACTGTACTGTACATGTACAAAAGGTTGACTGAAATAAGTTGTACCAGGTGGCCCATACCTTTGAAGGTTCTCCTGGTTCCCGTAGCAGTATCTGTACACTTGCAGGGCTGCAAATAACGGCCGGTCAACGGACAATGTCCGGCCAAGATGACTAATTGTCCGGACAAAATTTTGGTTTGGCGGTCATTCTGACCGGTCACGTACATGGCTTTAAAATAAAATAACTAGAAAAATAATCTATTTGCATTATTTTTGGAAATTATAAACAGTTAAATCATAAAATATCACAAAAACGGAGAGTGCAGATTAGATGCCGACGGTCACGTTCTGCGGCTTTGTGAAGGCCGAGGCGTTTTAGCGGTAACATACGCTAAAGGGACAACAATATGAATATCGCATCAATCATCGCCCAGTATATTAACACGCAGTTACAGTTTCAGTTGTCGGGTGGGCCGGGAAAAATAGCTAGCACTCGAAAGTGATTTTTTAAATATCTGTTGAATAATTGGCTTGCATGCAGAATTTCACTGCTTTGAAATTAGCAATATTTTGACACTTTTGAATACACTTCTTTGCTTCATCTTAACTGAAATTTAATTCGAAACAAAGTTTATTTCAAGTTTCTTTCATATTCAAAATTTTTGGCTTTTGAGCACGAACAGATTTGACATGCAGGTGGTGTTATCTGATACGCATCTTGTGGAGAGATTTTGCCTTTTTGTTGCTCACAGTCTCACTTAGCCGCTTTGTTTTGAGTAGTATTTATCGGTTTAGAAAATTACTCTCACCAGTGGTGCTTCAGAAAATACAAAGGAGTATTTTTATTAACAATGAAAATAAAAGGTTGCCAGTGTTCATTTTGTGGAAGGACTTCTGCAGTCAGCCTCGTTTCTTCACGCCACTGCGATTTGTAAATGAAGTTATCATAGATCTCAAATTACCATTTTTCTGCACCAAGATAATACTACAGTGCTATTAAATTATTGACAGTTTCAGTTGAACAGAATGAAAACCTACCTTCTACCAGAGGTTTTAAGATATTTCAGATTTTCTACAAAGTCTTGTTGTTTTTGTAAGCTTTTAAAATGACGCGCAGCGGTGAAAAAAACAATTATTAGAACGCAGTCTAAGGCCATTGCTTGTGGAAATGCAAATAGCGAACTTATTTAGTGCAACTTTTATCGATTAAAACTTTTATGCTCTTTAGCAACGAGTTTTCATGACATATTTTTGGCTTAATGGGCTATTTCTTCAAAATAAATATTTTCAATATTTTGACCGGTCAAAAACGAGATGTGACCGAGCTAAAATTGGTTTGGCCGGTCAACAAGACCGGCCACTATCCAAAAATTATTTGCAGCCCTGCACTTGGATGGAAAGTGTCACTGTAAGAGGAAAGAGTCTTGCCCAAGAATGCAATGCAATGACCCCTGCACAGGCTTCAACCCTGACTGCTCAATCTTGAGTCCATCCTTCTAACCATAAGACCACCTTGCCCCACAAGAAATGAATCCAATTTAATCTTTTTTTTTTCTGTAATATAATCTTAAGGACCTGAACAGAATCATAGAAAAGCCTTATGTTGAGGAGGTTGAAGGAGCAGGGAAGCCTGATGCTGAAGTAGCTAACGAGGCATGGAGGAGGTACAAGAGCAGGAATGACTCAGTGATTGTAGACTTGTTCCAGGGGCAGTTGAAATCCAAGCTCACTTGCCCAGTGTGCAATAAGGTAAGTGGGAGTTCTTGGTAAGTGATAAAGCTTTATCTAGACAGGGCCATAGCCAGACTTTGGTATAGACAAGGCAAGATCTGCAATTGTTGAAGATGTGAGCTGCTAGGGGAATCTGAGGACATGCCCCACCTCCAGCCCCCCAGCCCCCCCAAAATTTTGAAGTCTGGAAGCTGTGAAACATTATTTTCAGCATTTTTCAGAAAATAAATTGCTTTCAACTGGGGATTATTTTCTCAAATAAAGATAATATTTTGCTTTTAGTTTTGGGTTAAAGTCTTGCCTCTTGCTAGCTACAGTGTACAGCCCTGCTAGATAGCAAGTTGTAAATTACACAGCCTGAACTATAAAGCTACAGTGAAAACAACAATATCGCCTGGACAGAACTTCATTTCAACTTAAGATGCTCTCATAACATGGTTGTTATAAAGGATGTTGCAGATATTTACTATCAGTGTATTAATATTATCTATACTTTACTATATAAAAATAATTATTGTTTTACCTTTACTTTTAATAGATCTCCATCAAATATGATCCTTTCATGAACCTCTCTGTTCCATTACCGAAAGAACAGAAGCTGTTGCCTGTGTATGTTTTCTTCAAGGACTACAACAGAGTTCCTCTTAAGGTACATGCATGTGCATGTTAAGTGAACTAATACTAGTGCTTAAATTCACTCCAAAATATTTTTTCTTGAATCACATCTGGCAAGGTGTGACATGCTCGAAGTACTGTGTGGACCATTTGCTTGAAGGTGGCGCAGGCTTTCGGAAAATAAAACTGTTTCATTGTCTAGCGTTTTGCAGACATTAAAAAAACCCTTTCAGTGCGAAAGTCGACTTTTGTCGACATTTGGAGGAGTGGTCATTGAACCTCTTGTGACGTCATCAGTTGACACGTCAATCAACTTTTCAGATGAGCAGCTGACACAGCATGGATTGATCTTTCCATAGCACCATGCATTTGCTATATCGACTGCATTCTGATGGAGCTAATCGAAAAAAACAGGCTGCGTTTTTGGTGCAAAATCGGTGCATAAACAGGCCAACACACCTGTAATTGATCAATGCCCCCTTTTCAGGGTTTACCGATGATTTTGTCCAAACTTATCGTGCCAGAAAGAAGGATGTGAAGAGTAGAAAGGAACAAGGATAAGAAAGCAGGAAAAAAAGAAGGAAATCAGCAAGAGAAAATTTGGAACAGATTCAGCAAAAAAAAAAAACAAGTCCAAATTTTGGCTTACGCGCATGCACCAAAGTGAAGAATTGTACATTGTTACACGGAATCTCTATCAAAATGTTGCTGCGATATAAAAAAGTGCTATTATAGCAAATTTTGGGCAAAATTAGCATCGTAACAACAAAAATTGGGTTAAACGGTTAAAAAAACGCGTTTTTTGGGGGAAATTCAGCAGTGAAAGGGTTAAAAAACACTGTTACAGAACTTCTTTATACAGGCCCGTTATAATTTTACAACACAATTAATTTGCTGTAGGTTGGAATGTGTCAATCTTTATTTTTGTGTATGTCTTCCTCTTCGCACTCCCTTGTGTTCAGTGAATGACATATTTTGCTATCAGTATTGAACAGAAGGAAAGGAAAACCATGACACAGACTTTAGGCAGTTTGTGCTATCATGTACACTGTATTAAGGTGTCCTCTTTTAACTCTGACATTATGTTCAACAATTTTGAAAAATATTTGATGTTTTTTTTTTGTATTGTTCATACACGCTGTAGGTTGGGGTGAAGGTAGCCCAAGATGCAAACGTTGAACAACTCACAGCTGCTGTAGAAAGAATCACTGGAATTCAATCAGAGAATGTAAGAAACTAACCCAGTTGCCAGTATATTTAAATGTAGTCCTGGAAGAGACGTGTGTAGATTAGGCTCTATTGTAGTTCCCCATAACTTGTATGCTATCCTACATTGTGATAGAGAACAAAGGACGTGAGTGTGATTTCCGCTGTTCTCTTACATCCAGTTAGAGCAAACAGGGAAGTTGGTATACCGTACACATGTGCAGTGTACATGGAATTTAACTCAGTAAAAAACTCCAGTGGCGGATCCAGACCTTCAGCTGAGGGAGGGGGTGCTTTTGAAGGCTTGACTATGAATGATGAATTCTGTGAAGAAAAATGTGGCAGTGCACAGAAAATGTGCTATTTCCCAAAAAAAATAGGGGGGAGGGGGTATGTCCCCCCTGGGCCCCTCCCTTGGATCTGCCACTGCACTCATTTGAGATCTTATCCTTATGGCATTATAATTGTGATTCCGTGTTCAATAGTTGGTGGATTAAATCAATACTACACCTGGACTTTGGCCCATGCTGTAAAGGTGCTACTTCACAGATAGTCCAAATTATGTTAAAAATAATTATTATTTTCTTAAATTTGTCAGGATAGTTTATTTGCTAATCTTTACAGTCCGTGTCCCCTGCTGGCTTAGTAGCACCTCTTTGGAGCTTTTGTGTTTTAGTAAACTCTTACCTTCTTCGATTTGATAGTACAATAACCTACATCCACATAAATCACTGAGATACAAGTTATGTGTCATTACATTAGCTTGTTTAACGTTTTATCCATTCTTTTAGATGAGGGTATATGAAGTATTCCACAGCAAATTCCATCGTGCATTTGACAGAGGGTGTAGCTTGTCGTCTGTGGTTCCAACGGACATCATTGTTGTGTAAGTATTCTCCCCAGTTGTGCTCATCACTTGATTCTAACATGAACATTGTCACGGTTCATACAGTCGTGAAAAGCCCTGCCCATGAGTTGTGGTTGTTGCCTTGAAAAGTCCTTGAATCTGCCAAAGTCCTTGAATTTTTGAATTGGTCGTTGAGACAGCATTCTCAGTGTTTGCAAATGAAACTGGACAAATTGCATTTGATGCTTGGTCATATGCTCCCAAAAAAGGCGACCATAGATAAGAAACTTGAGGTAAAGACTTCGAGGAAAGACCAACTACTACGGCTACTAAGGCTAAACAACAATTGTTGAACCGTAAGTAGTAATTCAATAGAGCGTTTTCATATGACATCACGACAGCCATATTAGTGTTTCAAAAGAAAGATTGAAATGGCAGCCATATTGGTGTACCAAGACAGGGAATTAAACTCTATTTTTCTGCTGAAATGGTCTTTTGTTTTAGTAAACCGATATGGCCGCTGGTCACTTGTGATTGAAAACGCTCAACTGGGTCAACGGGTTGAATATTAATTTTGTGTCTTTAAAAATTGCTGGAATTTTGTTTCGCTAAGTTTGTACGAACCATGTTCGCGTTTTATACCAGAACAGAGCAATGAAATAGCTGTTTATTTTGCAGCCAACTCTGCCTACGGCCTCGTCGGCTAGGTATCGGACGATATTCCGCGCGATTTCGTAGGATAATTGTTAAATATTGTTACTTTGATTGTCTGTACACAGTTATGAGGTGCTTAGTGAAGAGGAAGCAGGCGAACAAGTGTATGAAGTACCAATTATACAAGTAAGATGATGGTGTTACTGAAAACAACCTGTAGGGATTTTTTAATGTTTCTTGCATTGGTTTCAAAGTTACATTGTCAACGTAACGAAAAAGTGACCTACCGTGTTTTAGAAAGCGTGGAAATATATCAGGATTTTAAAAATTATAAAGGACTAGGTAGCAGCTGTCGCAACGACTCACATGAATGACTCACTACCCTTTGAGAGAACAACGAACAAGCAACAGGAACAAAACAAAACGATAGCAACTGTTGCACAAGAGGACCAGCAGAATTACAAGCTTACAAGAGCTTAACTAAGAGAACAATAGAACAAGCATCAGGAACAATACCTCTAGCCCCCAAAGCAATAGCAACTGCTATACTAGAGGACCAGCAGAATTACAAGCTTACGAGAGCTTAACTAAGAGAACAATAGAACAAGCATCAGGAACAATACCTCTAGCCCCCAAAGCAATAGCAACTGCTATACTAGAGGACCAGCAGAATTACAAGCTTACGAGAGCTTAACTAAGAGAACAATAGAACAAGCATCAGGAACAATACCTCTAGCCCCCAAAGCAATAGCAACTGCTATACTAGAGGACCAGCAGAATTACAAGCTTACGAGAGCTTAACTAAGAGAACAATAGAACAAGCAACAGGAACAATGCCCCTAGCCCCTATAACAATAGCAACTGCTACACTAGAGGACCAGTAGAATTACAAGCTTATGAGAGCTTAACTAAGAGAACAATGGAACAGACAACAAGGACAATGCCCCTAGCCCCTATAACAATAGCAACTGCTACAGTAGAGAACCAGTAGAATTACAAGCTTACGAGAGCTGCTACACTACTGGAGAAAAAAGAACAATAGAACAAACAACAGGAACAATGTCCCTAGCCCCCAAAACAATAGCAACTGCTATACTAGGGGACCAGCAGAATTACAAGCCTACGAGAGCTTAACTAAGAGAACAACAGAACAAACAACAGGAACAATGCCCCTAGCCCCTATAACAATAGCAACTGCTACACTAGAGGACCCAGGATCTGCATGAAATTCAATTTTAGCTTTTCAACTCTTCAGTGCGGTTTGATTAAATGTTCGATTTTCATTACTACAGAGAACAGTATGCCCCCGTGCGGTTCCTGGTCACTGTGCGAGCTGCTACAAACGCCCCGCGCCTGGTGAACTCCTCCGAAGATGCACGCAGTGCTGGGGAATAGGTTACTGCAACCAGTAAGCACAAAAACCTTTGGTTATACTTTTATCCATTAGAACAAACAACGGGAATAATGTCTTTAGTCCCCAAAACAATAACTGCTACACTAGAGGACAAGTAGAATTACAAGCTTATGAGAACTACCACACTACTGCAAACTTCCCTCGATGGTCTACAAATGACACAAATTCCGAGTTGAACGCAATGACGTAAACGAGTTACGGGTTCCTTCTGCAAGTCAATTATCAGTGCCTTGTCAAATCCGAGGTAAACCCAAGCAATAAAACAGTCTACTTACAAACCTTTTAACCTCATCTGCGTGAACGCCTCCACTGGGAAAGATATAACTCAATGGCAGGTTTTCTCCCCAACTCTTTATCCAATGTGGCTCTTCAAACGAGAACCGTTACACGCGCGCACACTCGTGAGTCAACTACTTGCGTGGAAACACGAATGTCGTGTTTCCGCGTAGGCCTTTTTTTACCTCTCACGCGTGCGCGCTTGAATGGCTGCCTACAAAAGAGCAGTAAACAAAGACTGGTCGTAAGACATTTTTTTTTTCTTTTGCTCTATGCAGGGACTGTCAGAAGGATCACTGGGTGACGCACAAGAGAAGCTGCAAGAGGGTCCCACAGCCCATTGGGACTCCTTTCATAGTCAGTGTTCCAGCCTCTAAGGCAACCTTCAAACAATTGCAGAAGATGGCGGAAGAGTATGCAAAGTAAGTATAATTAACAGCGGGATTTCATGATCCTTGGATTGAAGTGTGTGAGATAGGGGGAGAACATTGTGCTTGGTAAATCGAGAAAGTGCTTGGAAGTTGATGGGCTCTAGTTGTGAAGTGCCCAGTTAGATTTTCAGGGCTAACATTCATGTCTTCAGCTAATTTTACTTTTTTACTTCATCAACATTGCATAAATTGCGAACGCAGCTGCGACGAACATTTCTTTGCTTTACATTTTATCCGTTGCTCATACAAAGTATATGATTACACCCAGTTAGATACCTTATTACATGAAATTTTCGCGACACGATTTTGCGAAAATTTTGCATTTTGACTCACTTTAATTTCGCTTTTTTGAGTGAGGCACACTCTATTTCTTTGTCAATGGTATTTAACATGTCCCTGAATTTGATCAAACAACTTAATCAACAATGTCCCAGTAAACAGAAAAGCAACTAGTGAAACTGCACTACAAGGAGCCAGTAAATAGACAGTTTGAGGATTTACAAAAGAAGTGCCACCTGTAGTGATGAAGAGGACCAGAACATTAGCGCAGAATAGTTCAAAATGATTGTTATAGACGTGTGTAATGGTAATAAAGTGGCTTTTTTAATTGTTGACATAATGTGAGACACTTAATTTTCTCGTCATGTTAATTTCGCTACATTTAATTTTCGCGTCACTTAAATTTCGCGATTTTTTTTAAATCGCGAAATTCGCGAAATTAACGTGTCGCGAAAATTTCATGTAACAAGGTATAGTGGAACCGCGTTAATACGGACACCAAGGGAACAGGCCAAATTGTCCGTATTAACGGGGTGTCCGTATTAAGCGGGGTCTCAGGAAAAAGTCACGGATACACGTTTTCTCGACGCAAAGACGAAGGCAAACGTTTTACGGCAACATAACGTTGTTTAATTGTACTGTAACTGTAACAAATGCAAACTGTGAACTCCCTAACTAAAATTAATAGTTTTTACGAAAACCTTACGATCTAGTCATACACTCGAACTAAACTTTAATAAACTCAACAGGGGAATTATTTGACAATGTCGCAACTTTACTATGTACAAGAAATAAAACTCATTTCAACAGTAACAGAACGTTTTCTATAAAATTTCCTTTGTAACTGAAACTCGCAACCGTTCCTAAACTCTACCAACCCATTTGAAAAAGTCGGTAACTTTACTTTGCACGGAAGCTTTTAGCTTGCGACACAAGCGATAGCTGCAGCAAAAGGCAAAGAAAGTGAAAGGGTCAAACACCGGAAGTCACGCTATTAAGCTTATCTTTGTAATAAAATTCTGTCGAATTCTGTCATTATTTGACCAGGGTCCAATGTCTTCAAGTTAGCAAATAACCGCGACAATGAAAATTCACAGTGCGCATATAAATAGTGTCCGTAAAGCGGGGTTGACAATGTATAAGAGTTTGTCACTCGGGACACGGAAAAGTGTCCGTTGACCGTATTAACGGGTGTCCGTATTAAGCGGGTTAATTTAAGAGAAAATGTATGAGGTTTTCGCCGGGACCAACGAAACTGTCCGTAATACCCGGTAGAGCGGGGTTCCACTGTATCTAGGAAAGTTCACTGTGGTACGTTTGCTTGTAAATGTCGTTTCGCCCCGCATCACCTTAATAGAAAAGGAGCCTCGAAAAGGGCGTTGTATTAAATCTGAGTTCAAATTCGCTGTTTGCAGGTATTCAGTAACTGTGCTGCCTGGTGACAGCGGCCAGCAGAACTCGTCGACGAAAGGTGAAACATCCTCCCAGCCAGAAAACACAGCCTCTGGTAAGTCTTCCCTCGCAATCACAGCGTGAAAATATTGGTCAAAAGGCTTGCCTTTTTTCCCTGCATACAATAAAACAGTCTCTGTTCAGTAAAAATTCAGTGTTGGAAACACGTTAAAATTTGTACCCGTTTCATATTCTGAGACGTTGTGCATGTGCATATAAGCAACAGGAAGTGTCCGCAAGCTTCAGTGTGTACGGTATGTATGATTTATCTAATCATTGATTGGTTTATTGTTTGTCTCATCCTCAGGCGTCACTTGTGTAGTGGGTCCCCCTAAGGGTAGTGTCCCCAAGTTTTACATCAAACCTGTCACAGATTACGGTGATGCTATCACCGGACAAGAGGGTAATCGCCTCTCGGAAGAAGGTAATTCGTTGTTTTTTACACGATGAACTGCTCAAAGGAAGCTAATTTTTGCTTCAACTATGCTTTGATCTATCAATAACAGAGTAATGAAAACTTTTGCAAACATGATCTTATATCAGTAATCTCTTCTTATGGCAACAGGGACGGAACCACTCGAGTTGGAAGGCAAATGTTTGTCCATTGATTGGAGAAATCATCCTCGTTCGCAAGAGTTTGTCGACGTGGGCGAAAAAAAAGACTTGGTAAGTTGGAACCATAACATCTTTTGCTGGGCGAGAGAAGTGCTGTAGCGCGCGAAGCGTGAGGTCTCGCGGGTCCACTATGCGAGAGTTGTGAAGTTATTCAACGTGCGCGAATCTTGTGACTGCGTGAGAAGAGAAATACACGACACGCGTGAAGTGCGTGACCCAGGGAGTCTATTGAGTGGGCGAACAATCTTCTGAACAGGAGGCCGAACCAATTTCTTGCTCTTGCTTTCCAAACGTGCCACGCCATTGTCATGCTACACCATCGCTGTTTGTTTCGGTCGTCTTTAATAAGCAATTAATCTCCAGTGTCGGTCAATTTTCACTCGACTGTCCTCGAAACTCGAAAACGTAACGTATCGAGACTACAGTTGAGAGTTTCTCGTTTCGAGTCGAGTCGTTCGAGTTTCCAGACGAGAAAACAAAGAGCTTGTCAGTCGAGTAATTTTCTACAAGACTACATGTAATGTGTTTTAGGCTATTCACTTCTTTCCTTTTCTCATGGAAACGCAGGGTGCCATGATCTATTCTAAATGTTCACATCCCAACATATATGTGTTATCATCTGACCTTGTTTGTTTGTGTTTCAGGAATGCGAAGAACACCCATCTTTCAAATCTGAAAGAGTTACAGGTGAATATTGATTTTTCGTCCTTTTTTGAGGTTTCTTCTCGAGCTGGTGTATGAACATGCAAACAACTGGTGTAATGGCAATATGCTTCCCTGTGCTTGAAGTAATAAATCAAACACGACAGACAGTGTTTCATCGGAATATCCAAACACTGAGAAGAGAGTTGAAAATACGACGCGCAGCTGAGTATTTTTGACGAAATTCAAGGTTTTTGGATAGCCGATGAAACACTGTCTCAAGTGTTTGATATATCTCCTCAATCGAAACAAAAATCTATGTAACTTCCTTCACGGTTATGATTTTCTTTGTTTCAACTAGATGAATTATTAATGAGATGGGAATGTTTTGTGATATATCACGTGAATTCTGTTCTTTCTACAGAGTCATATAGTTGTTCGTTGAAAGAGTGCTTGGAGCTGTTCACCGAACCGGAGACTTTGAGTGAAAACGATGCTTGGTAAGCTTATTTCTTGCCAATCGCTGCCAAGCAGCTAACGAAGAATGAACTAATTTGTCTCTTTAAATTTCTCCCAAGTCAAATTATTTAGATGCTGGTGTATTGAATTGTTCTTGGTCTCTGACAAACTAGTGGTAAAGGCATTTCGTGTGAAGTCGAAGCTTATTAACAAACGAGAAAAAGAGTCTACACGGAAGGAATGGAAAGCATAAGCCATTTTTTTGATTTGCCTTTTTACCTCCGTTTCATAACGAGTCCTGGTTCACAACCTTTTATATCAAAATGAGTTTGACTTCCAAGACAGTGAATACCGGCTCCAGTAAAACTCGTTTCCATATGATATATTGTGTCCTCGTTTTGAGATGGAGAAAAAAAATCATGTCGGCTAATGGCATTTAAAGTTTTCTTTCCGCGTGCGATTAATGTTTTACCGCTGACTTGCAGGTACTGTCCTCAATGCAAGGCTCATCGCGAGGCTACCAAGCAGCTGTCAGTATGGCGTCTACCGGAGATCCTAATTATTCACCTCAAGAGATTCTCGTTTAGGAACATCCTGTTCAAAGACAAGATCACCAAACTCGTCGAGTTTCCATTAAGGTAAGTGAACTAGGATAGGATGATAAGGACTGTGGTAAGGATCGTTTTTTTGTGTACGAAACGCAGTGTTGTTCCTGAAGTAATTTCCTGTTGAAGCGTCGTGATTGAGCTGTAGTTGGGTTGCCATTATGGAATCATCTAAAGTGTTCACTTGTGTTCTAGGGGCCTCGACATGTCCCGCTTCACTCTGGGCAAAGACGATAAAGAGGGATCCCTTTACGATTTGTTTGCGGTGGCCAATCACAGTGGTACGGTCAACTTTGGTCATTATACCGCATTTGGCAGGCTAACGGAGGCAGAGCAGCCTATTGATGGACTAAAAAGAGATGGCTTTGGTATGTATCACTCGTTATTTAGTTATCCGCGGAAAAATTACTGCTGTTTGGTAGTTTTATTGTAAAAGAGTGCAACGTTTGAGCGAAAAGGACGAACCCCAAAGACTTGTAAGTCTAAGCAAGTTTAAGCAAGACATGCATGCCTTGCCGTAGGTTTAGTTGTCCTCGAGCAGTGTTTACAATGCGCCGTTTATTTTGTACTCACATCCCCGTTCGTAGTTATTAAAAATAAAAAAGAAATATGGAAGTGCTACTTATTCCAATGTTCAAGGTGTATTCGCTTTGAGACTTTCTCGGAGAAAGAAGTAGACAGCAAACTTAAATTTGGGGCGGAATTCCTACTGAGTTTACCTCGTTTGTGTAGTCAATGGAAATTGATTCACCGATGACCTGTTTCCATCTTTTTATTCTGCAGGTTGGCGTTATTTTGACGACAGACATGTCACGGAGACCTCAGAGGAACGCATCGTGTCCAAGTACGCGTATGTGTTGTTCTACAAGAGGCGGCCCAGTGTAACTGGCTTGGTCGAACCGGTAGCCTCTTCAGTACAAACTCGGCAAGCTACAGAAACAGGAAAAGCAAGCCTCGAGGACGTCGACGAGAATGAATTAGATTAAAAGATATAATTGTATATGGTGTAAATACTATAAATAAGTTGTTAACTTACTAACGAACGAAACAAGAATTTCAGATGCAAATTCAAGGCTCATTGCATGCCCACCAATCAAGAGAAAACTGTTCTCTGATACTTCTGAGCAATTGGGAGGTCAATTTAACCGCGGGAATAGCTACGCTTTAGTTTATATTTGCACTTCTGATTGGCTGGGACAAAAGCTGCTGTGTTTGGATTGGTCCATGCCAAAAATTCCCACCCAATCAGGAGAAAGAGCGTTATCTGCCGTTGACTTGTAGAAAGCAAACAAAGAAAGGCAGGAAAACGTAACGCGGCTGTTTTATACTTGCCCTCCTGATTGGTCGAGGGGAAGGCTGCTGTGTAAGTTGCGTGTTCTTTGAACGAAAAATAAAATTGGGCCACATGCTTTTTGCTTGCTATTTATGCTTAGGAAGAAGAGTAGAACTGTGTTGCTGTTGTTATTTCGTTTTTGACAGTGGCGGTTTGCATTGGAGGCATTTTTTTTCTTGAGAAATTTTAATTTAGGGAAGGATAAGCTGTGTTCACATTAAACACGAAACATGTTTAGAGTAAACATGTTTCAACGAAACATAAACATGTTTCAACGAAACATGTTTCACCTGAACATGCTTGTTAATGCATTGTTCACATGTCATTTTCAAACACGTTTCATGCCTGGTTGTGTAATTTATGCGATTTTACGGTACTCGCATAAATCTTGTACAAAATAAAAACATTTGCATTCACTATTTAGTTTAGTGTCAATATTCAAGCCATTTAAAGGAGAATAGCTTTCCAGCGTTTGGCAAGCAGACAGCATTTGCGCTATCATCGGTACAAGAAGAATTTTTTTGTAAATTTTGGTTTTGTATTGCGCTTGTAGCCGCTGCCGTTAATTTTCGTGGCGATGTTTCCCCAAATATTCTGCTTTCAACTCATCGTCAGTAACTGCCGTTGTATCACTAAATTGGCCCATACTTCAACAAAACATTTGGTCTAATAATAGGCCAAATTTTGGATCTCATGGGCACTCGCGGCCTCTCCGCATGTCCGCCATTTTGAACGCGTTTCGTCTGATCATGACCGAAACTACCTCTTGAGGTTGTTTCAATCATGATCAGAATAAACATGTTTCGATCATGATTCGCGCAACGCACCGTCTGATGTGAACACTTTTCTTAGCGAAACATGTTTCATTCGTGATCGGACTAATCATGTTTCGGCCTAGTGTGAACACAGCTACAGTTAGCATTTCGCCATAGTGCATGCATTTCTTATCCAGTATGTAAACTTTAGACCATCTGAAGAATTCTCATTTTTGTTTTGTTTTTGCTTTTTTTTTTTGGAATGGTGAACAAAGAGATACTTAGAGTTGTCGTTATTTTTATTGTTATGTTTTGATTTCCGATTTGCTATAAATTGTATAAATATTTACTGACGCATATCTTTGGAATTCTAGAATCTTTACAAAGATATTAGCTGTACTGGGGTTTACACGAATCACTCATTAATTAATTAATTAATTAAATCAGAACAAGGCCTCGTTGATGTTGTTTGCACTCTCTTTCCTCTGGGGAATGTGTTCTGCCGACAAATTTTGGAAGGCACTAACTAATTCGAAACTTACAAGCTAAAAAGACATAAATGAACCGTGGTGATTGCAGTATCAATAAAAGTACTTAACATTCACAAACAAATGTCAATGTGCAGTTCATTCGTTTCTTTCTCCTGTTTGTTGTTGTTGTTGTTGTCTATTGAAGGTATATGGTTACCTTTTCTGGCAAAAATATGGTATATAAAAGGGAAAGAGTTGGGCCTCCCCGTGAAATCAAGGAATTACTTTATACCATTTAGTGAAGCCTCCTAGCTCGATACGTTTGAGTGAAAAGTGAAGGACACCAGCAACATCGTAAAAGTAAGGATATTCACTAATGTTCGACTGGCCCATGGCCAGCCACCTTATGAGGTACAGTGCTGAGAAGGGTCCAACGAACAGGGTCGCCCACTACCTCTCGGAACGAGTTATTTCATTGGTTCCTAAAACAATCCATAACAGGCTATAACAATGCCCCTATCCCTGAATAACAATAGAGGTAGTGTTTACAGCGGGCGAATGAAAATAGAGGTTTCAGAGAGGTAGTGTCTTACTGAACGAACATAACAGAAAATAATTATTAAAATAATTATTAAATAATTATTTTAAAATATCACTACATTCTTAACCCGCTCTCCCTAGCCTCTCGAATTCTTTGCTATTTCTTGGGCAAAGCCCAGCCTAGTCCCTTGACGCTCTGGACCCTATTGTGAGTCATGACGTCACCAGACTTCGCACGGACGACAGGACAAGAGAAAACGCCTCGGGACTAGGCTGGGCAAAGCCCAAATGACGCTTTCGTGGGCGGTGGGCTGGGGGCACCTTGGGGTGGGGAGCACCTTTCGGTCAAGCCGTGTACTCCCACACGGAACACAGATTACTGCTTCATTAAACAATGATCTGACCACGTACCACGTATTACAGGACGAGGCATTTTCACCTGAGACAAGCACCATGCACTAGGCTGTTACCCTTCCCGAATTAAAAGGGAAGTTTAAAAAATACGCAGAAACTCGAAATAAATTACCTGGAAAGCAGCCGGGACTTCCTTTTATTATGTCACGCAATTTGTCCTGAGCCACCGAGTAGTTCTGCTACGTGACTAACTGTCATTGCTGCTGTGCTTTGAAGTGTTTATATATCTGGGTTATACACGTATATCGGATTTATTTCACGTGCCAAACTCAAGACAGGTATTTGTAAGGACCTTAATCTGTAAAGAAAATCAATTTTTCTCTTTACAACAAGTGGTTGTAGTGCTTTTTTAAAATTTCTTGAATGTAGTCTTGGGAATAACGCGTTCTCTTATTTTGTTTCTATAGCTATCGTTGTATGAAGATCCATAATCGCCTTTTAGTACTTTTGGTGGTCTACGTGTTGATGGCTTATTTCGTCACTGATGTCACGCTTCACGCAATCTCGTTACGAACCTATTGCCCATATATGGGTACAGAGCTTTTGATTGGTTGACGAATTTTCTAGACTGGATCGACTGGACTATGATCGCAAAATAAAGTTGCTCAAGCGCAAGAGTCAAATTGGAACTCGTCCGAACCTTTAGGATGTGTTGGGACTCGGAAAAATGTAGCTAACGCTCAATTCATAAGTAGCCTTCTTCTGTTATCATGGCTGCGAACCTTCCTTACGAGATAAGCAAGTTTCAGGAGCATTCAAGGCTACTAAAGCAGATAAAACAGGACACGAACCGATACTTCCAGGAAATTCAAGATTCGGGGCAGTTTAGCCAAGATGTCTTGTCCGCATACCTTCCCGAAAACGAGTATCAGTCTTTAGCGAGAGTCTGCGAGAAACCGCCGACAATCATTGTAATCGGACAGACATGCTTCGCCAAAGTTTGCGTGATAAACGAGCTTCTGGGAGAACCCGTTCTTCCCGTTGTCGGCGAACTCGACAGCCGTACATCATGGCGAATGATTCGGATAAAGTACGGCAACATTTCGAATGTGAGTCTCGTTTTGCCGGACAGTTTTGAACTGGCGGCGAACCTGGATGCGTACGAAGGCTCGTGGGAATGTGTTCCGAGAGCAGATCTTGAGCTAACTGACTTGCAAAGAGACGACCCAGCTATGGCGACTGCAGTGGCCGAGGTTTCATTGTGTCATCCGTTGTTGAAAGCGGGGGCTGAGCTGGTTTGTTCGCCCAGCAATCATGAAGGAGATGTCGAAAATATATTTCGTGCCTGTTGTGAAGATGTACTCCCTATTGTTCTTTACGCCATAGAGTTCGATATTTTGACTGAAAAGGTAGGTACACTGATAACCCATTCAAACTATATATTTACATAAATTTTATTGTTTGCAAAACGTGTCGTTGATTTCGCCCGCGCATGCAAAGACCAATTCGGAAGACCTTGAACAACAAAGAAAATTCCTTGAAAAGACTTGATTGGGATACAGCGAGACAAGACCCTCGATTTCCTTGTGAACAGTACAAAATATTTCGTGTAGCAAATTATTTTGTTTTCGTACTTGGTTGCACGTTTGCTTATTGTTTGGCAATATAGCTTTAGTTGCTTTTCCTTTTCATGGTGCACAGTGGTTGAATGACCTTGAATTGTTTTTAACAACATAATTGATTTAGCCATAACAGTAACAGTGGCATGGATTTCTACGTTACAGTTGAATGTGTGCAATACATAAGGTTCAAACGAACAAACAAATTGACAGTGATGCAATCATTGTAACCTACTGGGTGTCTGGCAGACAGTTTGAAAAATACGTACCATAAACTGCACACATTTCCATATTTACTAGCCTGCGAACGCAGACGTATTTCCGGCTGTCGCTTGTCTCCGCCGAAAACTAACGTCTGCGAACTCGAGCCAGAAAACGATTTCCGTGACGTAGAATCTTTTGTTTTCTCTTTGGCCAATCAGATTACGCGATAGAATAAGACACGAGTGAACACCACGCGGCTCCCTCGCGACATAGCTGTCGGCGGAAGCAGGCAAGCTGCTATGGGAAGTTGAATGAAATGCGAAAGGTTTTTGACAGCTGTGAAAGTTGATTCTTTGCAGAAGAACATTTTCAGTTGCAAAGGAGAACGTTAATGTACTCGGTTAAAGTGTTTTAGTGCATACCTTCATTGATAAATCATGCAACGTGGGCTGTGAAAAGCT
This sequence comes from Meandrina meandrites, assembly GCA_963693305.1. Lineage (NCBI taxonomy): Eukaryota > Metazoa > Cnidaria > Anthozoa > Scleractinia > Meandrinidae > Meandrina > Meandrina meandrites. Next base: position 12,821,243 of record OY855910.1, read on the forward strand.
GACCATCAGTTCAGTTTGACAAACTGAAGTGTTGCAATCGACGTGTGCGATTAAACCCGGGGACTAAAGAACGCCCTTCAAAATTTCGACGAAATTGGGAAAGAAATCCGAAGAGATTTTGACGGTGATCATGTCTGATTTTGCGTCAATATATTGGCAAAAAGATTCTAGCAACACGCAGGAGGCGGCAATCGACCAGATGCGTCTCATCTTCACCCGGGATCTTCACCTTCCGAGAAATTACATAATACAGTTGCGACAAGCGTCGTTGCAAACCCTGGAATTTGTTTGAGTCCGATGTTTTGGGGAGTTCTAAACCCTTAAGCGTTTCTAGTGCCTTTTTTTGCTGCATCAAGACTCAAAGGTTTGGTCCAAGGAATGAAAACCTTCGCAGGTTTCAGTGATAGCTCAAATTATGTTTTCATCTACACCGCGGCGTAAAGGCGAATCTCACGAGACTCGCTCGAAGGAATTGTCTCTTCCGGAAGACCAAAGTACAACTCTGACAAATAGTATTATAATTTTCATTTGATATCTTCCTCTAGGTTTAACAGTGAAGTGTAAGTAAGTAAGTAATGCCATGCATTTTTATGGAAATACCTCAGTCAATAAATTGTTGTTGTTGTATTTTATCTCACCTTTCCAAGTCTCTGGTACGTGATCCGTACACGAATGAATAGCAGCTGTTTTCAATATTCGCTATTTTCAATGTATCACAGCGCTATTCAGCGCAAGCGACGATAATGGGCTGACCTGGCCATTCATCTAACTAACGAACGGCGAAACGACGATCGATCACAATGCTACACTAAATACTATTTCCTCTCAGGCAATGCTTGGAAAATAACTGATTTTCCAAATCCATTCGATAGATTCGCGAATGTGTCTTTCTTCTCTTTTGAATCATGTACTTTAATGCATTTACCTGATTTGACTTTTCAAATTTAACACTTCACAAACTTTCCAGTGCAGTGAAGGGCAGTGTCATATTGTTATTTTCCACGCGAACGTGCGATGCTCTCGTAGGCTACACGCGTGGCGGTTCTGGGATTTTGTGAGCCTAACTGTGATTGGCTTAGAATTTTGACGTCACGGAAATCGTTTTCTGGCTCGAGTTCGCAGACGTTAGTTTTCGGCGCGCGGAGATAAGCGACAGCCGGAAATACGTCTGCGTTCGCAGGCTACATATTTACCAGACTAACAGAGATAGTTTATCTAAGAGGTCATCGTCTTCATGTGAAAATAATGACTACAATGTTAGCAAGCAAAAAAAAAAAAAATACCCAACAGCAACAAAACTTAATTCCAATTCGATCAGGGAACAATGTTGAAGGATGAAAAGTGCCACTGTGGGAATGCCGCTGCAAATTCCCATTTTATTATTTTTTAGCAATGCACTAGGCATTTTTCATGTTCAGTCATGCTTGTTACAACAATTAGGGAAAACTGCATTTTTTTTTCTAGCTTATATGATCACAACTGGGAGCGTTATAAAATGGCCATTACCTGAAATGTCACTTATATATAATATATATAGGTAATCACATGATTTCGAGTGCAATTTGGGATAAATCAGCACGAGTAAATTTTTTAAAGGCTAACCAAATTTGTAGTCTTTGAAAAATTTACGAGTGGATGACAAACAAGGTGTGTTCGGTCGCTTACCTTTCCGAATCATTAAAACATTACGGAGTTGCCAAGCTTTGTAAATCCAAATACTGCTACGGAATTTTAAAGCTCTCTGTCATGTATTATCAGGTGCTTTTATCCTCATTCAGTTACTTGGGAATGAGCTGAAATGTGCGACTTCAATTCAGGCTTGTAATCTTCCTTCTTTACGAGCTGTCGTGAAAGAAAATCCTCGATTGGTAGCCTTCAGTAGTTTTGTAAAGCCTAACTTTCTAATTAATTAATTCATGTTTTTGTACTCTCCAAACCCTCCGACAGCGGCTGCCATTTTGTTTGGCGCTCTTTCGCGGCTTTCCTGTCAATCAACTTAATTTCAACTTTCTGCACTCAATTTCATCTTTTTGCACTCAATTTCAACTTTCTGCACTGTTTGGGATTAATTGACGTGCTCTCAGCCAATGAGCTTGCTGAAATTTTTGCATGTGTATTAATAATATTGTCATCAGTGTTAACATTGCAACTTTAAACAGCAACACCATGTTGATCTGCACTTCTGGGATTAAAAGTACAAGAATCTCCAACTTATTAAAATAAGCAATCAATTTTCAGGATTTTATGACATGATTTCTCAAAGTGGTAAATGTAGGGCGTAGAGTGCAAATTAACAATATTTACCGGTATTGGAAAAATTGCCAAGTGTGGTAGTAACAAGAAGCAACTAAATTATAATTTTTATTGGTAAATTTAGTGTGTTACCAGGATTCTCCCGAAAATTTGAAGTGGCACTGAGCAATTTAGCAATATACACATCATGTACATGTAATCTTTATTAGAATAGGAGGAGGCAGTGTGTAGGAGGCAGGAGTAGGAGGCAGCGTGGCCTAGTGGTTAGGGCACTGGACTTGTAATCCGGAGGTCCCGGGTTCAAATCCTCCTCCCTGCCACTAGATGGATTTGTCTTTGGTGGTCCCGAATTCAACTCCTCCATGCTTTGTATATAGCCAACTGGTCAGCCTCCTGCCAGTTGGGATTTTTAACAAGTTTCTGTTTGATTTATAATATTTGTTTCACTATTTAGTGTTCTCAATTAGTACAGCCGTGCTAAATAAATTGACACTTAAATAAAGTGATTTATTTATTTATTATGCGGGATGAGCCGCGTATTAAATTCGGCTTGATCGTTTTGATGCGTTCGATGTGTTCGATGTGGTTCGATGGGTTCGATGTGGTTTGATGTGGTTCGATGTGGTTCGATGTGTTCGATGAGTTCCATGAGTTCGATGTTGTGCGGTAAAATCTATCGAAAGCTCTTGTCGATTTGAGATTTCACCTAAGGTATGCTCGATAATTTTTCTAACCATCGCTGGCAACGTACGATTTTGTTCACTAAACGGTAAATTTTATACGTTTTCAATGTAGTAAAAGAAACTCTTGCTGCTTCAGTTCGAACACATTCAGTTACATGTCAGGAAAAGGCAGACAAGGTAATTATTAAAACCGATAGCTGAGCCATTTTGCTGATTAGCCTTGGTAATTTAGCAATGTATGCTCTCTCAAAGTAAGTAAGGGCACGTATGTTTGGATTTATTGTAGAAACTGCGGAAACCGCGCTTTCTACAAATCGATTTATTTCGATCAAGTTTGTAGTCACAAGCGTGCATGTCGACTGATTGATTGCAGAAGATACTGGTTTCTCACGGAGGAATGTGTTTGTTTCCCGTGGTATCATGTTCACTGAGATCTCGTCCAAAGTATTATGAACAGCGACTATAAATTCACTTCAAAAGCTCCCTTCGGCAACGTCCGATTTCATTCACAATATTTAAACCGTAATATAAGCTGATCAGTGAGCGGGAGTGGAAGTTTTCAAGATTTTCACAGCTCATGGCGACTGAATACATAACAAAAGAAGTAATTGTCGATTGTTTGCAGTTTGGATGTAACTTTATTCTCAACTATTACGCCAGTGACAGGCTAAAAGGCATGCGTCAAACAAGATCGAGTTCTCATCGATTGCCCTGTTGATAATTGTAAAAACCGATAAAGGTCATTTGTTGATTAGCCTTGGCAATTTATCCCGGAATTTATGTAAATCACATCTTTGTAACACAACACCCCTCGTAGGCCAAAGTCACGTTAGCGCATACGTTTCATGTTGTGACTTTGGGGTCTTTTAAATTACTTTATTTAGTACTTGTACTTTCACTTCCATTTATTTGTACATTTTAAACAGAATGTGACCGTGAAAAGTCATTCCCATCCTGCGGAAACGGCCAACGGGCGTCTTGTTTTATTAAATTAATATAGCCACTGTGTACATGCAATGGAATTCTAGCGGGTATTATTTTCTTATAGAACATAGCTAAAAACTATAGAAGCCTGGTACCCCGGATGCAACTTTTGCTGCGTTACGAATTGAAAAACATGGCGGCAACAATCTTTTAAAGTTGTCATTCTATTCTATTTCCTAAAAACAGTTCACCTAAATTAAGCCAATCAGCCACGTTGATCAATCTTGAAACAGCATTAAAATGGATTTGATTGCTGTCATCAGGTTTCTTGGTGTAGCGTTTGTTCATTCAGATCAGCACGCGAGCGCAAAAGTGTTTTTTTTTTTTTAATTATTTGCATTTCTATGCTATATTCTAAACCCACCAGAAGATGGTTTTCCTACGTCCTATAAGAAAATAATGCCCTTTGAGGTGTAGAAAAGCAGCTGAATGCCTTTGCCTAGCCGCTTTTATAGGCCTCAAGCGTGCATTATTTTCTTATAGAACATGGAAAACCATCTTCTAGTAGGTAACTGAAGTCTAAACTGCCAGCAATAAATGAGCCGAGAGTAGTTTGTGTTTGTGAGCTCGTTCATGGCATTTACGTGATTCTTCCTTTGTTTTTTTTTTTTATTATTTTGCCATATATAAAGAGGCTTTGTCACGGATTTTAACAGATTTTTTAAAAAAATAATTGTCCATTTCAATTGACAACATAATTATTATTGCTATATTTGAGCACTGAAACTGACATTAACAAGTGTATTTATGGCTTGAATGGAAATAGATTGCAACTCAAACAAAACTTTTCAAGTGTCTTCCAATAATAATGTTATTTATAGCTGTGGTTTAATTTCTCAATGCAAAGTAAGGTTACATGTATATCTTCCTTTAGATGTATTAAGGTAATGTAAGCTGGGTAATGTTTTTCATGGATTAAGTTGCCTAACATTCAGAATAGCTTTGACCAGTAAATCTGCAAATCCCTGTGTTATACCTCTTTTAAATAGTTTGTTGATTGACTGGAACACCCTGCCGAAGAAATTAAAAACTTCCTTTTTACCGATTTTAAGAAAGCATTATATAATAGACTTAAATGTAAATATAAAGCTCTGTTTTTTTTTTTTGCTTCGAATGTAGATTGGTTTAGTAGTGCTTAAGAACATTTACTTTTTCAATTAATTATTATTATTACTTATTTATTTATTTAGTTATTTTTTGTTTATTTTTTATTACTTATTATAATTATTACTTATTTAATTTATGTATTTATTTTTTGAATTTCTATGGTGCCCTATTGAAAACCACCTTGTGTGACATAGGCCATCTGTACAAAGAATTGTATTTATTATTAATTACTATTATTATGATTATTATTATTATTATGATTATTATGATTATAATTATTTTTATTATTATTATTATTATTATTATTATTATTATTATTATTATTATTATTATTGTTATTGTTGGACATTTTTAAGCTTCATTTTGTTGTATTTTGAGGGTTATACTATATAGTGTTTTTGTACGAACCAAGTCATTTCCAGATACAGTATCCTTTCCATCTAGAACCCATCAAAGGTTTTGAAATGTAAATTTCTCCACGAAAATAAAGTTCACCTGAAAGGAATAAAATTAATCCCAGAGCTAACAATGCTCTTTAATTTGTATCTGGGGCCTCAAACCTCTGCTGAGTTTAAAATGATTTGCATGCATAGAAAGATGTCTACTAGTAAGGCTACTAGTGTGGCAATCAGTAATGAGAATTACAGAAACAGAAAGGTGGAACATTTTGTGAATTACTTACATGTATTTTGTTTTTCTCAGGACAAGCAAGAACTCTTGCAAGTGAAGGCTCTTGCACCAGACATGGCAGTGTTCTTTGTCAAGTGTAATAGAACTCCTCCTGCCGAGCTTACAGAGTCCATGACAGAATCAGCTCGCAATGATGCCATTGACGCCATGGACCGGGGAATCATTAATAGCAAACCAAAGATGAAAATTCAACCGAGTGCAAAAGCCACTAAGACAAGACTGTTTGAGCAACTTTGTGAGTTAAAGTACTTGTCGCTGGAGGAAGATTGCAAAACACCAGAAAACAACGAGCAGACAAACAGTTCCATCTTGATGGCTGCACGACCTAAGTCAAATCTAATAGAAGACTTCTCACTTTTTCCATGCTTTCTGCTCTTTGTACGGCAAGTACTTCAGTACAATGTGGTCTTTGCTGCAACAGTCCTGAACGAAGCTCAGGTAAGAGTACTGGGCATGTTCATTACCACAGCATTTGACATGGCACGGGATATGGTAATCACCCCACGAAGACTTGATTATGCCAGAGAGAAGGAGGAGGATTTGTATAAAGCGTTGATGGAAAGCGCAAGTCGAAAGCAAGAGGAAATTAAAGACCTTATACATTCAATGATATGCTCGCTATCCCCAGAAATTTTAAAAGAAGTTGAAGATCTGGATTTTGGTGGAATAAAAGTATCATCAGATGGGGAGTTAGCAAACCCGAAGGATCTCCAATACTGCACCACAGTGATTCAGGAACTTGTTCTTGCAAGAATTAACAATTCTGTAGCAGAAGGTTTGATTAGTTCAGTGAAGTACCTCCAAGATAATTTTGTTGGAACTCTGAAGCGGTGCATTGAAAGCTTAGAAAAGATGGACAGGGAAGGAGTGTTTGAATATGGCGAGTCTGCAACATCATCACTGGGGCATGTAAGTATGTGATAGGTATTACATGCAGGGGGTGGGGCCTCAAAGGCCAAAAACTGTAAGGAAATGTATGAAGCTTTTAAATTGGCATTTCCAGAAGGGTGGGGGGGGGGGGGGGGGGGGGGCTCTAAGGAAAAATCCCTTCTGTGGAGGAAGGAGGATGGATTTTTCTTGAACCACACAACACATGTACAGTAAATGCATGTATGTTTTAATCCAAAGTTTCTCTTCATATGCTATTACAAACAAGTCCCTCTTTTTTCTTAGCACATCAACATGAAGCAAAAGAGCACAAGTGACAAAATGGCTGTGGTGTGAGATCTGCAAAAGTGTTTGGTCAATCATTTTGCCCTGTGATCTTACACACACTTTATTTTTCTTCCTGCTTGACAGACTAAGAACAAAGAGGCCCGACTGCTTGCAGTCTACTCTTCTTTTAAATTAGATTTATTAAAGTAAGCAGTTTGCACATTCATTAATTTTCTGATCAGGGGATGGTTGTGGGAATTTGTTATGACTAGTAATAAAATGTAATTTTGAAACACTTTTAATTTTGCTAAGTTGTTCCTGTTGCTGTGGTCTTTGTGTTTTTTGTAGTAAAAGGAACTGTATAGAGCATAGGAAAGCAAAACCAATTGAAAGTAATTCCAAGTTATTTTTGACACTCAATTTAAAAGCACCCTGCTATAAGTACAGTAAGCAATAATGCTAAGTACTTTGACACTTGTGTTGACACGGTGAACTTAGTGTCATCCACAAGCCATTTGGTGGTATTCTGTGCAACCAACCTCCACTTTTGACAAAACTAGGTAAATTAAAATGTACACGGCCAGAAATGAGAACAATGACTTTTTGTATACTTGCAAACCTTTTCTTAAGATTGCTTGGGAAATCTCCCGTTTGAGCCCTCCCCAGTTTATAGTTTTATATTTTGCTGAAAAGACAAACAAAAAACAAACAACAAATAAAAAATATTGTACAGTTCTAAGTTTACTGTAATTTTTCCAACAGCTACTAGACTCAGCTTACCAAATTGAGGTTACTGTGAGAGCTAGTTCATCACTAGCTCGACTTCTCTGGGAAAAGATGAAGCAAGCCCTTCAAACCCTCCCTGGTAAAGCCCCTCCTAAGGTAGATGGTGCCTGGAAAAGGAAAGTAGCTCAAGACATGCTTACCAGTTTGAGTGAAACTCGATTAGCCAGACACATATGCTCGCAGTTCAGAATGCGACTCCAGAAATCCCACGAGTCCTTTGCAACATCCTTGAGAATACTTGAAGCACATCACTGTGGGAGACTTGAAAGAACTGAGGAGAAACGTATGAGAGTGCGCAAATGCCATGCACCCAAGATTGCTAGACTTGCTCTGGAAAGCACCTCACTGAGAGATGTGGTTGTGTATGGAATGCCTCAGATGGGTCGCGAGGTTGGGAGGGGACAGTACGGAGTAGTGTATTCATGTGAACGTTATGCAGGCCACCAGCCGTGCGCTATCAAGTCTGTTGTCCCTCCTGATGATAAGCATTGGAATGATTTGGCCTTGGAATTTTTCTACACAAGGTACAGTATGTGTACAATGAATTTTTCTCAAACCCTCAAATTCTTGAACCTCCCAATAACTCAAACCAAAAGTTTTCCCTTGGATACCCTTGAACTTCCTTCGGGTCCTCAAACCAATTTTTGTTTACATGTACATTCGAGGTTTGCCAAATGGGGATTTCATTGTATTTAATTATTCTATTTTTATTGTTGTTGTTGTTAAAGTGCCTATGAAATGAAAAATGAAGCTATTAAAAAATAAGCTTATTGAAAAGGCCTTTCAAAGCAAAGAAGGGTGGCGTTTTTCTTTCGGCGATATCTTTTTTCCTCCCAGAGATATTCAAGTTTCTTCTAATATGCAAATTAGGTACAGATGACGTCACAAGTTGTGTTTGTGAGGGTCAAAACACAAAACCAAGCATATCTCTGGAAAGAATGAAGCAATGCAATGGAAACTTTGCATGGGCATTTAACCCCATATAATACATGACATGGTGCATGGCAATAGTCTTGGTTCCAGTCTCTTTCCTCTTTAATTCAAATTTAACCATTTTTCACCTTACAGGGCAAAATCCTTAGCTCTTTTTGAAAAATATACAACGCTTGCACTACACTAGGCCTCCTTATCAAACTAAAAGAAGCAGACAATCTTTGTTGAAGATCAAATACAGGAATTATCATTTCTGCATGACAGAGATCTGGACCCGAGTGTGTTGCCATAGCAACATCAAAATATACACCAGCTGGTGTATTTGTTTGGGTGCAACAAGCTTGGCAAGTTTAAAGCAGATTGTCCAATTATTACCAGAGATATTCTTAATTTTGTTTTTTGAGCCTTAAACTTCACACCCTGTGATGTCATCAGTACCTAATTTGCATATTATAAGAAACCTGAATATCTCTGGGAGGAAAGAAGATATCAGAAAAAGAAAAACGCCATACTTCTTTGCTTTGAAAGGCCTTTTAAATGAGCTTATTTTTTAATAGCTTGATTTTTCATTTCATAGGCACTTTAACATTTTTCAGTAACAGTGATATCGGCAAAATAAAGCCCCACTGGGCCATGCTATCAGAACTTGTTCTGGTTTGCATATAACATGATAAAAGTAACTAGGAGAATAGTCCATGTTACAGTTGTCTGTTCAGTGACCTGGCCTTTAAATGGTCGTGAGGATGGAGGTGACCTTGCTTTTCTCATGTAAATGCAAACTAGTTAGCATCAGAACAACTTGATTTACAAAACAAAAGCAGTGAGGTCTGTTGCAAAACAAGGTCACCTCCAGTCTTGCTACCATTCACAGGCCAGGGTGCCATGTTGCATGTACCTCTCCCCTGATCGCTTTGTCAAGTAACGGCTGCTCTGGTACCCTTTTTGATCAATATCAAAGTTGGTAAGAGGCTGACAAAGAATGATCTTACTAAATGAACCCCTTTGAGCAGCTGATATACAGTAAAAACCGCATACAAGAACCTGCATTTTCCCAACTAAGCCTATTAAACAGGTTGTTATATAAATGATGTTCACTGGCACTATAGGTTAAAAAGGTTCTTGTTAAAAAGGTTCTCGAGAAAAAAAAAGTGTTTTTGTTACTGGAAGAATATTTTTATTGTTAGTGTCAGTTGTTTACACCCAATATGGATGTAATCAGGTCTAAATGACAGTAAGACACTACCTCTCTGGAACCTCTATTTTAATTTGCCCGCTGTAAACACTACCTCTATTGTTATTCAGGGCTAGGGGCATTGTTATGACCTGTTATCTATTGTTTTAAGAACCAATGAAGTAACTCTTTCCGAGAGGTAGTAGGCGACCCCTAAATGACTTCAATCTAATTAACATAATACAAACCTTGTTTTAAGTTATTTTATTTATTTCAATGCTTTTAACCAGAGAAATGTTTTCTTTTTATTGTGAAATCCAATTCTATGAAATAAGAACCCATTTTAAATTTTAGGCTACATACAACAGGTTCTTATATAAAGGGGCCCATATAAATGGAAATTTTAGCCTAACAGGTTCTTACATTTTAGGTTCTTATATGCGGGTTTTGGAGGAAATATGGCCCTGCAATATCTTTCGTCACGTTTCTCGGTCCTTTGCACAAACCCCATTCATTTCATTTTTCATTTTATTTATTCATTCCATTCAAAGTAACAAAGATAAGTAGGTAAAGGTAAACAAGTAGAAGAAGAGAAATGGAAAAGGGCAAAAATATAGCTAGCTAATTGGATGCTCTTGTTTATGTGACAATAATAATTAGGATAAAAAAAGTTAACTTAACATAGGAGAGGAAGAGATATAAATTAATTAATACTGAGCAAAACAATGCTGGCAGAGTGCTTTTTTAAAACGTTTTCTAACCCCAGCGACGCACCAGCCTTTAAAACCAAACTCAACCCTTCCCCTCCCTACCGTTCTTTTCCAGGCTTCTTTAGGCGTAGCTTCCTCTACAAAGACATTTTACCTCCAGTGTCCAATAAATGCCACCCAGGGTTAGATTATTAAGCGAAATTGCTTTGTTATTCTTTCATCAGGTCCATACCAAAACACAGTCGCATTGTCTCCATCATCGGGTCAGTGATTGACTATAGTTATGGTGGAGGCAGCTCCCCAGCAGTCTTGCTGGTCATGGATAGGCTGCAGCGAGACCTGTACCAGGGGATCAAGACCGGGCTCAACTATAGAGGCAGGCTGTTAGTCGCTCTTGACGTTGTGGAAGGTATAAGGTTTCTCCACAGCCAGGGATTGGTACACCGCGATATCAAATTGAAGAATGTGCTGGTATGTGCATTAATTATTGACTTAGTGGCTGGATAAAACATGTACAGTATACTGAGATTCAACAAGTTACTTGATGCAAAGACTTCGACTATAGTTTTCTTTTACTCTGCTCTGCCATCGTCGCTGCACAGTTACATGTGTAAATGGTACAACGTATATAAACTATATTTTCGTTGTAGTGAAATTAACATCACTTTGTTTGTCAAACGAAACAAAAATCTCTTGAAAATGTGAACAAGGTCACATGTACCAACAGTTCATTTCAGTCGGGTTCACATTCAATGAGAGTGTGGGAGCCAATGAGACCTCGGGTGTTATAAACCTGTGCTATGCTTTAGCATACTATAAGAATCTGACTCAGTTACTTTAGTAACGTAAGCCAAGAACAAGTTTGTACTTGGCTTTGATGACGACTTCCGCTACGGTTTCGAAACGCCAATCACCAACAACAAGCCTTTTCAGGACTAGTAAAATCGTGATATGTGGCTAGGACTTTAACACGGTCAAAATGTATTGCCCAAATGTTGTAAATTCTGTCGTTGATCCACACATGGGCAGAATAACACGCTTTGACACTGCCGTGTTCAAGGTGAGGGATATTTGGTAAAAAGGTTAAATATATATCAAGGAGATATTCGGCGATTGGAAAAGTTGTTTTTAAGAGAAATCTAAACGGGTGAGCACTTGTGCTTGACGATTTAGCGCGCAGTTTTATTTTTATGAAAATAGGGTGAGCTTTACGTTACGTTACGTTACGTTACGTTACGTTACTAAGGTTTCGTTCTTTGTCTTTAGTTGGATGCCAAGAACCGTGGTAAAATAACCGATTTGGGATTCTGCAAGCCAGAGGCCATGATGTCTGGTTCCATTGTAGGCACACCCATTCACATGGCCCCAGAACTCTTTTCCGGTCGTTATGACAACAGCGTGGATGTATACGCGTTCGGGATCCTCTTCTGGTACATTTGCGCTGGCACGGTTCGCCTTCCCTTGGCATTCGAGCAGTGTGCAAGTAAAGATCACTTGTGGTCGGCCGTTCGGCGCGGTGTCCGACCCGAGCGCTTGGCGAACTTCGACGACGAATGTTGGACACTGATGGAGGCGTGCTGGTGCGGCGACCCGAGCGGCCGACCACTTTTGGGAGTCCTTCAACCGAGGCTTATTGAGATCATCAAACGAGCCGAGAACCGACGCAGTGGCCCAGTCAAGCAACGGCGAGAAAATAGACCTTTTAAAGAGCTAGAAGTGTTGCTTTAGCGAACGATTCTCCAAAAGAATTTCTGACTTAATGAAAGTTCGACGAGTAAGTGATGGAATCACACTAAGGTGGACGTTTGACCCTTTGAAAAGCAGCCTTGCTTGCCATGGACCGCCGAAGTAGCTGAGGGTATTTAGGGTGCCTATCAAGCGAGAGCTAGCTTGTTTCTCCTATGCTGTAAAAAAGACCCATATGAGTGCGTGTTAGAGTGAGAGAAAGAATGTGAGTGTAGTGCAATGAAACCCGTCATAATGTGTTGCGTGAGCACCACCCCCCCCTGCCCCCGCCCCCCACCACAACCCCCCTCGTTACCACCAGCACCAATGCCAACAAAAAAGAAAGTTATGTTTTAAGGTTGTTCGCAGTCGGAAATGAAGGGCCAGAAATATAAGATGGGACATCTAAAACTTAAAAAAATCTGGATTCTCGTTTTGAGCTGCGGGGCTTTTGGACTACAAATCCCAAATGATCGTGACTAGAGTCGCTTGAAAGAAACTCGTAAATTTGTTTTTGAAACGACACCTCAATTGACTGGTGTGATCTGTATTAAGTCGTTACACATGGAAATCCATCGAGGGCTTTTTGAATAATGTAAATATTGCAAACTGATATTTTATTGGAACGAAAAAATAAGACTTATTTTTATTGACTTAATTGTACTGCTGTGGCTTCAATTTCAACAAGCAAACAAAAGTAACTAATAAACGAGAAGAATATTACAATTAATATTATACAATTGACAATGGTGTATAGTCTAATCCATGCGAAAAGGGAATCGAGTAAATTCAATGAGTATTCATTTTTCTGTCGAGACATCAGTCGGGGAGCAGTAAATCCTATAATGCAGTGTATATAGTATTTGTCTATTAAATTATTTTTCGCTACTCATGTGTTGTCTCTTGATGCTAGTCATGCGAAGCAGCCTATAAATGAGACATTGGAGAATCGCTCACCTTGAGAAAGAATTGTTGACTTCGTCTGCAAGGTCCTCTACTCTCTGGGATTTAAGATGGCGGCAACGGGTGGCGATCATATCGAAAGAAATTGAAAAAAGCGATGCCGCTTGGTGGGGAGTTGGCGTGGTGACTCTTGTTCAAGGCAAGAGCTTTCGAACAAATGCCGGAAGCTCGACGGAATGAATCGAAAGCAAAATGCAGTCGAAAACTTCTTTAAAAGTAAAGTAAATTGTTTTGTGATTACGACCAGTTTCAGTGTTTGTTTGAAATTTTCTTTTTTCTTTAAGGCCGCTTGACATAATCCAGCCTAGACATGCGCCCCACCACTAGCCGTATCCATGAACGCCAATCGAGCATGTATCAGCTAACGAGACGCCGTTACTACCTTATTGACCGTGTAATAAGTTCATTTCTCATCTTAACAGAAGTTCGAGAGTGACTGCTGGTTCGTCGTGACACTGCGTGTAGTCAGCACGGCTCTAGCTCTTCGAGTTATAGAGCGTTTTAATACAAGTTCTTTGTCTTTTCTTGGCATCTTTACATTTTATTAAGTGTTCAAGGGATAAAAACTTGTAGAAATCAGGAAGTCGAATGTCTAGACGAGGGCGAAGCGTGGGAACTGGGCATTCGGCAGTCGGTAGGGGCGGATCCAGGAATTTTTTATTGTTTCGTTTTTGTTTTGTTTTTGTTTTGTTTTGTTTTTTTTTTTGGGGGGGGGGGGGGGGGGGTCAAAACTTTGGTTCATTAAGGACTGTTGAACTTTTGGGGGGCAAATTAATTTTAAAGGCGATTGCTGGCAATTATCGAAAGCGCACAAACAGGATCAAACATGTCAAAAAGCGCAAGCCAGAGAGCGAAAATGGTAACATATTGAATATCTGTTATCTGCTTTGAGGTATTTTGGAATAACCAAATAGGACTTCTCCAGGAGGGGGTCGGGGGGAGGTGGAGGAGCCTGGGGAGGCATTGACATTGATGGTTGTGATAGGTAAGGTAAGGTAAGGTAAGGTAATTTATTTTACGTCAAAAAGCACGGGGAGTGGTTGCCCAAGTCTCCCGAGCCAGAGGCTCATATCCAGGTGATATTGAGGTCTTGACCAATTTCTCTGGTGCAGTATTTCGGTAGGTTAATCTCGAATTGAGGTACGCTTTATTCTCCAAACCAGTGTTATCTCTGATTCTTAAATAAATATGGAACTCTACCTTATTTCCTCTAAGTCTTAGGGATTTTTTCTAACGCGCGATTTGGGACTGGCATTAGTTACTCGCGCGTTATGTCAATTTTCTCAAAGCAGGTGTTCCCCTTTAAAAGAATCACTAATTAGCAAAACAAAACGCTGCAAAATGACTTCTCTTAAATGAGTCCGCTGTTGGTGACTCTGCAGTGATGTCTATGTTTATAGCGTGTTCCGTAGACTTGCACCAAGTCGCCCTCTTTTGGCGAGCGCAGCGAACCGAAAAGCGACGACCGCGAGCGACGTCCTTCGTACGTGACATACCTAAACTGCGCGTCGAAGGACTTTGTGAAAGTCTACGTGTTCCGAGGACAGATAAAAACACACGGTAAAAGGAGCTTGAGGCGTATATCAAATTCCCGAATTAATTGCATGTAAAATGGGACGTTTAAAACAATTAAAGTCTAGAGCAATTGCTGCGCGATCGCTGAAAACGATTTTTGGTCGCATTTTACATGCACTTAATTCGCCCGAAAATTGTCATATTTTATAATCCTGTCGAATTTATATCATGGGTTGACTGATCGCCCTTGAGAACTGATATGCGAGGGTTGTCAAACCGATATCATCGCCATTCGAGGAAAAGAAAAATCCGATTGTTTTCCACTTTGAGTATTTTGCACACCCCCAGGCGGTATTTGCAGACAGGTGATACCATCAATCTTGTTTTGTTTTCGTTGTCTCTCTCTCCTGAAATTGCTCAAATAATTCCACATAATAAAATACTGTCGTTAACCAGTGCTTGCTTTGCAAGACTTCATACGAATCCTTGCAACATGATAACGGATGACAATGACTTTCTGTCTGCCACACGTGAGCAACGTGGTAATTTGTTGGATTTACAGTGTCAGGTGTTGAAATGTGTTCCTTGAAAACTGATATGCGAGAGGTGTCAAGCCGTCATCGACACCATTAGAATACAAGAAAAATCTGATTAAACTTCGAGAATGTCTTCTTTATTATTATTATTTTGCACGCCTCCACTCGATATTTGCAGATAGCTCAAACCAATATTACTTTATTGACCTTGAATGTTTATTTCTTTCTTTCGTTTCCGGTATGTGTCTCGTGGAATAGGCAAGCGTTTAAATAATACCACTTAGAGAAATTATTTCAGTCTGTCGTGAACGGAATTATAATCATCATAACGCATAGACCTTTTTGTGCTTCCGATATTAAAGCCCTTTTAAATTTTCACAATGAATGAAGTGCCAACGTTTTATAGTATCTGACACTTCTGTGACACACGCCACAATGAATTGTAGGAAAACAAAGACGTACGTAATTAGTCTGCCTCAAGAACAGAAAAGTATAGTCAAAACACTCATTTGGAATTGAAGCTGACTCACCGTACGCTCAAACTCCTTTTACCGTGTGTTTTCTATTTTATTTTGCCCTGGGAAAACGCTAACATGGATATCACTGCAGAATCACCAACAGCAGACTCGTTTGAGAGAGTGAACAGTACAAATGCGACACCACTGACCATTGGAAACAGCTGTAAACCTGTTCAAAGTGATGACAATGTAACCACGGGAGCAAAAATATTTTCTTACTGCGTCCTCCTGCTACTTGCAGTCGTGGGTAACTCCTTGCTCATTGCTATCATCAAGAAGAACAAGCGAATGGAAACCGTCACCAATTATCTCATCGCCAATGTGGCGGTTTCGGATATACTAATAGCAGTGCTAGCGGTACCACGGAAAATAACAGAAATATTACTTGGACCACAGAGATGGCTAATTGGCGGCATGTTGGGTTCTGTTCTCTGTAAAAGCCTTTCCTTCTTTCAAGACATTTCAACTGCAGTGTCCATTCTGAGTCTTGTCGTCATAGCTATTGACAGGTACAGAGCAATTGTGTTCCCACTGCGTACAAAACGTATCAAGCCCGCTAACCTGTGTAAAATCATCATACCGCTAATATGGATCACATCGATGGGCCTAAATGCAGTGTACTTCTACTTTTTTCGGATAGCTATAATCGATGCAAAAGCCTACTGCAAGAGAAGCTGGGCACCCAAATTTGATGATAGACAGTCTCAGGAAGTTTACTATTTAATAGTATTGATTTCTCTCGTCGTTATTCCAACATTTGTAATTACGACATTGTATTCTGCCATTATCCTAAACCTTAAAAGAAGCAAACTTGCAAGACGCAAGGGTCCTTCAAGTTGTCTGACATTGCGAAGGCTAAGAGAGGACACGAGAGTTATGAGAATCATTATTGCAATACTTATTACTTTCTTGGTCTGCATTATCCCAATCAATGTTTTTGCCTTTATGCTATATTTCGTGTGGGCACACGGAAAGGTGCCTTGTGGCCTTGAAAATGTGCTTTTTGTAGTTCATTTTGCTTTGTATTCAAACGCTTCGGTGAATCCTATTATTTATTTTATTTTGAATGATAAATATCGCAATGGTTTGCGAGATATTTTTAATTCGTTTCACGTCAGTAAAAAGGATGTAGTGAAGAGAAACTCGACAGTGAATCTTGAAACTTCAGTGTAATTTTGGAAAGTTTAACTTTTTTTTATATTCAATTATTTTCCCAGTTGTATAATGACAGTGAAACCTCTATTAAGCAGACACCCTTTATTAGAGAATTTATTCAGTAATTGCTACTGTTATTAAAAAAAAAAAAGAAAACTTCAGTCCTGAGTGAATTAAGAATGCAACATTGTCGGATTAAGTCATTAAAAGAGTCTACTGTATAGAATTACTTACAAATAAACTGTTGATTAGACCGACATCCGTACGATTGTGTTTAACGTTCAATGTAAGGTAAGGCTCAGCTATTATCCGGGCCCTTATTGGTAACAGCACTTTTATGCTGATGAGGTCACCCTAGTGAAATAACATTTTATTTTATTAATTACTACTAGTATTATTAACATTCAAATCCTTCTTTGGCTGATTTTTGACTTCACTGATGGAGGGGGGCGGGGCGTTGGGGGCCTAGTAGAACCTGCAAAACCGCACAAAAAAAAATCATCTAAAACCGCAAAACTGCAATAAAAATGGATCAAAACCAAAAACCGCACATAACAGACATAACATCCCAAACTTTAAAGCTTATTTCCAGCCCGTACTGCGCAGTCGCGGGGTTTGTTTTCATAATTCGTTGCTGACATCACACTTCGGTAACGGCGTACATGAAGTTTTTTAGTCCGCCAAAATGGGGTCGTTTCGTTCAAGAATGCTCGATGAACTGAAACGTCGGTTTTGAATGGCGTGGATGTTCTTCTACTCGCTCTTATTGTTTTTCAAGGACATCTAGTGCTACCAATGAAAAAAAAGGTACGTCTGTTCCAGAATTTTTATCTTTGCCAGTAAACATTCTTTCGTGTGATACTCACGCACATAAACATTGCAGTCGGAAATTGCGCAGTACGAACTGGAAGTCATCTTAAACCTATTACACGGGGAGATTTTTGAAGAAAAGTGTTTTTTAGACATTTTTGACGACACGCACGTTGAATGCAGGGTCCGGTAAAACTGACCTCCATTGTAAAATTAAAGAGACCTTAATCATCCAAGAGCTTCAACCCTCATTAAATGCCAACGTTGGCAGTGAGAGGTTGTTGCTCTATTAACCTAAGCGATAATATTAAGTTACTGCTGTAGATCAATTGTCTTAGTCTAGGTTCCAGACCCTTTTCATAACAATATATAATAGTCGTTAAAATTTTGTAACGGTCATACCTTTGAAAATGTATGTTACATAGCATACGAAACGTCAAGTTAGTAAAATGCGATTTTTCACAATGTTTATTACCGCTGTTTGTTTAATGTTTTTAATTAGCAGGTATACTTTCTACCGTTACTTTAAATTCCAATTGAGTGCTTTATTCGTCTACCCTGGGGAAACCGTTTTTAACGTGGTTTTTTTAACCATTTCCTTTCAGAATTCGTCTTGTTGACAGTGTTCAGTGCAGACTTTTCGGCAAACATAAATGTCAAGATATTTTTAGTTGTATTGCGTGACATTTAGAAAGATAAGTGATTTGCGTTATGTGATGTTTTTTGTGATTATATACCATAGAACCAATTCGTCTGTTCATCGTTGTCGAGGAATTAGGGTGTGTCGCACGTTACTGATAAGAGAAAACCAACCTACAGAAATTATCCGTTCTATCGGAGAGCGTCGAGACGTGATCAGAGAGTCCGGGGGGGGGGGGGGGGGGGGTCAAGTGACAGGGAGGGGGGTGATCGAATGATAGCAAAAATCAAGACCCCCAAAAAATCCCTAGGGTTTCCATCAAGACCCAAAAAAATCCCAAGCCGAATTTCTGGCCCTTAAAATTTTAAACACTAAAAACATTAAAAATTAAATTTGGTAGCTATTTTAACAACACTAGAGACACCCAAGAACACTTCCTTAGATTGTGTTTTATTCACAGAACTACACAGCCAAGGTCAGTAATACCCCCAAAAAATCCTTTCTCAAATCAAGCCACCCAAAAAATACTTGCCAAATTTTCCTACCTCAAAAAATCCTGGAATCAAAAACTTCAAACCCCCAAAAATCCTTCTATCATCACAGTCACTTGAAATCCTAAGTACCCCTCATGGGCAGAGAGTATTGTAACTATTTTCGGTTTCCATTATCAAAATTTTCGTCGAACCGCAAGCATTGATAGAAGGCTTATTTCCTTTCTTCGTGACAAGTTGACTAACAAACTTGCAAAGATGACATCAGGAGTACTCTCATCCTCGGAGGCCCTCGACTGCCCCCAAAAAATAGAGAAATAAATAAACCAAAAAAATACTCTTTTTTTTTTCTTTCGCTCGCTTCGCTCGCTTACCGCCCCCTCCCCTCGCGCGCTCGCGCTTCGCGCTCGTGCTCGTGCTCGTGCTCCGCGCTCGCTTCGTTTGCTTTTTTACGTTGAAATATTGAGAGGCTGTGGACAGTCAATCGGGGCAAAACGAAGTTAACCGCGGCAGAAATCGTAGCGGCGAAAGTTTTGTATAAAAATATAAGAGTCCCTGGGAAACGAGTGTCCGGAACATTTCCAAGCGACTCTGCGAGTGCTGGCTCCTGATTGAGCAAAAAAATCCTTTGTATTATTTTGCCCAATCAGTGAACAGTAACTTTAGAGTCACTTTCGTGTGTTCTTACACGGCATTTTTTTTAACTTACATTAGAGAACCACAAAAAAGTCGGGGAATCATTTCGGATATCAGAAAGAAAATGATCTACCCGGATATTTTCACTTGGATTGATCAGAGGAATCGAAAATAGTGGCTTGTTTACCCGTATGAGACGCATTGGCGGACGTTTGGCACACTCGTCTGATAGCGCGGAAAAATTGCAGTCGGCCGAAAAATATTGAGATAAAGTCAGAAAAAAACGTGAAATCTAACGTACAAGCCATAACTTTCAATCCTTTAACCCCAAATAAAAATTTCAGACAATTGAGACCTAGAAGCTTATATCAATCAATCACTCATTTCATTTCTTTTTTATATTTTTATTTTCGGATATTTCGACCAACTTGAATATTCCCGTGCTGGAAAGAAATGGACGCAGTGCGGGCCAGACAAGTATGCTGAACCGCCCCCAATGCATTGGACAGGTAAATAAGACACAATTTATATTTACGGTACCTCTGATCGGTCCAAACAAAAATTACCGATGGATGTTGAGATATCTCTCTTTCTTACATCCTAAATGACTTTCGACTTTTTTCAGCTATCTTATGTTAATTAAAATAAAATATGGCCGATACAATAACCGCCGTGGCGCGACGATTTCTGCCCGAATGACTTCGTTTCGCCCCGACTAGCTGCCCCTAGGTCTCCGAGGATGGAGTACTCTCAAATATTTGTACTGTAAAATACGGGCCGTAAAATTGACCAATCACAGCTCGTGCACTATCTGAGATATCATAAAATAAAAATATAGATAACTTATGACTTTTTTTGTGCAAAATATGAAATTAAGTAGAGTAAAAAAAAAATATCGTTGCTTATTTTAAAGATGGACACGCTCTTTACTGTAGCTCCAGAGATTTTAATCGAGGAAACATTTCCCATATATTGCTCTTACTGGTTTGCCACAAAACAGCGCAGGAACAATCTCTCTGGTCCAGTATTTTGAATTCAAAAACACGTGAATAGATTTAAAGCTCCAAATACAGCTGAAAAAATAGAATAAAGTTTTATATTTGTTGCAATTACACGAGAAAGCTACTCAACATTCAATACAACAAAAACACTTGTGAGCGTCACTTGAATTAAAAATGTTTATTTCATGTAAACGCGTGTGCATATCAGCTGCAGTTTCCCTTAGGGAAACCAAATGCTATATTGAAAATGCAAATACACTCACACCTAGCTTTGATTCACCCGCCCGTGATACATATTTGGTCGTCGAGAAAGCGAGAAGTAACAAACGGACTAAAGGCATATCAACAATCAACAAATACTTTATCAAGAAGCAATTTACGGCTTATGCCAGTCGCTATCAGAACGAACAAAGTTACGAGGGCTTTATTCAAGATCGTAGCGAGACTTATTTGTTGTTGGCCGTGATCGAAGAACACCAGACCATTCGTAAGTAGTTCTGCCTGTTGCGTTTTTATTGAACGACAGGCAAGATTTGAACTTGGAAAACTCACTAACTTGCAATTCTTTGTCAATCGTCCTTCGCATCATATGGATATCACTGCAGAGTCACCGACAATGAACTATAATCCACCTTGGAGTATCAGCTCGAATGCTACACCGCTCAACGAAATCAGTTGTAAATCCTACAGAAGCGATCCAAGCATTACCAAAGGAGTGAAAATATTCTGCTACTGTGTCTTGCTGTTGCTTGCCCCAATAGGAAACTCTTTGCTCATTGCTATCATTAAGAAGAACAAGCGAATGCAAACCGTTACCAATTATCTTATCGTCAATATGGCGGTTTCAGATATACTAATAACGGTGGTGGCTGTACCGCGAAAGATAACAGAAGTATTGCTTGGACCTCAGAGATGGTTAATTGACGGACTGCTGGGTTCTGTTCTCTGTAAAAGCCTTTCCTTCTTTCAAGACATTTCAACTGCAGTGTCCATTCTGAGTCTTGTAGTCATAGCTATTGACAGGTACAGAGGAATTGTGTTCCCACTGCGCAAACAGCTTATCAAGCCCACTAAACTCTGTGTAGTTATCATACCACTAATATGGATCACATCAATGGGCCTACATGCAGTTTACTTTTACATTTTTCGGATAGAGACAAACAATACGAAAACCTATTGCATGATGAGCTGGGCTCCCAAATTTGATGACAGGCAGTCTCAGGAAACTTATTATGTTATATTATTAGTTTTTCTAATCGCCATTCCAACATGTGTAATTATAGTATTGTACACTGCTATTATCTTGAATCTCAAGAGGAGCAGAATTGTCGTACTCAATGATCCTTCTAGTTTTGTCACGCCGAGAAGGTTAAGAGAGGATTCAAAGGTCGTGAGAATCATAATTGCAATACTCATCGCTTTCATTATCTGTATAGTACCAATCAACATATATGCTATTTTGCTATTTTTCGTGTGGTCTCCCAGAGAGGTGCCCTGTGGCATTGAAAACGTTGATTTTGCAGTCCATTTTATTTTGTATTTAAATGCATTGGTGAATCCACTGATCTATTTTACTTTAAATGATAAATACCGCAAGGGTTTGATGAATGTTTTAAAGGTATTCCATATCGTCAGGAGAAGGGTGGCAGTGGAGAAAAAATCGACAGAACTTGCAACTTTGATGTAAAGGCGGTACTGATTAAGCCTTTAAATCGTAAAGGGACAGTATCTCGGCCGCATGATATGCCATATTTTTATAAGTATGGCCCGTATACGTAGTTTGCTATGAACGTGCTTTATTATCTTAAGGAAATTATTATTCTCTTAAGGAAAAAGGTAAGGAAAACCAAAAGTGGTAAAAGCAAAGAAATATCAACTAAAAAGAATTAAATATAATGATTAAAAAATTAAAAAATATCATCAGAATGGCAATTTTGAATGCTTGACATCCTGTCACAAAATTAAACTTGGTGAACTGTAATCCACTTTTATTCTTGGCAATTCTTGTAATCCTGTATTTGTTCCACAAGTTATTTTAGGTTGCCCTGTAGAGTCTTTTTATTCAATTTATTTGGATATTTGGTGGCAATATTGATACAATATATACAATACAGTATGGATATAAAGACGAACTGCACTTTAATTATGAAATAAACATAATGTCTCGTCATATATAAAATAATCATGTATAATTTTAACTAGATGCACCTTAAAAAGAAATGTTATTTCACACCAGATAACGCGAAATCAACCTAAATATATTTCTTCCTATTTAAGTTTATATATAGGCCGGATATAAGCTTGTTATACATAATTTTATTTATCAATAAATTAAATATTTCAATATTATTTGTCACAAATAAATTCAGAATGTCTTTTCTTAAAGCAATCCTAACATTTGTGGTTGTTTAATCCTTATAGACGCAGTATGTCACATGTATACACAGTGTGAGTGTCCTGACAAAATTGACAGTCACGATGCCCACTTATGGTCACTCAAGAAGTATTGTATTCAGTAGATCGATGATGTCCTGCGATATATGTAGTTGTGAACGCTTTAATTGAAGTTTACACTATCGGATGTCAATGTGATTTTGCTATGTTACACATCTTGATTTCCCACCGGTTATGCTCGCGTTTTGTTTTTTTTTTCTCCGGGGTGAATTTGGTGAAACGCGATTTTCCCACAAGTTATTGTTGTTGTAGCTGCTGTTGCCATATGATAAATCCTTCATTGACCAAACTTTGTACCGAGATGGCGGTATATTAGCTTCGTTCTCTTTTTTGAGTGTTTATGGACCAAACAAAAAACAACAACAACAACAAAAACAACAAAATAAAATTCCAAGTAAGGGAAAATGCGAAGAAAAAAAATTCATGTAGAAGGAAAGTCCCTTTTAAGCACTGAAAGTACCTGTCATTCTACACTTGATGATATCAATTTTTTGACGAAGTATTAAATGGAGAATGCTAGAAATAGCATTTCCGAGCCTGGAGATTTCAAAATTTTCTGTTGGAGCATGCCCCCAGAATTCCTGACGGGCTTGTGTCTCCAACACTCACACTCTAGTTTCATTAATGATAATATTATTATTTATTCATATAGCACAAATTGAAAATGCATTCATTAATAATAAAATCATTATTCGAATACGTTTTCAAATGCGCGTGACAAACAACTAGTTTAATTAATTAACAAAAACACACTAATAAAATCAGTAAAACAAATTACATTCAGCCCGGCCTCCCAACCAGCAATACTTTTTTTACCATATGCCGATGGTGATAGAAAAAGACTTTCAAGTTCTGCCTTCTGGTTATTGTATAAGAACTTTGACATCAACATTTGTAAGACATTCGATATTAATTTCTGTTGACAAGGGTATGGGATGAAGAAAAGGTATGAAATAACAATACATGGCATTTGATTTTAGCCATTCCTGATATCTTTATTTAAACAAATGTAACAATTAAATATCGTCTAGACCTATGGATAACAACATTTAAAGATATTTTAAAAGATATTTAGCAAATGATCAAGAAAGCAAAATTTGTCTATTAAAATAAATTGGAGTAGAAAGTTTCATCCGCGTAAAAAAATTCGTGAAGGCTGAAAATTTCCCACCCCTTCCATCACTTTTCTAATGGGCCACCCCTATAAATGTAAGCTACGTACTGTCTCAATTCCATGATCGAGAATTTAGCCTTTATCATAAAAGCAGCTGCACACGTGCGACTCAAGTAATTTGAATGAGATAAAAAAGTGGCTCACCCGTGGTTCGCATTCAAAATCAAGTTCTGCTGATTTTAGATTCGATACGATAATTTTTCCTGTATCTTTGAAGAAACGGATTTTTTAAATAATAATAATGATGATGATGATGATGATGATGATGATGATGATGATGATAAATCAAGATCATATAGGTTATGGATGATCTTTCGAGCATTTTCAGGATTTTTTTCCTCAAAGGTGGACAACAGATAATTTAATTTCTTTTTGTATTTTAATACTTAATTTAATATTTATAGTTTCTTACAGCACACGCTATGTATTATGTGCGCTAAAGAAACTCGTTACACTACCATTGTTTGTATTCTAAGTTACAACACTAAAACCTATAACTTAACGCAGTTCAAGAGGTTTTTCATATTATCTTCACGCCTCGACATACTTGCTCTTCCCTCCCCTGGTTTTTACATAAATGGGCTATTTATTACTAGATTTAACAATCCTAGTCTCGAGTTGATAAATTTTCTTTACTTGAGCCTTATATTGAATAATGGATGGTTTAGCCTCATTACGTCTTCACGAATATGAATTTTTTTTGCAATTAAAAAAGTGTAGTTGACAAACAAATCCTCTTCATCGGTTATGCCAAACACTATATCTTTGTGAGAGAAGTATTCAATTTGGATATTCTGGTGCATCGCTGAAGCATTTTATAACTTCTCCCCAAAACGTCCTGGTGTAGTGGCAAGTTGCAAAGATATTTTCGAGGTGATTCGTCTGCTTCCCCGCAGAAAATAATAATTGGGGATGAAATTATTCCAACTTTGCTGAGGAGGACGTCTGTTGCAAGAAATCTATTAAGGTCGGGGGTGCAACATATTTCTTGTACATGCATGTCTATGGGCATGAATGTACGTTTAAAAAAACGAAGATTTCAGATGGCTCACCTTTTCAACAGATGTTTCAAACTGCTAATAATTGGTTGCCTTCTTCTGCCGTCTTGATAGGCATCTCTTCTTAACTTTACGCCAAACTTATTCGATAAAAAAACCCAGCAGAGTCCCATTCACAATCATCTATAACCAAACCTTACCTAACATCAACAAAATACTGCAGAAGAAACAACCCATTCTCAATTCAACAGCACGCTTACACAAAATCTACAAAGGACCACCTGTTGTGGCTTATCGGCGTTCACCAAATCTCCGTGACCTATTAGTTTGCGCAAAACTCAGGAATCCAGTAAACACTACACCCAACCAACCACATGGCACTTTCTGCTGCAACTCCAAAGAAGGATGTCTCACCTGCCCCTACATAGAAGATGGTAGAACAACGTACACATTCAGCAAAACGGGAGAGGTACGGGAAATCAAGCAACATAACTTGCAAATCCACAAACTTAACGTACATGATAGAATGTCACAAATGTAAGAAACAGTACATAGGGGAGAGTAAGCTTACACTTCGCGAGCCATTCACCGAACACAGATAACCCACAAATAACCCTAGTCACGCTAACGCTACAGCAGCAGTACCTACACATTTCAACCTGCCGGATCACTCTATAGATCGTTTTCACGTGACGTCATCAGGTACTAAAATCCAAATCTAAAGAGACACCAAAGTTTGCATCTGCATCAGGAATAAGAAGTACTAACATTATATCTGTTTGCAACTTTTCAGCTCAATAGGGTCTTTCGTTTGGAAACCAGCGCACTTTGAATTTTAGAGTTATGGCGGTGCGTGACATACAGTTACGATCGTGTTTGTCAAAAAATATACATTTCTCTTGCGATTTTTTGCCATTTGGGAAGTTAAAGTAGCAGGAAATGTGTTTATGTAAATGTTTGTTTGTCCAGTACAGATAATCAGCGGCCTAGATGACCAAAGTAAGCTCCAGATGTTTACATTATTTTCCGGCCGCCATATTGGTGCCCCACAGATGTGCACCAATATGGCGGATCCATACTGGGCTCTGTAAATTTGTGCAAAAGTTTGAGAATAACGCACAGACCTAAAACTTGGAGAGATGACTTATTTACTTATTTTCTATAATATCCTATTTTATTGACCTCATTCAATGAATGGTTCTTCAATTTATATTTTTTTTGCGTGACAGTGTAAACCGGCGATCTATTAAAGACATGAAACTCATTCCTCTTGAACTTCAACCCACGAACAATGCTTCTCGTAGAAAAGCTAGAGAAGCCTATTTTATAGAAAAAGGTCAGACACTCACACCATATAGCATCAATCGACGGAATGAACATTAACTAGTCAATTTATTTTATTTTATTTTTATTTTCATCTTTACATATTCGCATGTTATTCCCATTTTTCTTAAAGTTTGTTTTGGTTATTCTGGTATTTTTTTTACATTTATCAGCGTTGTACTCCGTAAAAACTGAAATCTTAAATTAAGATATTATCCTTCTTAGGTAATATGTATGCATTCTTAAAATAAGACGGCTATAGTCTTATCTTAAGACAACACTCACTTTACTTAAGACGGGGTCATCTTCAATTCAGTCTGATACTATTATACGCCTCTTGAATTAATACGGACATGGATCTTACTTAAGAGGCCGTCTCCCTTAAACCGTTCCACTCGATTTTGGACTCCAAAATAGTTTTCCTTCATATTTCTGTCACAGGTAGTACTATCTATCCTTACTACTAAAATGCAGTTAAAATGATCAGAAAGTTTGTTTCTCTCCACTGTGGAGCATTTATCGATTACCAGTGTCAAGAAGTGATGAAACGGCCATTTTTCACGAGTTCTAACACAGGATATTAAACGTTCGTTAAAAATACTTCGCGCCGATAAAACCCCCAAAATTTGTATGCATCCAGTCAGTGTTTATCAGTTCTTACTGCTGACATGTCATTTGGTTACTTTCTTGTTCAAAATCGGAAGACAACTACAATATTTATAGAACACCTTCAGTAATTTATGCGAACATCGCGAAAATATGGTCCTAAATCTTGCCTTATTTTTCACTTGTGGCAAATAGACCAGGCCTAAATTGCCATTCTAGTTTTAGATTAAGACATTGTCAGTTGAATTATGAAATAAAATCTGCGGCACAACGCGATATTGAGAAATAAGTTCGAACGAATTCTTGGCTATTTTCACGGATTAAGTATTGCGTGACACACTTCACATTCCAGTCCGAGTCTTGTTGCCTGACACTTTGATGCTTTGTTGATGAATATTTTCCGCCTAACGACAAGTGAAAACGCATTGAAATTCTACAAATGGCAGCTTGTTTTTCCTTGTTTCGGTAAGTTGAAACCAAATACGGTGTTTCGTTTCCTGACTATTAAATAATGAAAGTCGATTCGTGTCCTTCGTGATTATATTTACCACTCACCTTGTTGACCTTGTAGTTCCTGATGACATTATGAGAATTTACCGCTGAAACTTTCGTGGTTATCGTACACAAGCACAAGTATGGTACTCAGTGGCTACAATTATAATGATCCAGTAGGTCTGTCTTGAAAGGAGAGTCGATGACGAAAAGAGATTTGAATAAATCCTCCTGTATGTAATCATTCAATACTCGGGTTGCGTTACCGCCCGTGGTGGAGAGAGTGGGGGAGGTGGGGGGGGGGGGGGGGGGGGGGGAGGGACTGGGGTTACACCATAAATTGCGAGTGCTGCGGTTCTAAGATTTTGCCGCTATTGTAGGATAAATGACACGATAACGAGCGGAGAGCGGACATTAAAATACGGGCAGCACGATTTTGAGGTCTCTGAAGCTTTGATGACTTGCCCCATACACCAATACAACAGTCAAAGCGGGGCTGGACTAAGCTATTATATTTTAAATCATATATTAAGAAGTGCACGATTTTTTATTCGTTTAATTAAGGGATCAAACCAGGATTGCACTCCCAAAAGGAGCAAAGGGGATCCTTTTCTAAAGGACTGAGAACCTTACTTAACCGTATGCCGCGGCACATCATGCTGTACAGGTCTACATAGCCCACAAAAACGAGAATGCCTCTGGGCGTTACCGTTTGCAGTGATAACGCAATTCACCATGCTTACCTAGAAGGCTAACTTACAAGTTTCGAACAGATACACGAAAGAATATCCAGTAAGTCTATCTTGAAAGGAGAGTCGATGACGAAAATACATTTGAATAAATCCTCCTGTATGTAATCATTCAATACTCGGGTTACGTTACCGCCCGTGGTGGAGAGAGTGGGGGAGGTGGGTGGAGGGGGTACTGGGGTTAAACCATGCTGCATGCATGAAGTTACGGCATGTATTTACATACAAGGCAATGAGAAATCAACATCTAAATGGTCATTTTTCAACAAAAATAGAAGAGAAGGATATTTTTTTTCTTCGTTACCAGAAATCGTGCGGTTTCGGCAAAAAGCGGCTTATGGCGGAACCAGAATTTCCATGTGGCAGGATATTTTCCATCGACACCGGCGCGATCTGACCAATTCAGAATGGCTTTACCCCTTCTACAGGACGAATCTCAGCTAATAGGTAAGTTTCGATGCGAATAAATGTCGTTTGGGTTCATAATTTTTAGAATTGGCTGATTAGGATCCATATTTCATAATATCAATAAACTATCAATGTCACCAGGACCATTGGCGTTGAGCATGTCTTTGAATTCTGCCTGGTCGAATAATGAATATTGGGAGATCAGACATTGCGTCGAGTTAGACTTTTAGCTTTGATGTTGTTTATCTGCTTTATAACTTCAAGAAATGAACCCTCGCGAAATTGATAAATTCAAGATCTTTTTGGGTAGTGGCGATTAATGTCTATGGACCGTTTTCAAAAATGTTCGTTGACGCACCACTCGGATGTCAAGGATTGAATTTTGTCACCTATTGTTTAATTGAGCTGACCATTTTGGTCATTTCGGGACAAATTAAATGAAGGGTTGAGAAATAAAAAAATTACAAGAAAACGGCCTTGTAGAGTTTTCGTTATAATCATGCTTTCCGATATTTCCTTTTTTCCTTTCATTTAGAGTGAGTTAGAGAGACTAATTGCAGCTAGTTTAATATTACAACTAGATCAGGGAAACGCTCAGTCATGAACAAAAACAGCTCAAATTGTGTCTTTTACTATCTTACATTACCACTAAAACCAAAATAGCCATTCTGACCTGCTACCAAACCCAAGAACCAATTGATCTGAACTTTAAGCTGATACACTGAATATAGTTTACATCGTCATTATTATCATTGTGCCATCTCTGTGAACGTCAAGAATGTTTAGGTTGCAATGCTTACTGATTCCGAACCTCTCTCGTCATCTAAGGAAGCCCCAGCTGTTGTTTCGTTCAGCGCAGCATATTCGGTTTTCTTTTTTACATTAATTATGTTTGAATTGGTATGTCTTATTCTATTCAAATTATACAGACACGATAGAGGATAACCAAAGGAAAAGAGCACTACTTTTATGTCGAACGCTAAATGCTTTTTTAAGCAGAATCCATTGACTCTGTGATGGAAGCAATTACAATTTATAACCGATGTTTATAATGTAACCCTAAACGACGTGGAGATCGGTGCCTGAACTTGTTTACTATTATCTAAAGAGCGGTTTTGAACGTCCTACAATGTGGGCTGCACTGGCATACTACGAAGCTAATTTAAGAACAATACATCTAAGAAAAAGGAAGCGTAAAGATAAGCAGTAGAATTAGACTCCCGAAGCATGAGAACAGTTATTCTCAAAGGAAAACAAAGAAAGGACGATAGGTATATTGCATTCGTTGGGAAATTTATGCTAGGCTTCCAGGGGCGTAGCGTCCATATACGCACGTATGCCCGTGCGTACAGCTGACATCTGAGAAAATTTTTTTTTTTTGGAATTGCCTAAAAACATTTTTCTCATTAAATTTGCTGGCTGATAATTTCATATTTCGGCGTTTTTTATTATTTCCGTTTATCCAAGCATTAATCATAAAGTTCTGTCCACTAATGGCAAGATGCATTTGAGTGGTAATTAAAAATAGAAAAAAAACGCCTCATGTACCCCTCCCTCAAGGTCAGCCAGCCTCAATACTTCATATACATAAACACAAGAACGTGGATATTGACAGTTTGGTAACGGAGTTTGCCTGTCTTAAGGGTCGACGCCTCGCCCTTTGCTTGTGACCTGTCTCCGTTGTTTTTGTATTTTTTTTTTCGTAACACTGTAGCTTACAGAAAACAATAGAGAAATAAACAAAATAAACAACTTTTTACTGCATTTTTGCCGCATTATTTATTGAAAATGCCCCGCAGAAAAACCAGGAGATAGCATTTCCGAGACCCTAAATTTCAAAATTTTCTGGGGGAACATGCCCCCAGGCCCCCCTAGTTGCAAGCGACTTCGGCGCTTAGAAAAAAATTACTTATCGTGCATACATCTTCAAAAAACCACGCTACGCCCCTGGCTTCACTTTATCACTTTTGTTTGTGGGAAAAACTCCAACAGAGACACTTTTAGGGATAACACTGTCGATACTTTCAGGGATAAGGGATAACTGTGCCCAGAGTTACAGGGATAAGGGATAACTGAACCCCCCCCCCCCCCCCCTCCCCTCTAAGAGGGTATCATTAGCCGAAATGTCTATAAAAGTAACATAAAAGAATCATTCAGTGTCAAACCACAAAGAAACCAACACTGGTACTCTTCTTAAACAAAGCGAACCAACTCTGCTTTTCGACATTTGGCGAGACAGGAGATTTCAAAATGGTTTAGCATGACTTTAGTACTAGTTTTCCCCTTTTGAAATAGTCACAGAGTGATAAACATAAAAACGTATTGGATATTTAAGGCCGATGTTGTTCTCGAGACTCGTGTGCGTGCCAACTGATTTGTAGACCTCTGGAAGAGCTATGTGGTCGTTCCTTGAGTGCAGATCCTTAATGGACAACCAGGCTGCCAGAAAGAGACGCTCGTGAAAATTGGCCTCATATCCAGCCTCATTGACGGTATTAAAATCCATCTGATGAATTGGTCTCGCAGGTTAAAAATCTGGCAGCCGTTGGCTGACATGAACCTGCGTTACTAACTTACAATATTTACATCTAATTGCTTTCGTGGACGTGACAGGAGACCGAACATCAAATAAACTGTTAACAGTTTTAAACGGTTTGTAGACGACTTTAATCTGTCATTGTCTTAGATGCGACCAATCTTTTCGGAAACATCTTGAACATAAAGAAGTACCGCGAGGCCAATACTTTGTTAATCAGTTGGTGGTTTAGACAGCGATCAGTCGCATTTGTTTATGAAGGATGATGGATAGTTGTTCTCGTGCAATACGGTCTTATGTTATCACCTGACTACAATTGCACATTTTTTAAGTGCCAGTGTTGTCAAGCCACAAGTCGGTAACATTGGAAAACCGATCTTGATAATTTTTTTTTTCAGACTCAAGGAACCTACCGGCGAAACTGTAAAGAATAAGAAATCTTCACGAGTTTCCCAATCATCCAAACTAAGCGACACGACAAGGCCCACGTAGGCGAATATCGTGCGCACTACTGCTACTGCACAAGCGATATGTTATTTTAGCCGCTTGCTCCTAAAAAGCTATTTACAATGTCGCTCAAGGGTGTTCGCAACGAAGTGAAACTCAAGCGCTATCACAATTGCACAGTACTCTTTCGTGTATCTGTTCGAACCTTGAAAGTTAACCTTCTAGGTAAGCATGGTGAATTGCGTTATCACTGCAAACGGTAACGCCCAGAGGCATTCTCGTTTTTGTGGGCTATGTAGACCTGTACAGCCTGATGTGCCGCGGCATACGGTTAAGTAAGGTTCTCAGTCCTTTAGAAAAGGATCCCCTTTGCTCCTTTTGGGAGTGCAATCCTGGTTTGATCCCTTAATTAAACGAATACAAAATCGTGCACTTCTTAATATATGATTTAAAATATAATAGCTTAGTCCAGCCCCGCTTTGACTGTTGTATTGGTGTATAGGGCAAGTCATCAAAGCTTCAGAGACCTCAAAATCGTGCTGCCCGTATTTTAATGTCCGCTCTCCGCTCGTTATCATGTCATTTATCCTACAATAGCGGCAAAATCTTAGAACCGCAGCACTCGCAATTTATGGTGTAACCCCAGTCCCCCTCCCCCCCTCCCCCACCTCCCCCACTCTCTCCACCACGTGCGGTAACGCAACCCGAGTATTGAATGATTACATACAGGAGGATTTATTCAAATCTCTTTTCGTCATCGACTCTCCTTTCAAGAAAGACCTACTGGATCATTATAATTGTAGCCACTGAGTACCATACTTGTGCTTGTGTACGATAACCACGAAAATTTCAGCGGTAAATTCTCATAATGTCATCAGGAACTACAAGGTCAACAAGGTGAGCGGTAAATATAATCACGAAGGACACGAATCGACTTATCATTATAATATTTAATGGTCAGGAAACGAAACGCCGTATTTGGTTTCAACTAACCGAAACAAGGGAAAAAAGGCTGCCATTTGTAGAACTTTAATGCGTTTTCCCTTGTCGTTAGGCGGAAAATATTCATCAGCAAAGCATCAAAAGTGTCAGGTACAAGACTCGGACTGGAATGTGAAGTGTGTCACGCAATACTTAATCCGTGAAAATAGCCAAGAATTCGTTCGAACTTATTTCTCAATATCGCGTTGTGCCGCAGATTTTATTTCATAATTCAACAGACAAGGTCTTAATCTGAAACTAGAATGGCAATTTAGGCCTGAACTATTTGCCACAAGTGAAAAATAAGGCAAGATTTAGGACCATATTTTCGTGATGTTCGCATAAATTACTGAAGGTGTTCTATAAATATTGTAGTTGTCTTCCGATTTTGAACAAGAAAGCAACCAAATGACATGTCAGCAGTAAGAACTGATAAAAATTGACAGAATGTGTACAAATTTTGGGGGTTTTATCGGCGCGAAGTATTTTTAACGAACGTTTAATATCCTGTGTTAGAACTCGTGAAAAATGGCCGTTTCATCACTTCTTGACACTGGCAATCGATAAATGCTCCGAAGTGGAGAGAAACAAACTTTCTGATCATTTTAACTGCATTTTAGTAGTAAGGATAGATAGTACTACCTGTGACAGAAATATGAAGGAAAACTATTTTGGAGTCCAAAATCGAGTGGAACGGTTTAAGGGAGACGGCCTCTTAAGATAAGTGGCAGATGAGTTTTAATTTAAGATAACGAATGCGTATTAATTTCAGACGCATTCATCTTTTACTAAAAGTCTTAAGAACACTTGGATCTTAAATAAAGAAAGCTATTATTAATTTAAGATGTTTTTTCATCTTAACCATAATTTAAGATGCTTTTCACATTTTTAAGATAACACCATCTTAATTAAGATGTACCGCTTCTTAAATAGAAAATGAAGATGCGCCCCTTCTTAAATCTTATAAACAGAATTCAACCGTTGATAATATCATACCGGCATACCCCACAGCTTGTGAAAGTCATTTGCTGTTATGTGCAGGAAAATTATATAAAAGTTTACTAACAGGAAAAATGTCTGTAGGCATGAATAAACATGCAGGCACACTATTTCTCCATGTGGCATAATCGTGTGAGCGTAGAAACAGAAGTAACTTTCAGAAGAAACAGTATGAGCACTTCGACTTTCCGTTTCAACCTTCCCAGGAGGACTTCTTAAGTCCCCATTTTGAGAATGGAATTTCAGGAAGAATTGCTATTCCATTCTTAATTCCAGCCGAAATTAGCCGGAATTTTTGTCGCAGGAAAACACTTTTCTGACCACCATCGCTCTTTTACGCGAGGAGGACCTCTCAGAAAACAGAACAATCATTTGATTGGCCAATTTCGATCCAAAATGGCGTGAGTTATAATTGAGCAAGGTTTTTGATTGGCTAATTTCGATCCGAAATGGCATCAGCTTTATTTGATGCGCCACAGTTTTACGAGTTTTAGGCGCTATTTTACGTTTCTCGTTGAGGTAAATTGGTTTGACTAAGCTGTTATTCTCTTTGCACTTGCATTTGACGAAGATATTATCTCCAAGCAAGAGAGGATGAGGTCGGAGCTGCTAGAAAATTCTTGGAGTTGGAAGACGATTTAATTCAATAATTAATTTAATGAAATAAGATACATAACTATATATATATATATATATATATATATATATATATATATATATATATATATATATATATATATATATATATATATATATATATATATAGTAATGGCTGAATAAAGAAGTGAAACCCATCCCGTAGATACAACATGTAAGGTAATTGAGTGAAAAAGAAGAAAGAATTACCCTGAGCGGGATTTGAACCCACGTCCCCCTGAAACCGGTAGGGTGTGATGACCACTACACTATCAGGATAACCACGCTGTTAACGCAGTTATTTTAGATAGTGTTTTTGTATATATATATATATATATATATATATATATATATATATATATATATATATATATATATAGTTATGTATCTTATTTCATTATATCTACATATAGTTTAACATTAACTGCCATTGTATGTATATCCTTATTCAAATTTTAGAGCCGTTAGTTTCACATTGTACTGGCCCTGAAGAAGACTAGGTCTGCTAGTTGAAATATTGGCCAATAAATTTTGCCCTTTTCCCGTAGTACCAGCCTTGCAATCAATTTGGTTTTATTCGATAACTGATAAAGTGCAACACTCACTCCAGACTCGAAAACTCAATTTAACAGCTACAAATCAAATGCAGTTTGCCGATCGGTGGTGATACAAGCTGCCAAAAATATCCTCCTTCGCCAAAAGATGGCGGATCCCAAAATTAACACAAACAATGCACCTAGTTCCACGTGCTCTTCGGTTCAATTCAGGGAGTAATCACGCATCACACCGTAACACCAAAACTTCCAAAAATTCCATCGCTTTTCCGCTTTCCAACGTTAACTGATGACGTCATAAGATGACGTCATCACTTACAAATGCAACCAAAATGCACTGTAAAATAAAATGATTTCATAAACAAGACAAAATCTCTTACAGCAGATATTGAAATGCAAGCAAATGTTTTGTGCCTACTGTCTACGACTTGAATCTTTTGTTGTTTTGTTTATTGGGCCCACAGGGTCCGTGCCACACGTGAACACTTCAAATCAGGTGCCATATTTTATTCAGTCATGAATGTTCCGTACACTTGTCGATGCCAGTCGTTGCGCTTCGTACACGCCGGTACGCTTTAAATAAATGCATAATGGTTGCCTAAGGTGTCCCCCGCGACCTTAAGGAGTTTATATTGAAATTCACTCGATGTGACCAAAGTAACACGATGTGGAATGCTATATATTTTCTTTCCGTTGTTGTTGTTCAACAAACGTTGCGTTATTTGTAGCGATATACGATATACGATTCTTGTGAGTATTAAAGGTCAAACGCCGTGTTGTTTGCACTGGCGCATGACACGGCCGGGCCTTCGGTGATAAAATGTAGAGATTGCTCAGCAAATATATTTGGTCGCTTTCGTTTGTACTTTGTATCAGTCCTTTCTAACTGCTTGGAAATATTTTGCTTTGTGTTCTACGCGGCGATTTCTTGTTGAATTGAAAAAATTGATTCCACACTCGAGAAATAACAATTTACACAAAGTAAATCAAGTGAAAAATTTTTGAAATCAAAACACTGCGAGGAATCAAAATAGGAAATCTTGAAAATCAAAACATCTACGAAATAACCAAAAAGAATAATACGATACAGACCTATCGCGTATGCATGTATGCCGATTTTGTATCGTGTGCGTGTAGAGGGTGTACGATGAGTCCTGTACGTGTTTGTATTATAAAGTAAGCGCAAAAAAAAAAAAAAACTACAAAAAATCTCTTCATGAAGACTTCAAGCGGCTGCACAATCGCCACAACCATGATGGCAGATCGCTAGGAATACCTCACAAACTACAAGACTTCAAGCTTCATGGCGGATCGTAAAGATTCTTACGGGCTTCTTCACGTAGTCTTACCCATTTGCTTTGTTCCTAGTGCTCTTCAAGAGCTGCAAAATCGCCATAACCAAGATGGAATACCTAACGGGCTACAAGACTTCAAGCTTGCTAGCTGCAAAATCGGCAGATCGTAAAGAATAATCACGACTTCCTATCAGTGATACGTTGCCAGTGATCTTTGGTTCGATTGGCTAAATAATCGTAACACAGTAACACAATCGGATGCCAACATGAAGGCCCTCATAATAGCTGCGCTGTACTTTATGCCAAGGTTATTTTGAACGTGGCTGACAATGCTGCAATCTTAATTCACTCCGCACTGAGTCTGCTCAATAGAGTTTTTTTACAGTACAGAAAGAAATTATTAATTAAATTCACTAATAAAGGGTGTCGGCTGAGGGTTCACTGTATAAAGTTTCACCGCGGTCAAACGTCTGAGGTTGTCTTTGTTTTCTTATTTCGAGAGAAATCGTTAGGAGAATACTTGTAAAGTATCAAACTTAAAACAGTGAAAATGAAGTAGTTTTTAGGTTTTTTACGTTTTATCGCGGTGAAGTATAAAGTAGTCTTCAATGGTCGACTACAAAATGATTATCATTCACTAAAACACTTCGGTCAGAACAACTGGGAAAATATTGAATATAAAATGTTAAACGGTCCGTAATTACACTAAAGTTTCAAGTTTGTGTGTCGACTTTCTCTTCACTACATCCTTTTCCCTAACTTAAAATGATTTAAAAATGCCTCGCAAGCCCTTGCGATATTTATCATTCAAAATAAAGTAAATAATAGGATTCACCGAAGCGTTTGAATACAAAGAAAAATGGACTACAAAAAGCACATTTTCAAGGCCACAAGGCACCTTTCCGGGTGCCCACACGAAATATAACATAAAGGCAAAAACATTGATTGGTATAATGCAGACCAAGAAAGTAATAAGTATTGCAATAATGATTCTCACAACTTTCGTGTCTTCTCTTAGCCTTCGCAATGTAAGACGACTTGAAGGACCCTTGTGCCTTGCACTTTTGCTTCTTTTAAGGTTCAGGATAATGGCAGAATACAATGTCGTAATTACAAATGTTGGAATAACGATGAGAGAAACCAATACTATCAAATAGTAAGTTTCCTGAGACTGTCTGTCATGAAATCTGGGTGCCCAGCTTCTCTTGCAGTAAGTTTTTGCATTGATTATAGCTATCCGAAAAAAGTAGAAGTACACTGCATGTAGACCCATCGATGTGATCCATATTAGCGGTATGATGATTTTACAGAGTTTAGCGGGCTTGATACGTTTTGTACGCAGTGGGAACACAATTGCTCTGTACCTGTCAATAGCTATGACTACAAGACTCAGAATGGACACTGCGGTTGAAATGTCTTGAAAGAAGGAAAGGCTTTTACAGAGAACAGAACCCAACAGGCCGTCAATTAACCATCTTTGAGGTCCAAGCAATATTTCTGTTATCTTCCGTGGTACAGCTAGCACTGCTATTAGTATATCCGAAACCGCCACATTGGCGATGAGATAATTGGTAACGGTTTCCATTCGCTTGTTCTTCTTAATGATAACAATGAGCAAGGAGTTACCCACGACTGCAAGCAACAGGAGGACGCAGTAAGATAATATTTTTGCTCCTGTGGTTACATTGTCATCACTTTGAACAGGTTTACAGCTGTTTCCATTGGTCAGTGGTGTCGCATTTGTACTGTTCATTTTCTCAAATGAGTCTGCTGTTGGTGACTCTGCAGTGATATCCATGTTACCGTGTTCTCAGGGCAAAATAAATCAGAAAACACACGGGAAGAGAAGCTCGAGTGTATGGTAAATGAATCAGCTTCCAGCGGAGTGCGCTGACTTTACTTTGCTCTCCTTGAAGTAGACCAATTACGTCGTCCTTTTCCCTGCCACTCATTCTTGAGATGGGATCTTTCACAGAATCGTCAAATCAGTTGACGCTTCAATTATTAGCTTCAATTTTTTCAATTCGGAGAACGGAAGAACAAACAATCCGAGAACTTTAATGCCATTAACGTGGAAGTAAATAGTTATATTAAAGGCTTGCCTATTCCACAAGACACATACCGGAAACGAAAGAAAAAAAAAACATTCAAGATCAATAAAACAATCTTGGTTCGCAGCCATCTGCAAATATCGAGTGGAGGCTTGCAAAATAATAATAGTAAAGAAAACATTCTCTAAGTTCAATCAGATTTTTCTTTTACTCGAATGGTGTCAATGACGGTCTGACACCTCTCACATATCAGTTTGTTTTCAAGGGACACATTTCAACATTTCACATTGAAAATCCAACAAATTATCACATTGCCCATATCTGTCAGAAAGTCACTGTAATCCGTCATCAGGTAGCAAGGAGTCTTATGAAGTCTTGCAAAGCAAGCGCCGTTTAACGACAGTACACAGCAGATAACGAAAACAAAACAAGATCGAAGGTTAATAAATATGCAAATATCGTCGGGTTCGTGCAAAATGAAAAGCAATTTTCTAAGTTCAATCAGATTTTTCTTTTACTCGGATGGCTCCGATGACGGTTCGACAACCCTTGCATGTCAGTTTTCAAGGGCGACCAGTCAACGCATGATATAATATTCGACAGGTGCGTGTATACAATAGGAGAATTTTGGATCGGTTTCAGAAAAAGAAAATCAAAACCTGTTTTGCCGTGAAATTACCATAATAAGATTTCAAGAGTTTTTTTGGATAAAAAAAAATATATAAAATGAAAACAAAAATTCTCTCAAAATTTCCAGTATTTCATTGTGCCTCTCTATACATAGCGTAAATAAAAATTTTAGCACCCCGGGACGCGACGGCTGTAACACGCGGCCGGAAGTAAATATTCACAGAGGAGGCATGTTACGCATGCTCAGGTCTTCATGACGAGCCCCAACCAAGAATACCATTAAGAGAGTGATCGACGCTTGCCAAGCAAAATTTGTCATCGCTCGCAGTAATCCGTCAACAGTAAGGGGTCAAATTCAGTCGCAGTGAATGTAATCATATCCCGTCACGTCTCATAGTCTCGTTGTTGAATTGAGCAACATTTACTAGTCTGTAACAGGAATAAAGACAAGTAATCTTTCTGAAAAATCGCGTCTGCAGAATCGCCGCATAAGAAAAGAAAAGCCCTCTGATGCTATGGCTATACGTCGATTACTGAAAACGGAAAACTGTAATCCTACAGTACTAGTCTTCTAACTGTTTTATTTTCCGCGCCATTAATGAATTTGTGGTGCGCTCAATACGAACTTATGTGCGCATTGTCTCCATTGTGAAGATTTAGCATTTATTCGTCGACAAAACGAATCTTTTGAAATAAATGATTGATGTATAGTCGCAATTCATCTCCCTTACCACCCTAGCAAAGGTTAATTTAGAATCGAAAGGACGTCAACGTTTGTTTGTACTTTATTCACCCAGTCAAGGCACTACCCTGAATCTTTACATTGTTTTTAATACCCCTAAAAATTCTCACTTATATCAAGTCACCCCCAAAAAGTACTTGCCAAATTTTCCTACCCCAAAAAATTCAGGAATCTAAAATTTCAAAACCGAAAAAATCCTTTGATCATCCCGCCAATTGAGATCCCGAGTACACCCGTACACCCCTGGGTCTACTGTCATTGGCTTGAACCTCCATGGATGTTCCAATCGTAATTTCGTGTTCAAAGTAAGTTTCAGTTCTGCCAAATTTGTCACCGACCATTTACTCTATATTGTGTCGGTTATTCAGGTAGGTCTGTGTTCGCTCGAACTCTTCTCTATCTAATTGCCTCTTTAATTGATATCCGCTTTGGTAATGCCCATAGTTCGTCCTGGGTTTTGGGTATCGGTTAAATTCGCCTCAAAATCCCGAGCATTATCAATAATAAGAACCAAAGAAACGTGTTTTCTTCTATCTTATATCAACCTTGATTTGTGGAGGAAGGCTAAATCCTTAGGCGGACGGCAATTTGGTGTTCAACACCAAATTGAACAAAACATCATTACCGAAATGAATTCATGACACCTGCGTTTTCTCAAACAATGTGGTGGTGTTAGCATGGGTGGTACCCTTGGACAAGTGCATGCCAACATTATCATGACCAAATTTGTGGACAAAGTTGTCAAAAAATAAACCCTATCGACAATGGTGATGACACTCTTTTGCTCATCTATCCAGGGATATTAACATCTATCCTGGACAAGTTCGACCCCAACATCTGGTTGACGTATGACTCTTTCGATGATATCTTTGCTCACTTCCTGGATATCGAAATAGCGCCAGAGTCCCTAAGTATGTTCAGAAAGATACATTTACGGAACATCACACCAAAACTTCGACAGTTTTGTCCCCTGGTCACATAAGGAGGAACATTTCATGGGTTAGAACACTCTCTCAAATGAAATCCCAACTGGCCAAAATTGGATCATTTATGTCATGGAATGGTTTCCCCAAGCGACTACAACTACCAAATTGTTGGATCGGTTTAAAAAGTAAAAAACGAGATCAGCCTCGCCCTCAAGACAATGTCAACTAACCCACTATCTGGATAAATTTACCACTCATTGGTACGAAAGGTGAACAACTTACCAAGTCCTGCATTCACAAACGGCGCAGAGATATTAACACCAACAACTTGTTTTCCTCGTATTAGTAATTTATAAGACCACTAAACTTTCTTTTTTCACCAGCATCAAGAACAGAACACCTCTTGCTAATAAAGCCGATGTTGTTTATAAGTTCACATGCCCTGGTTGTCGCGCTTGTTACATCGGCTGATTACTGATCGCACACCGTCCGCTGTTTGAACACGGCTGAACGTGGCGTCTGCGAGATAGTGTAATCCTTCTGACACTTACAGGAATGCCAAAATCTAAAAAACACCAAGGGCTACCATCTATTTAATCTTGCACCTGACCGTCTTTCTGACCACTCTGCATGGCTTGAACAACCAATTCACTGCTATCAACAATTCCTATCTTGAAACTGTCTTAAACAACACTTCTATTCGTGACACTGACAAGATCTGAAACTTACAATTGTTCAAAGTGACATTTCACATCAAGGAAAGAAAGCCAGTCATTAACACTGGATTGGAAGAAAGCTGTGAAGTATTTTTATTTAAATGATGTTACACCTATTGCTCTCTGTTATTTCAATTTGTTTACTGAAAGCATTATACGCCCGACAATGGTTCTACAAAGAAAGAAATATAGTGTTCTCTGAAACATCCCGCCTGGCATTTCATTGCTTTGAGTATCAGTGATAAAAATGCATTTATTCTGATCTGATTATCCTTTATCTTTATTGTTTCAATCGACCCTTAATCCGACAATATTGCATCCTAAATTCAGTCCAGACTGCGTCCGCTTAATAGAGTTTTTTTTACATTAGTAAATAGCAAAATAAAATTCATTAATATAGCTGAATTTAAAGACGTTTCACAGTGTATAAAGCAGTCTTCGACGGTCGTCTGCCATTATCTCATTCAAAACTGAACACCTTCCCTCAATCACCGGGGAAAAATTTGAATACACAAGTTAATCTTTTCACAATAACATTGAAGTTTCAAGATTCACTGTCGACTTTCTCTTCAATACATCCTTTTTCCTGATATGAAACGATTTAAAAATGTCTCGCAAACCCTTGCGATATTTATCATTCAAAATAAAATAAATAATAGGATTCACCGAAGCGTTTGAATACAAAGCAAAGTTGACTACAAAAGCAACATTTTCGAGGCCACAAGGCACCTTTCCGGGTGCCCACACGAAATATAACATTAAGGCAAAAACATTGATTGGTATAATACACACCAAGAAAGTAATAAGTATTGCAATAATGATTCTCACAACTTTCGTGTCTTCTCTTAGCCTTCGCAATGTAAGACAACTTGAAGGACCCTTGCGCCTTACACTTTTGCTTCTTTTAAGGTTCAGGATAATGGCAGAATACAATGTCGTAATTACAAATGTTGGAATAACGATGAGAGAAACCAATACTATTAAATAGTAAGTTTCCTGTGACTGTCTATCATCAAATTTGGGTGCCCAGCTTATCTTGCAGTAAGTTTTTGCATCGATTATCGCTATCCGAAAAATGTAGAAGTACACTGCATGTAGTCCCATCGACGTGATCCATATTAGCGGTATGATGATTTTACAGAGTTTAGCGGGCTTGATACGTTTTGTACGCAGTGGAAACACAATTCCTCTGTACCTGTCAATAGCTATTACTACAAGACTCAGAATGGACACTGCAGTTGAGATGTCTTGAAAGAAGGAAATGCTTTTACAGAGAGCTGAACCCAACAGGCCGTCAATTAACCACCTGCGGGGTCCAAGCAATATTTCTGTTATTTGCCGCGGTACAGCCAGTACTGTTATTAATATATCCGAAACCGCAATATTGGCGATGAGATAATTGGTAAGTGTTTGCATTCGCTTGGTCTTCTTAATGATAACAATGAGAAGAGAGTTACCAAGGACTGAGAGTACCAGGAGGACACAGTAACAGAATATTTCTGCCCCTCTGGTTGTGTTCATACCGCTGTGAAATGGTTTGCAGCTGTACGCATCGAACAGTGGTGTAGTATTTGAGCTGTTTATAATATTTCCAAATGAGCCCGTTATTGATGAAGCTGGGGTTATATCCATGAGCATTGGCAACGATAAGGAATAATCTGGGCGGTTGGTTATCGTGCATTCAGGGCAAATAAAAGGCAAACACACGAGAAAGTAAATTCGGCCGAATGATGAATAAATCGCCTTTAAAGCTGATCAATTAGCATGCTTCATATGTCAAATTGCCCACTCATTGATTGACAGTTCGTCTTTTTTTCTGCGAAGAT
This sequence comes from Meandrina meandrites, assembly GCA_963693305.1. Taxonomy (NCBI): domain Eukaryota; kingdom Metazoa; phylum Cnidaria; class Anthozoa; order Scleractinia; family Meandrinidae; genus Meandrina; species Meandrina meandrites. The sequence goes on from OY855910.1 coordinate 12,864,248, forward strand.
GCTTTATTTGTAGAACAAAAAATAAAACCACCGTGAATATTTTAGTGCTGCTCACGACCGCGTAAACCATTGAGAGGTATTGCTCGATAAATCCTGCATAGCGGAATACTCTCGAACTAATTTGCGGTACATAAAAAAATAAGCAAGATTCATTTTTAAATCGTTTAAAATTAAGCCAAGTAGGTTTTTATTTCAGTTGAAATTAATAATGTACATAATATTGCTTTTGTCTGGTACCATTTAAGTCTTTGTGGTTTGTTGTAAGTCAGGCGG